>JAAXCT010000006.1:4200000-4504712 GCA_012490785.1 Eragrostis nindensis
TGCCGAGAGCGGCACTCGGCAAAGACCCTGCTTGCCGAGTGCCCGACAAAAAGCTCTAGGCAAACGTGTAGGCACACGGCAAACAGCCGGTTTCCCGTAGTGATTCCTCGCACAATACTAGTTGCGTCTCGAGGCCTCGGGCTCGCTTGCCGGCGCTGGTGTACAGGGACGTCGCGATCCTCTAGGTTGGCCGCGTGAGCGCGAAAGCGCTGCTGGCCTCGCCGCGGCGGCCATGATAGATCCGGCCATGAGGAGTGCCGATGCCAAGAGGGAGGAGGCCAGCCATACAGAGCCTCATCGGAATCATTGTCAGCTAGTGGATCTCCGTCGGAACGCTTTGATTTTGGAGATCGACAGAGGAGTCGAAGTACGGCACCGGGAGGATTTTGGGATTTCTCTGGGGATGGAAAGCTCCGTGGGTCGCGTGAAGAAGAGGGGAATCCGAATGCGGTTGATTATTTTTTCACAGGTGACACCCATCTTACCGTTTCACTATTGTGAACCAGTTAATAGGTAAAAACACCTAGGAGTGAGACCCATCCATATGGACTACTTTGTCAGTCCACATTGCGGTTGCCTTTATAGCCTCTCGGCGACGCAACGCACACCATGGAGCTCCACGCGCACGTACGCGCACCCCTGGCCACCCGGCCGTCTCCACGTTCTGAGCCACGAACTCCTCTGTGAGACTCGGTCTCCACATCGCGCTCCTTCGCTTCCATCGCCAACGGCTTCCTGACTTGAGTCCAGCTCAACCTACACGATGCGTCCCAACGCGAGCAAACACACGCGCACACACTCACATGAGCACCAACTCATGCACCTGCTACACTACGGACTCTCAAACACACGCGACACGGACACGCCACAGCCATGAGCACCATGGAGTGCATGGTTTATTCCAACACAGGGGGTGGTGGTCCTTATTTGGAGCAACGACCGTCCCCCATGAGAAATTTCCCATTTTCATTCCGAATTCCTTTCAGTTCCAGGTTTTGGGGGACCCACGTTCCACCAATTCCTGCGATTTTTTCGATCAACTTTTAGTGGTTATTTGAAGCGCGGCTACGTACGTACTGCCATGCCATGTTGCCGTGCCGCTCTGCTCATGTGCCGCTTTGGTCAAGCTCCTGCGCACCTGACCGCGCGCGCTGTGGCGGCCGGCGTGGAGCGATCGACAGCTTCCGTACGGGCGGCGGCGACGGCGTACGCCGACGAGAGGTGAATGTACGCACTTTGAAGTCTCGAACTGCCGCCGGATGTGTGAAGGCGTGATGCGTGGTGCGTGAAGGAAGGCGGTGCGCGGCAAGGCGTGATGCGTTGGCCTCGATCGGGGACGACGCGCGCACGCACCAGAGCTGCTTTGGCCAATAGCCTCTGGTTCTCTCCGCATGAACACGTACGTACGCTCCTTTGACAGCATCGACGTCGTAAGTCGATTACCGTATTGGGCAGCTGGAACGCCCCCGCGCCTTGCATTGGTGTGAGTTCCATCGCTCAGTCGAATGTTCCTACTCATCGCGGCCGGTGTTCATCTTGTCCCTTCAACCGAAGCAGCTTCAGCCATCGCCGCCATAGTCCAGTGCGTAGCACAGGAAGGGGATTAGTGTTGTTTGTGAGGCACGAGACTATAGGGAAGTAATGGAAGTGCTCCTCATCTGCCACAAATATACTGCTTTTTATGTTTGTGCTAACCCAACCATTTTTTAGTTTGATATGCTTCCTCGGTATCTATCCTACTCAAATAAAAATTAGATTACAATGAATGGTGATACAAATGAGTTGATCTTTTAAGGCCCATTTAGAACTTAGGATTGTGAAAACGTAGGAATAGGAAAAACACAGAATTTGAGTTGCAACGTCACTTCCAATCCTATAACATTCCAAAACACAGGAAAGTCTCTAATGAAGCTTTTGGATGCAACACTGGAAAAAATACAGGAATTAGAGGAGAGAGATAGAAACAGGAAAATTTACATGAGGCTTCCTCCAAAATTCCTCTGAAATAAGGCATAGGAATGAATTCCATAGGAAAATTATAGGGTCGAATCCTTTGTTCCGAAGGGTCAAGTAGGAAAATTTCCTATAAGATTCCATTCCTTCAAAATTCTTGTACAAATCAGATGTTCCAAAAGGGGCCTTAACCTGAAGATATTGTTTAAACCTATTTACTGGTTTTTCTCTGACCATGCTTGGGTCAAGGCGAGTCTTTTGTATATGCGCCTTGCAAGTAACACCTTGGCGGCGATGCTAGCTCCTAGGATCGAGCGGTTGAATGGTTCTATCAGCTTCCTATCTCTTTTATGAATGGATCTACTGAGGGAGGGGGGCACATACCCTCATTTCCATGGGGCTCCATGAAAATGTTAGGGAGAGAAAATATGTTGACAAACTAACCTTGTGGCATTTGTAGTCCGACGATGCCAGTCCAATGTGGTCGAGCAGTCGAATTACATAGAGCAATGCCTTTTTCATTTCGCCAGCCTCGCGGCATGGAACATTGTCCATGGAAATCGCTTGTTGAACCCTAGCTCCGTAAACCCATCTCCTGGTAACTCCTGTGAACTTCTCTTAAGCGACTAACATAAGCGTAGCAAACGGGGCAACAGCTCCCTCCATGCCATACTTGAAAGCGATCTGGTCAACCCTCTCTGTTTTATCAGTTATAAAAGCCTTATTGGTGTCGGTTCATCCTGCATGTTTAAATAGATCATTTGGGTGAGATTGTAGCCAAATTTAAAACAATCAGCTTTAGCCATGAAAGGGTACAAAAGATGGATCTGGCTTACCCTCTCGCGGAGAAATGCTAGTAAATCTTCAAAAGATTTGTCAGGAGACCACCACTGTACCTTCACTTGGAGCCTGAAAAAAAATGCAGCTGATTTGAATATTTAATCCATATAAATTTTTTGGGACAGTATTAATAGCACACATATGCCGCAATTTCAGGAACATCAATATTTAAATAATATAAGTCTATCAAGAAGGAAGGTGTTCAGAAAAATTCTTTTTCATGGCAAATGCATGGGCATCACTCCTTCAAAACTGAAACAAAATGACATGTAACTCAAATGTCTCTAAGAATCTAACAAACAAACCTAACAAGAAAAGAGATAATTTTATAGGACAGATTAGGAACAACAAAATATATTCTCAAAAGTACTCTATGGATTACATATTTTTTAACTTTTGGGAAGTACGATTAGAAGAATCAAATGACACAATGTCAACTATAGAATTGACATACTATTTTGACGATAGGAGATTGACAACAAAACAAATTTTCATAACACCCAGAAATTTTCTATGGGACATAAAATGTCATGGAGGGGGGCACATATCCCCTACCTTGTGGCTTTTGTAAACCGACGAGGCCGGTCCAATGCGGTCGAGCAACCAAATTACACAGAGCAACACTCCTTTGAACTTCTCTTGTGTGACTAACATAAGCGTAGCAAACGGGGCAACAGATCTCTTCATTCGTACTTAAAAGCAATCTGGTCAACCCTCTCTGTTTTATCAGTTAAAAGCCTATTGGTGTCAGTTCATCGTGCATATTTAAATAGATCATTTAGGCGAGATTGTAGCCAAATTAAAAACAATCAGCTTTAGCCATGAAAGGGTACAAAAGATGGATCTGACTTACCCTCTCGCGGAGAACTGCCAATAAATCTTCAAAAGATTTATCAGGAGATCACCACTGTGCCTTCACTTGGAGCCTGAAAAAAAAATGGTGGCTGATTTGAATATTTAACCCACATAAAATTTTTGGGACAGCACTACTAGCACACATGTGCCGCAATTTCAGGAACATCAATATTCAGATAATAATCTATCAAGAAGGAAGGTGTTAAGGGGAAGAGAAATTCTTTTTCATGGCAGATGCATGGGTATCACTCCTTCACAAATGAAACAAAATGACATGTAACTCAATATGTCTCTAAGAATCTAACAAACAAACCTAACAAGAGAAGAGGTAATTTTATGGAACAGATTAGGAGCAACAAAATATATTTTCAGAATTCTCAAAAGTAATCTATGGAGTACATATTTTGAACTTTTGGAAGTACGATTAGCACAATCAAATGACACAATGTCATTTATGGAACTGACATACTATTTTGATGATAGGAGATTAACAACAAAACAAATTCACATGATTTGGTGCTGAAATCGACCCCCGCGCAGATGATGGGCGAAGAGCAGGGGCGCGGTCACTGTTTCAAATGGCGAACATGTGCGCCAACGAACCCGTGCATGCCAAACCTTACCGCGCTTGAAGTTGGAGACGAACACCAGATGACAGAGCGCTTTAACTCAGCGTTGCTGGCTTTCCGCGCGAGTCTACTCACGAGCTAGACACATTGGTGTGCAGCAACTGTGAACGCAGCTAGGGTCAGTCAAGCACGAGGACGTCTGCTCGCCGTGCGCCCCCGCGAACGTTTTATGCTCCGCAGCGAATGCCAGCGGCCACGCTCCCAACTAGCAAGCTCCTCGCCGAAAAGACTCCACCGACACTGTGACATCCTAGCCCAGGATTTGGGATTGATAGAATAATCATATCAACAAGTTGCAACTTCTTTTCCGGAAGCTCATCTCGAAAGAACTCCGGGGTTAAGCGTTCTTGGCCTGGAGCAATTTCGGGATGGGTGACCGACCGGGAAGTGTTCTCGGGTGAACACGAGAGAGGACAAAGTGCGCAGAAAAGACTTGTGTTGGTCTGTGAGGGCAGTCTTGAGATACTAGAGAGCTGCCAGGTGTGAACAGGCCGAACGGGACATTACAGACACGACTTTTGCACATTCCCCACAGCGATCCGTTTCCCAATCCCATTTCCAGAGTTCCAGCGACACGACTTTTGCATTAACGAGAGCAGAACAACGTGAAGCGCTAACGAACGCACGATAAAAAGGAAGGTTCCTCACGAAGGTCTCGATGTTTGCCAGCAACAACTGCATGCTTACCAAGCATATAACAGTTCATTCCATCAAAGCGATCCATCATCCATCCATGAGCCTCAAACTTGCTGGTTTTTTTCTCCCCATGAGATACTCTAACGTACTGAGCTCTGAAGCATTGGAGGAAACCAAAAGACCATGGTAAGCATGTGGCGGAGTTCGACTTTTGGAAGAGTTGAAATGTTCTCGTAACCATCATTCGAACTGTTAATTATTGGGAGTAATCCGTTGGAACGTGTTCTATTCTGTGCAGAGATGCTTCACATACGTATTTGGATCGGCTCGTGGACTTGATACGGCGGCCGGGGCTACACAATGCAGTTCATTCTGTGCAGAGAAGTGTCTGCACTGCAGATCCCAATAGCAAACCAGAGCATGCATGCAGTGGACTCAAAAAAAAAAAAAAGAGCATGCATGCAGTACAGGTGCGTGGGCCGCATCGTGTGAACCAGCGATTTGGGCTAAACCCGAGAAGCGTACGCACCTGGCGTAGTGCATGATGAAACCTGCTGCTCTTCTATGTTCTTCTATGTTGGGGACTATGAGACTATCAGTCACCGGCGCAAGGGCTTGCCGTGTCCAGAGCTTCCGAATTCCTCCCTTCCGATCGGTTCCAGGCTTCGGGGAACCAACCATGCACGTTCCGCTATACATCCTGCTCATCCGCCGATGGTGGCGATTTGGAGCTAGCGCGGATGTGATGTTGCCGTGTGCCGGGCATGTGCTGCCGTCGCGCGCCAGGGCACGTGCGCATGGACACGTACGGGGGCTTGTGTTGCCTGCGTGTGGAGCGATCGACGTCTCGCGCACTGGCTGAGGCGACGGGATCGAGGTGACTGTCTCTCGTTCAACTTACCCGGGTTGGGTGGGGCTCTCGCGAGGGCATGATCCGGCGCCTGCATCGGCCAATGCTCTGGTTCATCAGTTCATGCATGCGTCGTAGTAGAAGCCGAAGCAAGTCCATGCATGCTGGACACTCGCCGTGCCGCCGTCCAGGGAGCGCCACGATACGCGCCGTCCTTTCCGTTCTGCTACTTCTAAGTCTATTGCTGTGAGTGTCGTTGGCCAAACATGGTGAAAATGTGCCGTCGCATCGCATGGGTCTTCCTGATCAGCAGTCAGCTCCGACATTGCATGCATCCTCATCACGACGCCCGCACACGCCACCGCTACGTCCCGGTCCTCCGGCCAGCGCATGGATTGCTTCACTTCACACTTCACCAGCACAGATTGCTCTAGTTTGCCTACTTGCCTGCACTTTTCGCTCCGTGGCCCATGGATTGCTTCGCTTCACACTTCACCAGCACAGTTTGCTTCAGTTTACTTTCTCGGTTTCACGGAAACGCTGTCGTTCCTGCTCCACATGTTTTGCGTGTTGTTTGTCGTTCCTGCTCCACCTGCTTCGATCGGTCGCCCGAGTATGTGTCGATCGATCGATGCGGCTCCAGCCCAGGAGTGTTTCCGTACGTGCGTCTGGCTAAGCCAAATTGAAGCCTCCACCCAGCATCCATCCGGCCGGCCCGTGCGTGCGTGTGCGTCGCTGTCCTCGCGACCGATCGCCAGAACGTGACGTACGTGAAGGCCGCCGCCGTCGACGTCTCTACGACCTCGGTACCTCCGTTCCGGATCAATCGAAGCCCTGTTGTGGGCGCGCGACGTATGCTGCTCGCGATCGGCGAAGAACAGAGGGAGGGAACCGGTTTGAGCTTGTTTGCGACTTGGCGGCAGGAGAGGAGAGCGATAGTACACCTCCATATCTCCCCACCTGCTTATCCGCCGATGCATGTTCATTTTGAACAATTTACGGTGGTGATTTACTCCTAATTGGAGCGCAGATCGATGCATGTGATGTCGCCGTGCGCCGGCGGCCCGGCCGGGCGTGTGCTAGCTGCACGTCGACGTGAGGCACGCCGCCAAGCACCTTCCCGCGCACGGACACGGGCTTAGTTGTACGCGTTGCCTACTGCTAACTAGAGTAGCTGCGCGGAGGTGGAGCGATCGACAAGGTGTTGATGCAGCACATCATTGCCCGGAGGCCATTTCGCTCCGCATATGGACACGCTGCGCACGCGCTCCTTTGGCAGCATCGACGCAGCAACTCGATTACCGTGCGTGTACATTGGGAAGGAACGTCCCCGCCTTTGCATCGGTGTGAGGAGTTCCACCGCTCTGACGAATGTTCCTCATCGATCGGCCGGTGTTCATCGATCTTGTCCATATATAGCTTCTACCGAAGCAGCTTCAGCCATCGGCATAGTCCAGTGCTAGCACAGGATGACGGGAACTCCGCAAATAAATGACGTGGAATTCGATTTTGTACCCCCTAATTAGCTGCACGATTTATCAACTCTATATATGATGTTCACTGTTCACGTACTTCAGTTTCACACACATCACCATGTAGTACTATATGTTGTTTAGCTAGCTGACATAGTCCTCTTCTTCCTAGCGTTCCACTCCTTCCGTCTCTAAATATAGAGCATTCTGGGGTTGATCAAAGTCAAACTTTTGTAAACTTTGACTGTAAATAATAAAATATTCAAAAAAACTTTTACATATATTCTTAGAGACACTATAAAAACAACTATCATGGTATGCAACTTTTTTTATTTAATATTTTATTTTTATAGATATATTGTTGGTCAAAACTAACAAAGATTGACCTTGGTGGCGATGCTAGCTCCTAGTATCGAGCTCTAACAGCTTTCTATCTCTTTCATGGATGGATCTACCGGGGGAGGGGGGGCACATACCCCTTACCCATGAGGCTCCATGAAAATTTTGGAGAGAGGAAATGTGTTGACAAACTAACCTTGTGGCTTTTGTATCTCGACGATGCCGGTCCAATGCGGTAGCTCTATAAATCCATCTCCTGCTAACTCTTGTGAACTTCTCTTGTGCGACTAACATGAGCCTAGCAAACGGGGCAAAAACTTCCTCCATGCCATACTTGAAAGCGATCTGATCAACCCTTTTTGTTTTATCAGTTAAAATCCTTATTTGTGTCCGTTCATCCTGCAGATTTAAATAGATCAGTTTGGGTGAGATTGCAGCCAAATTGAAACACAATCAGCTTTAGCAAGATGAAAGGGTAAAAAAGTGGATCCGACTTACCCTCTCACGGAATGACAGTAAATCTTCAAAAGATTTATCAGGAGACCACCATTATGCTATAATTTTAGGAACATCAATATTCAGATAATAAAAATGTTTGACTCAAACGGCATCAGCACAGAGTGAAATCAAACCCAAGAAAAAGGATGAGGAACAGTCCCCCCCCCCCCCCCCCCCCCCCCCCCCCCCCCCCCCACACACACACACATGGTGTGTGCCTCATTTGTCAGCTGCCATATTATCTCTCTCTCCCTTCTCCTCTTGGTTCCGAAGCGGCATTGCATTGAACACCTTGCATGCGGCTCTCGTTCTCGCTGGTGTCGGTGCCATTGGTCTTCATGCTTCTCCCGCACCCGTCGAAGTCGTGGAGTTCGTAGGATTTGTGCCCATCCAGGCTCTCCAGGTTGAGTTACGCGTCGAACAGATCATCGGGTCGCCCCGGAGTACTGCAGCTTGATGGAGATGAAGACCAGATGACAGAGCGCTAGTCTACTGATCACGAGACAGACACATATGGGGGTGCAGCAACTGCGAACGCAGCTAAGGTCAGGCAAGCAACGAGGACGCGTGTCTGCTCGCCTTGCGCCCCCGCGAACGTACGTGCGTGGCCTTGCTTATGCTCCGCAGCGAATGCCAGCGACCACGCACCCAACCAGGAAGCTTCTCGCCAAAAAGATCCCACCACAGTCCGCGCATGCCCTAATTAGGCTAGTCCCAGTAGTCAATTTCATTGTTGTTTTCAACATGCCACATCATCTAAAATAATTTAAAACCATCAAAGAAACAACTCTCTCTAATGATAAGTTTTATTTTTATTGTTTCATCGGCAAATTATGGTATTTAATTCTTGCATTGTGATTGGGTAGAGAGCTCATGAAATGAAACTCAATGGCTTCAATGGTGGTTTCAATGGGTTTCAAAGTTTTGGAAATAGTGCAACACTAGTTTCATATAGATGAAACCACTTTCTTCTCTTTCTTCATAAATCTCATGCCACCTCATCATCTTTGCTTATGTGTCACCTTGTTTATTGAAAATGAAACTCCCATTGGGAGTAGCCTTAATAGGCCCAGTCTCAGTGGAGGCTTTCATTTCACACTTTCCAAGCATGACACATCAGTTTTGTAATTGTATTTTGTGAAATAAAACTACATCTCTCAGTGCACTTTTTCATTTCATGGTTTCATAGGATAATCAGAACATCAAATGGCAACATATGATTGGATCAAATGGTGGAGAATGAAAGAAAAAAATGCTCAATGCACTTTCGTTTGACTTTCATTGTCTAGGAAAAAGTGTCAGGAGCCTTTCATTAGGATGAAAGGCATAGCTTCTCTCTCTTCTTAAAATTCTTGCCATGTTATCTTTTTAGCTGATGTGGCACCTTAATAAATATCAATGAAAGGCTCATTGAGACTGGTCTAAGCGTTAATTCAGCGATCCGTTTCCCAATCCCATTTCCAGATTTCCAGCGACGTGAACGACTTTTTGCATTAACGAGAGCAGAACAGCGTGAAGTGCTAAACTGAACACACGATCTGCATGCTTATGAAGCATATAACAGTTCCATTCCATCAAAGCGATCCATCATCCATGATCCATCCATGAGCCTCAAACTTGCGTTTTTTTTTTATTCGTGAGATCAGTCTTGCACTCTAACGTACTGAGCTCTGAAGCATTGGAGGAAACCAAAACACCATAGTAAAAATGTGCTGGATGGAGTTCAGATTTGGCAGAGTTGAAACGTTCTAGCGCGTATTCCTCTTTAATTCGAACTGTTAATTAATCCAGCTAGCTGGAATGTGTTCTATTCTGTGCAGATATGCTTCGCATACGCATTTGGATCACCTTAACTATGGACTTGCTATACATGATGCATTTGCTGCGACCAGGAACACCGCAGCGTTTGAGATCCCTCGTTTGGATGGGAGAGCCGACGGCAGGCTCAAGCGTCCCATACCAATCGCGACACCATGCCTGCCTTCCCCACCATCATCGTTATCAACTCTCTTCTCCGAGACGAGCGGTTTAACTCGCTAGCGCCTCCAAATTAGCGAATCTAGTATGGTTACTCGCGCATTTTCGTGGCTAGACTTGTTAAACTATATATTTTTTTCTATATTATTACAGGAGTTAAAGCATAGTTTCCTAACATAGCTAAAATTGATTGAGAAATTTCTCACTAAGTCTCTCAATTTGAGTGTGTGATGAGTCATCATTTACCTGAATGCCATATTAAAATAATCAATTTTTATAAGTACTATGTAAAGACCATCATTGTGGCAACTGGACGACAAAGATACATAGTTGAAATAGTGAACACTTGTACGGGCTACAATAAAAATTGAATCACGGGAAAAAAAATATAAATAATAGATATGATATGAACTCATGTTTGCCACAGGAGATCTTAGCGGAATATTTTGGGCCTTGTATAATTGTTTGTATATTCAATTTGATGGTCTTGTCTCTTATTTCTGTTGATGTGAAGCACATAAGTGAATTATAAATGCATGTTGCATGCTTTATAATATAGATCCATCCACCGCAACGCCTAATTTATATCCTCATATCACTGTTTATGTACTTTGTTAAATGCGTTGTCAAATGTTCCTGTGTTTAAACATCGATCACGGCACTATAGTGGAGATATGGGTGTATAACAGATAGCCATGGCTCTAGAGCTCAGTCCTGATCAAGCCAACCCCATGTCACTCGTGTTTACCGTACCTACAATCCCTTGAAGACAGAACTATTTATGCTTGTCGTAGATCTATGATATTGTGCTAAGAGGTCTACTTAGCGCTGCCAACGATTAGGGTCCAATGGATCGGATATGATTTTGAATTATTATTGTTTATATTTTTAGGTGCTTTTCTAAGGTGTATTTCCCAACAATTTAAAGAAAAATGGTAATTACTTTGAATTTTATTTTTTTTATTTGTGCTTGGAATATTAAAAATAGTTTTCTTTATTAGTCTAAATTGAAAAATAAATGAGTAATCTAGAAATAGGAATTAGGTGTAATGGTATTTTTATTATACCAAATTTAGCTATTTTGACTCGTAATGGTATGGTGGGAAACTTACAAATAGGAATAAGGGGTATTTTTGGCTATTTTTATTATTCTGAATTTAATTATTTTTTGGACTCATAATGGCGGGCAATGTAGAAATAGGTGAGTGGTATTTTTGGCTATTTTTTATTATTCCGAACTTAGCTATTTACGGACTCATAATGGCATGATGAGTAATTTAAAAAATAGGTGTGAAGGGTATTTTTGGCTATTTTTTATTATTCCGAATTTAGATATTTTTAGGACTCATAATGGCATGGTGGGTAATTTAAAAATAAGTTTGAGGGTATTTTGGACTAAAATTTTTATAATGGCATTGGTAGTTAATTTTCTCTTCTTATAGCGTTGCTACCAGGTTGAATGAACAAACACTGTCTACAACTAAAGACAAAGCTGTCTGGGTTTGGACAGCAAGTGGAAATTTCACTGTGACATCAGTGTATGACCACCTCACTAGAAACGATAGTGGTGCTACTTTCAAGCACATCTGGAAGGCTAAGCTCCCTGAAAAAGTAAAACTTTTCATGTGGTTAGTGGAAAACAAAGCTATTCTAACTAAAGACAATATGGTCAAACGGAAGTGGCAGGGAGACCTACATGCCATTTCTGTGATCAAAGTGAAACAATCAACCACCTCCTTTTCGAATGCTATGTTGCTAAGGTTGTCTGGGGTGTTGTCGCTATGTGCTTCAATACAAACACTAGTCCGAGCAGTGTGGAACAGTACTGGCAGTGGGTGAAAGTGACTCTGCCTGGTGGGGAAAAGATATATACTGAAGGGCTCGCAGCTATATGTTGGGCTATATGGAAGGCTAGGAACAAAGCCTGCTTTGATAAAGTAATGATAAAGCATCCTTGTGATATAATTTTCCATGTATACACTTTCTTGCGATACTGGGCAGGTTTGTACCCAGCCGAGATGGGAGAGGTGATCAGGGCTGGAGCTGCGACGATGCTGCAAACAGCAGCCAATTCAACATGGAGCCCCGGCGACGATCCAAGATGCAGATGCTAAGGAGGGGGATGCAGAAGCCTGAAGTCGAGCAAGCTGTTGAAGATGCCCGCCAGCTATTCACAATGGCGCCTTTTTATTTTTCAGTATTTCTAGTTGGTAGTTGTCAGTTGAAGTTTCTGTTTGTATGGGCGGTTGAATCAACCGCGCTTGTCTCGTCCCCAATCAGGTGCTTCTAGAGATCTAGTGCTTTGATTGGGGGTGGGCAACCATGAACCAATTGTAGTTTCTTCTTTTTCGCGATCTTTTGCTGAACCAGTTGTAAAACCTCTTTGGACCCCGTCTTCGGATGGGGGTGGGTAATCCCATTTCCAAAAAAAAAAAAAAATCCTGCTAAGATAGCCTGGCTAAGCCCACAGGAATAAAGAACAGATAACTACCTTGACATCATGGCAAAGAACAGAGAAGGTCTTTTGCCATGTTGTAGTACATATGAAAGTTCATAAAATCCTCATTGCGGTTATAACACCACTATCATTATATTGCTACTTTATGAAAAAGTACAAGATTTATTCATTTTGGAAGATGATATCTTCTTCTTGTTACATTGAGTTGTCAGACATACATATGTAACTGTCACTTGCAGTTTGGTTTGTGACACATGCATCGAATAAAAGTAATTGGTAAAAGAGAAGTGGGCTGGGTCAGATCGTATGATTTTGATAGATACAGACAATCGCCATCATCATAGTTTTCCTGGAGGCATGCTTTTTTGCACCTGCTTTTCTTCATCCACCGGGGAAAGCAAGACATAGCATGATTTGAAGGAGTCCAACAAGTCAAATCTGTAGCCTCACGACCTAATTGAGAATCGTTTTGAGGGGGAATCAAACATAATTCTCATTCTACATATGGCAAAGGATTGGTACGAAAGATATCTTTGTATTTTTGAGAGAGAGAGAGAGAGTACCTGATGCAAGGGCCAGCAACATAATAAGCACGTAACACATCATCTGCTTCCGGTTTGCCATCTAAATTTACCAAGAAAGTGGAGGATAGCCACTAACACTGTGTTGTTGCCGGGGCAAATAAGTGGTCTTCCTTTTATATTGAGGTGAGCGCAGTCCCTCATTAATTAGTTTACAGAAGCTTCGTCTAAAAAAAATAGTTTATAGGATACATGCAGGTAACATATGCCACTATATCCCTCATACAAATTTATGTGCCTAGCCAAAAGACCTGGATACATCCAGGTAACATATGCCACTATATCTTGTTGCCCTATCTTTACATACTAAACTCTGGAATATCAGAGGTGTGTCTCCAGCAGCCAATATCCATATATGAGATATATACTATATCTTATACGTGGTGCCCGACGTAAATTGGAGTACCTATTCTGATACTCTTATCAATGATATCCTTGTTGATAGATGTGTAGGTACTATCTTCTGTCCAATTTTATAAGGCATTAACATATTTTAGATTCAGTTTCTAAAACTCTTACTAACAATTAGACTAATTAAGAATGTATCAGTTTAGTGTTACAAAAGCTGTACCACCAGATTTGTACGTCAATCCACATTTTCAGGTAGGTATATATCGTTTCATATAAAGCATTATTGTATTAGACAAATTTAGGATCAAACTACGGGGCCACTAGTTCGATAAAAGGTGTCAGAAAAGTAGTACTACGTGATATGTAATCAGGAGCTTGTGAAGGCTTGAATTCTTTTGAGACCATGCACTCTTTTTAACCGAACCCTTCTCTACAACTAATGAATTCCCTGCGTGTCGTCCGCCCGGCTTATTCCGCTTCCGAGCGACGAGCCGACGAGCCGCCCGAACGATTCAAAAGCCGAGACCTGCGATCCACATAAGGCGGATATCCGGAATTCTGGGCCCCACCACGCCGCCAAACTCCTCTCTTCCGCCGCCGCCGCCGCCTCCACTCCACGTCGATCGATCTCGATCTGCGCTACCACCGCCGCCTCCCCACGCCCCGTTGAGCTCGATCTGCGCCGCCGCCGCCGCCTCCATGCCCCGTCGAGGGCACTAGCACACGGACAATGACGAAGACGCCAAGAAGACTTCTTCGCTAGCTTCGCCACGACGACGACGGTGGCCTCTCGTTCTCACTTCCTAGACCCGCTCCTCGGTGGGCGGCGATGGGGCACGGCGCTTGCTGCGGCCCCCCCAACGAGGACGTTGACGACTTCTGCGCTGCAGGCGACCTCGCCCGCCGTCGCCGCCCGTGCCTGGCCACCCCGTCCTCGCGTCAGCCTTTGCCCTTGTCGCCGTAGGGCGCGCCCAGCTCGTCTCCAGACTCTGCGGTGGTGATGAGCCCGATTTGGGCGAACAATACCAGAATTCCTTTAGGAAAAGGGGCGAATCGATTTTGCAACAAATGAGTAGCATCTACTGAGCAGCATCTCGATTCCCCTTTCTTGTTGTTCAGATTTAATTTCTTCTGCGATTATTTTAGGTTTGGTGTTCATCATCCCCTGTCATGGTCTTCCCGCTCTGCGATGCCAATATCGAGGTGCAGATCTGGAGCTCAAGCAGGGGTACGTCTTGTGTGCTTTTCTTTTCCTTTTTCCCCCTTTTCTGGGACACGATTGATAGGATGGTCCTGCAGTGTAGGAGCAGAAAGATGATTGTGGCGCCTGAGTAGAAAGATAGGAGGTTCCCCGTCAGGTTTTTGATTGAATTACAATACAAATGTTCCCCTAGATTCTTCATCTGCTTATGTTTTCCAGTTTATGTCTTGTCACAATATGCAATGCAATAGATGATTCTGGACTTAATTTCATATTGAATCCCTAACAAATTAGAAGGTTGGCACATATTATGCATTGTTATTTTTATTGCCTCGATCTGAAGGCTCTTGTAGCTCTGCACCAATTGCTGACGGCCTGATGAAAGTATGGAATGATTGCAATGATGCTTCGGTAGGATTTGGCCTTCAGAATTTAGAGTTCTTTGGTTGTAGCAATAGAATTTCTTTAGTGTCATCATAGCCACTAAAAGTTTATTGCCTGCAATTGATGCATGTGTATCCTAGCGGTTTTACTGAATGATCAATGTTGGAACTTTATTGTGTTACCGGAAAATTTTCTAGCTATTGAGTCTTCATGAATGATTGTAATAGTTTCTCCCTACCAAAACTAATGTAGCTTATCGTTATGTCTTTCCTGCAGTTATATATACCACTTGCGGGAATTTATTCATGCTTCAACGCAGTCCTACTTTGCAACACAGATTCGGCTACTGTCAAAGACACAAACAACCATTGAGGAGGTAATATACTAAGCTAAATCTGTGTTTCCATCGATCAGAAGAAACGTAATCCTATGAGATAAAGCTACTTCTAGATGCAGTGTTGTTCTTATGCCTCTGCTTGCCTCTGCCCCTGTCAATTAGCTTCAACTGTCAACGTCCACTTGATTGACCCGGTGTAGAAGATTGACTAATTTAAAACTTTTGCATTTTCGGCAAGGGTGCATTGTCGTCCGCCCGGCTTATTCCGCTCCCGAGCGACGAGCCGAGCGACGATTCAAAAGCCGAGACCTGCGATCCACATAAGGCGGATATCCGAAATTCTGGGCCCCACCACGCCGCCAAACTCCTCTCTTCCGCCGCCGCCGCCGCCTCCACTCCACGTCGATCGATCTCGATCTGCGCTACCACCGCCGCCTCCCCACGCCCCGTTGAGCTCGATCTGCGCCGCCGCCGCCGCCTCCACGCCCCGTCGAGGGCACCAGCACACGAACAATGACGAAGACGCCAAGAAGACTTCTTCGCTAGCTTCGCCACGACGACGACGGTGGCCTCTCGTTCTCACTTCCTAGACCCGCTCCTCGGTGGGCGGCGATGGGGCACGGCGCTTGCTGCGGCCCCCCCAACGAGGACGTTGACGACTTCTACGCTGCAGGCGACCTCGCCCGCCGTCGCCGCCCGTGCCTGGCCACCCCGTCCTCGCGTCAGCCTTTGCCCTCGTCGCCGTAGGGCGCGCCCAGCTCGTCTCCAGACTCTGCGGTGGTGATGAGCCCGATTTGGGCGAACAATACCAGAATTCCTTTAGGAAAAGGGGCGAATCGATTTTGCAACAAATGAGTAGCATCTACTGAGCAGCATCTCGATTCCCCTTTCTTGTTGTTCAGATTTAATTTCTTCTACGATTATTTTAGGTTTGGTGTTCATCATCCCCTGTCATGGTCTTCCCGCTCTGCGATGCCAATATCGAGGTGCAGATCTGGAGCTCAAGCAGGGGTACGTCTTGTGTGCTTTTCTTTTCCTTTTTCCCCCTTTTCTGGGACACGATTGATAGGATGGTCCTGCAGTGTAGGAGCAGAAAGATGATTGTGGCGCCTGAGTAGAAAGATAGGAGGTTCCCCGTCAGGTTTTTGATTGAATTACAATACAAATGTTCCCCTAGATTCTTCATCTGCTTATGTTTTCCAGTTTATGTCTTGTCACAATATGCAATGCAATAGATGATTCTGGACTTAATTTCATATTGAATCCCTAACAAATTAGAAGGTTGGCACATATTATGCATTGTTATTTTATTGCCTCGATCTGAAGGCTCTTGTAGCTCTGCACCAATTGCTGACGGCCTGATGAAAGTATGGAATGATTGCAATGATGCTTCGGTAGGATTTGGCCTTCAGAATTTAGAGTTCTTTGGTTGTAGCAATAGAATTTCTTTAGTGTCATCATAGCCACTAAAAGTTTATTGCCTGCAATTGATGCATGTGTATCCTAGCGGTTTTACTGAATGATCAATGTTGGAACTTTATTGTGTTACCGGAAAATTTTCTAGCTATTGAGTCTTCATGAATGATTGTAATAGTTTCTCCCTACCAAAACTAATGTAGCTTATCGTTATGTCTTTCCTGCAGTTATATATACCACTTGCGGGAATTTATTCATGCTTCAACGCAGTCCTACTTTGCAACACAGATTCGGCTACTGTCAAAGACACAAACAACCATTGAGGAGGTAATATACTAAGCTAAATCTGTGTTTCCATCGATCAGAAGAAACGTAATCCTATGAGATAAAGCTACTTCTAGATGCAGTGTTGTTCTTATGCCTCTGCTTGCCTCTGCCCCTGTCAATTAGCTTCAACTGTCAACGTCCACTTGATTGACCCGGTGTAGAAGATTGACTAATTTAAAACTTTTGCATTTTCGGCAAGGGTGCATTGTCGTCCGCCCGGCTTATTCCGCTCCCGAGCGACGAGCCGAGCGACGATTCAAAAGCCGAGACCTGCGATCCACATAAGGCGGATATCCGAAATTCTGGGCCCCACCACGCCGCCAAACTCCTCTCTTCCGCCGCCGCCGCCGCCTCCACTCCACGTCGATCGATCTCGATCTGCGCTACCACCGCCGCCTCCCCACGCCCCGTTGAGCTCGATCTGCGCCGCCGCCGCCGCCTCCACGCCCCGTCGAGGGCACCAGCACACGGACAATGACGAAGACGCCAAGAAGACTTCTTCGCTAGCTTCGCCACGACGACGACGGTGGCCTCTCGTTCTCACTTCCTAGACCCGCTCCTCGGTGGGCGGCGATGGGGCACGGCGCTTGCTGCGGCCCCCCCAACGAGGACGTTGACGACTTCTACGCTGCAGGCGACCTCGCCCGCCGTCGCCGCCCGTGCCTGGCCACCCCGTCCTCGCGTCAGCCTTTGCCCTTGTCGCCGTAGGGCGCGCCCAGCTCGTCTCCAGACTCTGCGGTGGTGATGAGCCCGATTTGGGCGAACAATACCAGAATTCCTTTAGGAAAAGGGGCGAATCGATTTTGCAACAAATGAGTAGCATCTACTGAGCAGCATCTCGATTCCCCTTTCTTGTTGTTCAGATTTAATTTCTTCTGCGATTATTTTAGGTTTGGTGTTCATCATCCCCTGTCATGGTCTTCCCGCTCTGCGATGCCAATATCGAGGTGCAGATCTGGAGCTCAAGCAGGGGTACGTCTTGTGTGCTTTTCTTTTCCTTTTTCCCCTTTTCTGGGACACGATTGATAGGATGGTCCTGCAATGTAGGAGCAGAAAGATGATTGTGGCGCCTGAGTAGAAAGATAGGAGGTTCCCCGTCAGGTTTTTGATTGAATTACAATACAAATGTTCCCCTAGATTCTTCATCTGCTTATGTTTTCCAGTTTATGTCTTGTCACAATATGCAATGCAATAGATGATTCTGGACTTAATTTCATATTGAATCCCTAACAAATTAGAAGGTTGGCACATATTATGCATTGTTATTTTTATTGCCTCGATCTGAAGGCTCTTGTAGCTCTGCACCAATTGCTGACGGCCTGATGAAAGTATGGAATGATTGCAATGATGCTTCGGTAGGATTTGGCCTTCAGAATTTAGAGTTCTTTGGTTGTAGCAATAGAATTTCTTTAGTGTCATCATAGCCACTAAAAGTTTATTGCCTGCAATTGATGCATGTGTATCCTAGCGGTTTTACTGAATGATCAATGTTGGAACTTTATTGTGTTACCGGAAAATTTTCTAGCTATTGAGTCTTCATGAATGATTGTAATAGTTTCTCCCTACCAAAACTAATGTAGCTTATCGTTATGTCTTTCCTGCAGTTATATATACCACTTGCGGGAATTTATTCATGCTTCAACGCAGTCCTACTTTGCAACACAGATTCGGCTACTGTCAAAGACACAAACAACCATTGAGGAGGTAATATACTAAGCTAAATCTGTGTTTCCATCGATCAGAAGAAACGTAATCCTATGAGATAAAGCTACTTCTAGATGCAGTGTTGTTCTTATGCCTCTGCTTGCCTCTGCCCCTGTCAATTAGCTTCAACTGTCAACGTCCACTTGATTGACCCGGTGTAGAAGATTGACTAATTTAAAACTTTTGCATTTTCGGCAAGGGTGCGTTGTCGTCCGCCCGGCTTATTCCGCTCCCGAGCGACGAGCCGAGCGACGATTCAAAAGCCGAGACCTGCGATCCACATAAGGCGGATATCCGAAATTCTGGGCCCCACCACGCCGCCAAACTCCTCTCTTCCGCCGCCGCCGCCGCCTCCACTCCACGTCGATCGATCTCGATCTGCGCTACCACCGCCGCCTCCCCACGCCCCGTTGAGCTCGATCTGCGCCGCCGCCGCCGCCTCCACGCCCCGTCGAGGGCACCAGCACACGGACAATGACGAAGACGCCAAGAAGACTTCTTCGCTAGCTTCGCCACGACGACGACGGTGGCCTCTCGTTCTCACTTCCTAGACCCGCTCCTCGGTGGGCGGCGATGGGGCACGGCGCTTGCTGCGGCCCCCCCAACGAGGACGTTGACGACTTCTACGCTGCAGGCGACCTCGCCCGCCGTCGCCGCCCGTGCCTGGCCACCCCGTCCTCGCGTCAGCCTTTGCCCTCGTCGCCGTAGGGCGCGCCCAGCTCGTCTCCAGACTCTGCGGTGGTGATGAGCCCGATTTGGGCGAACAATACCAGAATTCCTTTAGGAAAAGGGGCGAATCGATTTTGCAACAAATGAGTAGCATCTACTGAGCAGCATCTCGATTCCCCTTTCTTGTTGTTCAGATTTAATTTCTTCTGCGATTATTTTAGGTTTGGTGTTCATCATCCCCTGTCATGGTCTTCCCGCTCTGCGATGCCAATATCGAGGTGCAGATCTGGAGCTCAAGCAGGGGTACGTCTTGTGTGCTTTTCTTTTCCTTTTTCCCCCTTTTCTGGGACACGATTGATAGGATGGTCCTGCAGTGTAGGAGCAGAAAGATGATTGTGGCGCCTGAGTAGAAAGATAGGAGGTTCCCCGTCAGGTTTTTGATTGAATTACAATACAAATGTTCCCCTAGATTCTTCATCTGCTTATGTTTTCCAGTTTATGTCTTGTCACAATATGCAATGCAATAGATGATTCTGGACTTAATTTCATATTGAATCCCTAACAAATTAGAAGGTTGGCACATATTATGCATTGTTATTTTATTGCCTCGATCTGAAGGCTCTTGTAGCTCTGCACCAATTGCTGACGGCCTGATGAAAGTATGGAATGATTGCAATGATGCTTCGGTAGGATTTGGCCTTCAGAATTTAGAGTTCTTTGGTTGTAGCAATAGAATTTCTTTAGTGTCATCATAGCCACTAAAAGTTTATTGCCTGCAATTGATGCATGTGTATCCTAGCGGTTTTACTGAATGATCAATGTTGGAACTTTATTGTGTTACCGGAAAATTTTCTAGCTATTGAGTCTTCATGAATGATTGTAATAGTTTCTCCCTACCAAAACTAATGTAGCTTATCGTTATGTCTTTCCTGCAGTTATATATACCACTTGCGGGAATTTATTCATGCTTCAACGCAGTCCTACTTTGCAACACAGATTCGGCTACTGTCAAAGACACAAACAACCATTGAGGAGGTAATATACTAAGCTAAATCTGTGTTTCCATCGATCAGAAGAAACGTAATCCTATGAGATAAAGCTACTTCTAGATGCAGTGTTGTTCTTATGCCTCTGCTTGCCTCTGCCCCTGTCAATTAGCTTCAACTGTCAACGTCCACTTGATTGACCCGGTGTAGAAGATTGACTAATTTAAAACTTTTGCATTTTCGGCAAGGGTGCGTTGTCGTCCGCCCGGCTTATTCCGCTCCCGAGCGACGAGCCGAGCGACGATTCAAAAGCCGAGACCTGCGATCCACATAAGGCGGATATCCGAAATTCTGGGCCCCACCACGCCGCCAAACTCCTCTCTTCCGCCGCCGCCGCCGCCTCCACTCCACGTCGATCGATCTCGATCTGCGCTACCACCGCCGCCTCCCCACGCCCCGTTGAGCTCGATCTGCGCCGCCGCCGCCGCCTCCACGCCCCGTCGAGGGCACCAGCACACGGACAATGACGAAGACGCCAAGAAGACTTCTTCGCTAGCTTCGCCACGACGACGACGGTGGCCTCTCGTTCTCACTTCCTAGACCCGCTCCTCGGTGGGCGGCGATGGGGCACGGCGCTTGCTGCGGCCCCCCCCAACGAGGACGTTGACGACTTCTACGCTGCAGGCGACCTCGCCCGCCGTCGCCGCCCGTGCCTGGCCACCCCGTCCTCGCGTCAGCCTTTGCCCTCGTCGCCGTAGGGCGCGCCCAGCTCGTCTCCAGACTCTGCGGTGGTGATGAGCCCGATTTGGGCGAACAATACCAGAATTCCTTTAGGAAAAGGGGCGAATCGATTTTGCAACAAATGAGTAGCATCTACTGAGCAGCATCTCGATTCCCCTTTCTTGTTGTTCAGATTTAATTTCTTCTACGATTATTTTAGGTTTGGTGTTCATCATCCCCTGTCATGGTCTTCCCGCTCTGCGATGCCAATATCGAGGTGCAGATCTGGAGCTCAAGCAGGGGTACGTCTTGTGTGCTTTTCTTTTCCTTTTTCCCCCTTTTCTGGGACACGATTGATAGGATGGTCCTGCAGTGTAGGAGCAGAAAGATGATTGTGGCGCCTGAGTAGAAAGATAGGAGGTTCCCCGTCAGGTTTTTGATTGAATTACAATACAAATGTTCCCCTAGATTCTTCATCTGCTTATGTTTTCCAGTTTATGTCTTGTCACAATATGCAATGCAATAGATGATTCTGGACTTAATTTCATATTGAATCCCTAACAAATTAGAAGGTTGGCACATATTATGCATTGTTATTTTATTGCCTCGATCTGAAGGCTCTTGTAGCTCTGCACCAATTGCTGACGGCCTGATGAAAGTATGGAATGATTGCAATGATGCTTCGGTAGGATTTGGCCTTCAGAATTTAGAGTTCTTTGGTTGTAGCAATAGAATTTCTTTAGTGTCATCATAGCCACTAAAAGTTTATTGCCTGCAATTGATGCATGTGTATCCTAGCGGTTTTACTGAATGATCAATGTTGGAACTTTATTGTGTTACCGGAAAATTTTCTAGCTATTGAGTCTTCATGAATGATTGTAATAGTTTCTCCCTACCAAAACTAATGTAGCTTATCGTTATGTCTTTCCTGCAGTTATATATACCACTTGCGGGAATTTATTCATGCTTCAACGCAGTCCTACTTTGCAACACAGATTCGGCTACTGTCAAAGACACAAACAACCATTGAGGAGGTAATATACTAAGCTAAATCTGTGTTTCCATCGATCAGAAGAAACGTAATCCTATGAGATAAAGCTACTTCTAGATGCAGTGTTGTTCTTATGCCTCTGCTTGCCTCTGCCCCTGTCAATTAGCTTCAACTGTCAACGTCCACTTGATTGACCCGGTGTAGAAGATTGACTAATTTAAAACTTTTGCATTTTCGGCAAAGGTGCATTGTCTGCCAACCAAGATGCTGAAACTAACTCAGTATGTAACATAAGGCTAAGGGTTGTTCAGAAACTATTTCATATCTGGTTGTTCAGAAACTTTTTTTCTCTTTTACAGGATGTAACTGCTAGAGTATTTATGCCATCCCTGCAAGCTAAACATAGCAAAGGGGACTCTAACTATTAACTGTGAACATCAAATATTTTAAATTTCAGGAGGTAGTATCCTTTTACCACACTCTATTCAAGTTTTTATCAATATTCAGGCTTTTGTGTCTTTTTCCACGGGATTTGGAATATCTTTCTTGCCCAAAAAGTGTTCAGTTTGGTATGTATTTAGTTTGGAAACCCAAGCAGGAGTAGGGAAATAAAATTTGTAGGCTGCATTCATTTGGAAAAGGTTCATTCCATGTTTCCATTATGTTATACAATTTAAATTATTTACCAGTGAAGAACTGAATATTGTCAAACACTATGTCATTCCTCCTCATTTTTCATTATGCATTGTTGTGTCTATTGTATGATTAAAACATTGCAATTTAATGTGCATATCGTATGTAATAAATGTCTATTTTTTCATAGATGACTTGACATGTATAATGAGACGACAATACTCTATGGATATCTCATGGTGTGCCATGTATCTCTGAAGTATAATGAGAAACTATTATATGTCAGATGGAGAAATATCAAATATCATATTTCCTGTTGAAGGCACTTGTCAAGTAGTCTGAGGTCATATTTCGAATCTGGATGCCAAAACTGAGCTCAGTAATACCATCTGGCTGGGAAGTGCATACCCATTTAAAAGAAAAGACCTTTTTGTTATCAGACGAAGGAAACATAGAATAAAGAAATGCATCGTTGTAATCTGCTTTGTTTTTACATGTATTTTACCATGCATTGCATTCACATATATTTGAGCTCATTATTTTCCCTACAGCATATTGATCGCTTTCTCAAATAAATTAGCAGTCTTTCCAATAGAGAAAAATCAGCCAATGCATGTGGGTGAGCAATCCAACTATGAAATGAATTGTGACAATGATGTTTATGGACACATTGTAGAGCGCATGAGTATCAATGGGAATTTTCTCTGATTTTTGATGATGCCCTGTGTTGAAAAGCCTGAACCGGACCTATATAATATTGAACTTAAGCGACCTGAACTGATCTGGAATTTCAAAAATTGGGTAGGAGTTTTAGTTCTTAAGCCCTGAAATTTGAATTTTGTTTGCCTTATGATAAACTGTGTGTGTAAGAGGCATCTATGAATATATGTCTAAGTATTATGTGTGACGTCCCGCCTCCACGAGGCCGGACCCGCACGCCTGGCAGCTCTCTAGGATCTCAAGACTGTCCCCACAGACCAACACACGTCTTTTCTGCGCACTTTGTCCTCACTCGTGCGCACCCGGAAAGGACTTCCCGGTCGGTCACCCATCCGAAATTGCTCCGGGCCAAGCACGCTTAACCCCGGAGTTCTTTCGAGATGAGCTTCCGGAAAAGAAGTTGCAACTGTTGGTATGAGTATTCTTATTAATCCTATTAAGTCCTGGGCCAGGATGTTACATTATGGGAGAGGGCTCCTTTTTTATTTCCTTGGAGTTGGTTGAGTGATGTATTTCTGTCCTGGTAATAAAATTTTATTGACTTCAAAATTTCAGATTGTTGGAGGATGCACAGAACCAAGTTTACGTAGTAAAGAAGCTTGTCAGACAAACTTATACTTCTGTGATACCATGTACATGTACACAATCTTTGGCTCCCGTGGCAACGCACGGGCATTCAACTAGTATCCTTTAAGTTAATTAGTAAGCCGCTCCAAGGGCGCAAGCGCAGCCGCTCAAGATGCCCAGGTCCGTCTCGTCGACGGGGCGCGCGACGAAGCAAACGGATCACGCCGACTACGGACAGTTGCCGGAAGTTGTCGCAAGGAACACGTACGGAGGTCGCCGTCGGCAAACGGATGTGCGAGGAGCTTGGTTGGGGAGTATGGGGCGGTTTAGGCCCGTTTGGACTCGGGATCTGGGCTCCACGCACGGGCCCTGCGTTGCCTAACAGCGTCGTTAGCGTAGTTAACAGAGTAATTAACTTGTTCCTCAAAAAAAAAAACAGAGTAATTAACAGATATGCTTTGAGAGATGTGTACCTTTTTGTTTTGGGAAAGCATAGAAGATAGTGATATATGCTACTCTGGCAACTAATTCACCATATATCGCTGTGGCATTATGAAGATGGATGTACATTGCTCAGGACGTAAATTATTGGCTCCCGCATGAATGAAGTCATGCAAAATTTCATTATGCCGCTTGCAGCCAGGCAAGTGGGGAGTGGACGCCGGAGAAAAATTTGAGGTTGAGGGGATGCGATTTGCTCAGGACCTAGTGGGCACTAAGAAGAACGATCCTAAAGCATGAGACACGTGGCGCATGAGGACAACGCCATTGACTATCTCGACGAAGGGGAAGCAGACACGTGGCGATGAGGGAGTTCTCGCAGTGCCACATCCACGCGTATGTCCATGGCAATGTCCATTGCTCGGCTTGATTTGTTTTTTTGAGAAACTTGAGCTCGGCTTGATGGGGAGGAAGCAGACAGACGAAGCAGACATGGCGAGACAGCAGCCTCTGCACCGCGACCGAGACTCTGGGCCTGGTCCATCGGCTGGCTAAGCGGGCCAGACTCTGGACTTGCTTTATGAAAAACGACGAGCCTCGTGCAAATTCAACATTGGATTTGAACTCGCATTAATTTGGGTTTGAAACGGAGTCGAACCAGGTAAAGGAATTTGAAATTACTGCACAGATTATAAGACAAGGTGACATTCCGAAAACGGGGTTTGAAACAAGGAAATAAATTTTGTGATCAAGATTTTGATTTGAGCTATATTTATCCAAACAATCAAGGTAGGGATTCTGAATGAGACAGGATATCATTTAATATTCAGTACATCAAGAATAGTACTCCTACTCAGTACTGCTTGTTAACATCCGCACTCCCAGGTCATATAACATAGATGCTAAATTAAAGTCAATAGGCACGGGGTCTGCTTAATTAAATTCATAACCGACAATAATTGTGCATATGACGGTGGCCGCGAGGTGGCGGAGCCCATCCATGGTGTCTTTCTTTTTTAGAAAATAGCCTCATGGCCTGCTTTTATTGAAAGCATATAACGAGTCTCCGAAAGAACAGGTTACCACCTAAAAGTATCACAAGACGAAAGCAAACTAAACAAAGAAGAGAAAAAGGTCCTGCTGGGGACTCCAGCTTTACTAAGAAAAAGAGCTACGACCATCTCTCTAGACGCACTGCCAGACTATCTCCTGGCGGCGAGGCATCACATGAAGTCAGCTTCCAGGTCTTCAGAACTTGAGGCCACCCGTCTTGACTGATAGGACTGGAACCAGGACCTCAGCATCCCTGCGAGGTCGTCCGCCTTCGCCTTGTCCTGTGTCGACAATAAAGCGTTCCACTTCTGTACGAAGGAAAAGATTTTATGCAGTAGGTTAGTTGGGTCACGGCAGAATTTCTTTTGGATGGTCATGTCATTCCTATTTCTCCATAGCACCCATGCAGTGATAGCAAAGAAAAAGATGCATAAGCTGTAATGTTCCCCCCCTAAATTTAGCCAGTTGTCCAGGAAATCACTCATCGATGTGGGCGCTGCATTCCATTGCAGTGCCTCTTTAGCACACCCCCATATAAATCTAGCAGTTTGGCATTGAAAAATAATGTGATCAGTATTTTCAGGAACTCCACACAAAATGCAATTCCTACTCCCTTTCCATTCCCTCTTTTTGAGCTCAACCCCTGTTTGTAGCTTATCTTGAAAAGCTAGCCATAAGAAAACTTTTATCTTGGTTGGAAGTTTACTCTTCCATAGCTTTTTCATTCTTCTGCTGGTCACTCCTCTAAAGATCAATGTTCTATACATTGATTTAGTGGAGAAAATCCCATTTTTCTCCAGCACCCATTTCACCGTATCTGATTCGCTGTTCAAATGAACTTGTTGCAGCCCACTCATTAATTCTCCCCAATCCATGCCATCCCTTAGTGTTAGATTTCTTCTGAGGTCAATCTCCCATGCCTGATCCTTCCAGTAATCAGCCACCAAGCAATTTTTGTCTCTACAAATGTTGAAAAGATTGGGGTATCTGAGTCTAAGTGGAATGTCCCCCAGCCATGTATCATGCCAAAACTGAGTATCTCTGCCGTTATTCACTATATTTACGCTCCTAAAGTGTTGTTTCACTTTATGTAATCCCTGCCAGAACTATGATCCACCCCTAGGATTTACTTGGAAAAAGGATTTGTTCCTTAGATATTTCTTCCTCAGGATATTAATGCACAGATCATCTTTATCTTGTTTTTGCAACCTCCAGATCCATTTCACTACCAAGGCCTCATTCATGGTTTTGGTGTTCAGAATCCCAGCACCCCCACAATCTTTTGGTAGACATACGTCCTCCCATTTGATCATATGAAACTTTCCTTTCTCTTCTGTATCCCCCCAAAAGAATCTTGATCTGTAGGTGTCCATCTTATGGTGTACTCCATCTTGCAGTAGAAACATCCCCATGATGTATGTTGGCAAACTACTAAGTGATGTATTTGTCAGAATCAGTCTAGCTCCTGAAGACATTAGTTTCCCCTTCCAAGGTTGCAATTTCTTACAGATTTTTGTAGAAAGAATTGTCTCCAGAGTAGCAACCCCAATATGCTTGTCACTTATTGGTATCCCTAGATATGTCATTGGTAACCTTCCCACTCTGCAGTTTAACAAGTTTGCGATTCTTTGCTCCTCCTCTTCTGACACTCCAAAAGTGAACACCTCACTTTTGTGATAGTTTATCTTGAGCCCCGACATCCACTCAAAGCAGTATAAAATCAATTTTGTCGTAGTTAGTGATGTGTCATCGCACCTCATCATCAGCACCGTGTCATCTGCATACTGCAGGTGTGTTAGACCCCCCTCCACTAGATGCTGCACAACCCCACTTAAATGTCCACTGGCTTTTGCTTTGTCTAGCATGCTTGCTAGTGCATCAGCTGCTAGGTTGAAAAGGATTGGGGACAGAGGATCCCCCTGTCGCAGCCCCCTATATGTCTTGAAGAAAGGCCCTCTTTTCCCATTAATGTTAATGCATACTCTTCCCCCTTGGATAGTACTCATGATCCATGCTATAAATTTCTGGTTGAAGCCTTTTTTCCTTAGCACATCCTCCACAAATTTCCAGTTAATTCTGTCATATGCTTTTTCAAAGTCTATTTTCATCACCACTCCCCTTTCTTTCTTGGACTTCATCTCATGCAGAGTCTCATGTAGAATTATAGCCCCATCTAGAATATACCTCCCCTTGATGAAAGCAGATTAGCATCTGTTTATAATCTTATTCACTATCCATGTCAGCCTGTTCACTAACAGCTTGGTAATAATCTTGAAACTAACGTTCAGAAGGCAGATTGGTCTGTATTGCTTCACATTATTGGCTTCTTTCACTTTTAGGATCAGGATTTCCCCATAATTCAGCCTAGCAATATCCAGTTCCTCTCGTATAAAGTCATTCACCATTCTCATAAATTCTTTCTTAATACACCCCCAGAAGTTCTTGTAAAAGGAAACCCCAAATCCATCAGGTCCAGGAGCCGTTTCTTCTTTCATTTCTTTTATGACCTGCCACACCTCTTCTTCTGTGAATGGTTTGATTAATTCTACATTGTCCTCCTCTGTCACTCTCCCTGTTGATGCCCAAGTATATGGTGTCTTTCTCATACACCTTGAAAGCGGTCTTCATGAAATTTCCCTGCAGAGCATCATCTTTGATGTCGTTCAACGTGTCGAATATGGACAACACGGTTATTGCAGATCCCACGAAGGCTGCTTTGGGGTCAACCCCAGGTACAAAGAGCCTCCCGTCCTGCACAGACGGAAGTCATCCAGAAAAAGACCATTTTTTGTGAGTTGGATAATAGAAAGACGTACTCGAATGCATTAAAACCTTCTTTTGAATTTGATATGAGAGGGCAAAACCTTATCGACATTATATAAGCACACCAGGCCATAGGAGCTAGAAATGATAAGCCACCGAAGTGAGATAGTCTGTCCTTTGTAGAAACTATATCCAATATATGGAATGACTGAAACCATCAATGCAGGCACGAGGATATTCTCTCTCAAAGCCATGTAGTCTGTTCAAATATGCAAATGAGTCAGCAATGAGTTGTGCAGTGCGTGGACGCTAGTTCTTGAGAAGCAAAAGTATGCTGCTTACCGAAATAGCTAGTGGAGAAGCAAGCTCCTGCTAAGATATTGCTACTGAAGATGGAATGACTTGGCGGTGATGCTAGCTCCTAGGATCAAGCGCTTGAATGGTTCTATCAGCTTTCTATCTCTTTCATGAATGGATCTACTGAGAGGGGGGGGGGGGGGGGGGGGGGGGGCACATACGCTCATTTCTATGGGCCTCCATGAAAATGTTGGGGAGAGAAAAATATGTTGACAAACTAACGTTGTGGCATTTGTAGTCCGACGAGGCCAGTCCAATGTGGTCGAGCAGCCGAATTACATAGAGCAATGCCTTTTTCATTTCGCCAACCTCGCGGCATGGAACATTGTCCATGGAAATCGCTTGTTGAACCCTAGCTCCATAAATCCATCTCCCGGTAGCACACATGTGCCGCAATTTCAGGAACATCAATATTTAGATAATATAAGTCTGTCAAGAAGGAAGGTGTTAAGTGGCAGAAAAATTGTTTTTCATGGCAAATGCATGGGCATCACTCCTTCAAAACTGAAACAAAATGACATGTAACTCAAATGTCTCTAAGAATCTAACAAACAAACCTAAGTAGAAAAGAGATAATTTTATAGGACAGATTAGGAACAACAAAATATATTTTCAGAATTCTCAAAAGTACTCTATGGATTACATATTTTTAACTTTTGGGAAGTACGATTAGCACAATCAAATGACACAATGTCAACTACAGAATTGACATCCTATTTTGACGATAGGAGATTGACAACAAACAAATTTTCATAACACCCAGAAATTTTCTATGGTCATAACATGTCATGGAGGGGGACACATACCCCCTCCCTTGTGGCTTTTGTATATCGACGCAGCCGGTCCAATGCGGTCAAGCAGCCAAATTATCTCTTGTGCGACTAACATAAGCGTAGCAAACGGGGCAACAGTTCCCTCCATGCCATACTTGAAAGCAATCTGGTAAACCCTCTCTGTTTTATCAGTTAAAAGCCTGTTGGTGTCAGTTCATCGTGCAGATTTAAATAGATCATTTAGGTGAGATTGCAGCCAAATTAAAAACAATCAGCTTTAGCCATGAAAGGGTACCAAAGATGGATCCGATTTACCCTCTCACGGAGAAATGCCAATAAATCTTCAAAATATTTATCAGGAGACCACCACTGCGCCTTCACTTGGAGCCTGAAAAAAAATGGTGGCTGATTTGAATATTTAACCCATATAAATTTTTTTGGACAGTACTACTAGCACACATGTGCCGCAATTTCAGGAACATCAATATTCAGATAATAAATCTATCAAGAAGGAAGGTGTTAAGGGGAAGATTAACATGATTTGGTGCTGAAATCTCCTATTTTGATGATAGGAGATTAACAACAAAACAAATTTACATGATTTGGTGCTGAAATCGACCCCCGCGCAGATGATGGGCGAAGAGTAGGGGCACGGTCGATGTTTCAACTGGCGAACACGCCAACGGCCGTTTCTCTTTTTCGTTCCCCGTCTCGCGAACCGATTTGAGCTTGAGAAGACATGGCAGGGCGATCTCCCCCTTCTCCACAAATACTGTTTTCAGATTTTTCTGTGGCTGTTTGGATCGTGGACAGTGCCGATTTTTGGTGTGATGGAAATAAACAAGGGGACACTCGCCGTGCCGCGCGCCGTCTTCCTTGACGCAAAATCACGCCGTGGGGTGTACAAAGGTCGTGGATCTGTCGTGAACGAACAAAGCCCGGCCATCTATGTCGTACTTACCGCAACCACAGCTTGGCCCATGCGGACGTCTCCACCATGCATGATGCGCGCCTGCACAGCTGCACTGCATGTTTGCATGGCCCTTGCGCGCCGTGACGACGGCTCAGCCGACCGACTCGCCGCCGCACAAATCCGCGCCGCGCCCGGAACACTGGACCGGCCGATCCGCGCGAACTCCGAAATATTAGCGACAAATATTGACGCAAGACTGTGCGTAAGCCTGACCTATACTTTCTCAACCCAACTCAACCCAAAGTCATTTAACCTATTTTCTCAATTCAACCCTATCCAAACCTATACTTTCTCAACCCAACCCAACCACCTCAATCATACTAATGCACCCACTCAACTAAAAAAGGGTTCAAATGGGTTTAACCTGTAGGTTTGCTATGGGTTCATGAGTAGTTTCACATATGTTAGATGTCGTCTTTGACACTGGGTTCAAACTTATCCACTTATACGTGGGACTCACAAGTTGATCTAAGCTTATAAATTTGCATAAAGTAGCTGGCCGTCATACTGAGTCATTTCTAAAAATTTCAGTTGATTTCGACAAAAAAATTAGGTGTGAACGCGAAGTTTTAGTTTTAGGGTCCGGCTTTTGACGCATGTCCCACATATAGATATAGCCGTAATTTGCATATAGTAGCTAACCGTCATACTGAGTTATCTCTAAAATTTTCGTTTGATTTCGACAAAAATTTTAGGTGTGAACGCGAAGTTCTAGTTCTAGGGTCTGGCTCTTAACGTGGGTCCCACATATAGATATAGCCACACTGATTTCACATAGTAGCTAACCGTCATACTGTGTCATCTCTAAAAATTTCAGTCGATTTCGATTATATTTTTAGGTGGGAACGCGAAGTTTTAGTTTTAAGGTCCGGCTCTTGAAGTGAGTCCCACATATAGATATAGTCGTACTTATTTGCACAGAGTAACTAACCATCACACTGAGTAAGTTTAAATAAATTTCAGTCGATTTCGACGAAAAATTAAGGTGTGAAGATGAAGTTTTTAATTTTAGGGTCTAACTTTTGACGTGGGTCTCACATAAAGTTAGAACTCACAATAAGGAGCCACGCTTCTAACTATGGATTGCAACCTTTTCCGTTCGAACCATTCGCACCCAGATCAAACTAAACCCAATCCGATATATGGTGCCACCAAACTAAACCAACCCATTTATCTATGTTAGCCCATTTGCACACAACCAAAGTCAACCCAAGGAAAACCATTCCCTCAAAAAAAAAAAACCCAAGGAAAACCAAACCTTTCCAACCGGTTGCAGACCAAACCATTCTCAGCATCTCAGGCTTAACTGTGCGCCTCGTCGCACGGTCTCCCCAGCCATGTTCTGCTCCATCTTCGATCAGCTCCGACATTGCATCGCTGGAACAGCCCCTTTCATCGCGACCACGTACCCATCCGGAGGTGCATGTTTGAGTTTCATATATAGATTCAAATCTTTGTGTACGATCCAAATCTGCACTACGTAAATCAGTGGAGATCATCCAGGAACATCGAACTCGTCCGTGGCCGCGAACCCGGCCTCCAGCTCGATCGATCGCGAACGCTGCATTCCGCCAGTGGCGCATACTACCTGATCGAACACGTACGACACTAACCAACAGCCAGAGCTTAACGTTCAGAACGCGCACAAGCAGCTAGCCTGATCGAGTAGCTAGGCAACCTGCTGGGACGAATCCAATTCACGCGACACGTCGACCCGGAACGTATACTGGTCGAGTTTAATCCAAACAAGCCCTGCACGCCGATGCTGCAGGCAGGGTGCAGCGGGACGAGGAGTGACTTTTGCAAACTCCACATGCCGGGAACCATGGTCTAGAAGTACGTGGCTCGGCCACCGGCCTGGTCTCCTGATCTCCGGGGACGACGGCATTGGCCCCGCGCCGCTCTACGTATATGCATCGTCTTTGATCGTCCTCCCGCGCCAGGGCCGTTCCGGGGATTTTGGAGGCCCAGTGCAAAATTCTGACGGAGGCCTCTAATTTAAGTGAAAAAAATGCTATGGTAAACAATTTTTACGAGTTCATAATGTACTTTACAAAACTAAAATAGAAAATTATACCTGTCATGTAGTCTTCACTTGAAATGCATTATTCTTGTTGCATTCTTTGAAATAAAATCTTCAATGATATCTTGATAAGCAATTTTCTTCAATATATCGCCTTCCAATGCTATTATAGCCAAATAAAATTGATTATGCATACTTTCTGATCCGGTTTGAAGACATCCTAGGGCCAAATAAAATTGATTAAGCACTGATCAAATCAACAGGGAAAAATGAACTGACTGAATAACATTGATCATGCACTGAAGAAACTGACTGAATGAACTAGGGCGTGAACTGAAGACTGACTAGACGATGTGTCGATGTGCCTTACTGAATTAACTGAAATCGGCGTCACCGGCAGCGGTGGCAGCCTGGAGTCGCTCGCCGTGACATTAGCGATCTCCTCACTCTCGCCCCTCTGCCCTCGGCCTCGGTCAGGTCCGGCGGCGTCGCTTCGCTACGACGCAAGCGAATAGCGATCCCTTCGAGTTCGAGTTCGATCAGGTCTGTACTGCAGCGATGCGAACGCCAGCCCAGCGCTAGGTTTGATCGATCGAGTTGCCGTTTGATCTTCTGCTGTGTTGGGCCAAGAATACATAGCTTACATGACTGAATTTTGGGGCCCCAACCTTTTGGGGGCCCTGTTCCGTCGCACCGCCCGCACATGCGGCGGGACGGGCCTGCCCGCGCGGGGAGGACTGCAAGGCTTAGACTACACGGCGTGCATGTATGTATGAAGGAGCACGCCCTCCATCAGTGCACCACAATGGAGGGTGACCGCGTGTCACAAGCCGTGAGCGGCCGAGCGCACCATGGTGCACGCACAAGGTGATGATTTTTTTTTAGCCGCAAGGGTTTTCCACGTAAATATGGTGTCTCTATCGTTCTTGCCTCCCATGTGTTTATTTAATTTATTTGTATACAAAATGTATACTGGCACACCCGCAACTTATCTATGCCAACGCAAATAAATTTAAGAATTTCTTCCGCGTAAAACAACATATAACATAGAAGCGTTAAATTACGAAGTCAATAGGCATGGGGTCTGCTTAATTAGAATAAGAACGTGCCAATCAGGATGAACTGACTATAATGGAACCAGCTGAACACCCAGAACCAGCTGAACAAAAGGTGCTCATTTCCCTTCTTCCTCCTCCGGCTCCCCTTCCCCTTCATTTTCCTCTTCTTCTCCCTCCCTCGCCTCCCTTCATCTCCATGGAGATCCAACAGGTAGGAGGGGTGGGGGGCTTGAGCCCCCGCTGGATCCGCCCTTGAATGTTGCAAATAAGGGTAGCAGATTAGCAGCGAGATGGCGGATCCCATCCAGCGTGTCATCCTATTTTGTGAGTTGGATAGAGAAGCTAGTGCATTCGAAACATTTTTTGAATTTGATATGAGAGGGCAAATCTTATCGAATTTATATAAGTACACCAGGCCGTAGGTGCTAGAAACGATGAGCCACCGATGCGTTAGGCTATCTCCAACCGAAGGAAGTACCTAAAACACAAAATTGATCTTCTTAAGCTTAATGGTATAGACCCAAAAACTTCAATCTCCAACCGACTCCTCTTTATCCACCTCGCGCCACACCGCCGCCGCCGTCGCGTATCGCCGCCGCCCCCGCACAGAGAGAAAGAGAGGACGGGGGGAGAAGATGTAGCGGGAGGGCACTTGGTGGTGATGTATTTGTGCGTCGTGGGGGTGGAGGAGGAAAGAATGTGTAGCCTTTTGGGTCACCGGTTGGAGAGATGTTTTTACACTTTTACAGCCTATTTTGAGTATAAGTGTGTAGATGAGTCACCAGTTAGAGATAGTCTTATATGAAAACTGTAGCCAATATACAATAAATGGAAGCACTGAAACAACAATCAATGCAGGCACCAGGATGTTCTCTCGTAAAGACATAAAGCCTGTTGGAATAAGAAAAGCTAGGAGTCAGCAATGCGTTGTGGCAGTCCACGCTAATTGTTGAGAAGCAAATAATTAGTATACGAGAACAGTAGGAGCACGTTCTGTAAAAAACCAACAGAAGTCAAGCAGAAGTCCAGTATATGCTGCTTACTGAATAAACTCGTCGAGAAGCATGAGCTCGAGTGGTTGGTCGATCCATGCATCTGTAGCAGATGAGCGTTGGTTGTATCCGAATGAATGATGTCCTCGTCAGACGGTTTTGATCGTGAAAACGGGAGAGGAGAGGCACGCGGAAGAGGAAAGGTGAGGTGGCACGCGCGGGAGAGGATGGCGCGGGAGAGGAGAGGCGCGCGGGAGCGGGAGAGGACGGGTGGCGCGCAGAGCGGGAGGAAGGTGTCGCACTGTGCACCGGATCTGCGGGACGAAAGAGAAGAGGCTTTGGCCTTTCGTTGTGCTTTCATCTACTAGAAAGAGTGCCAAGAGCGGAAATCAACTTTTGCGAACGCCCTGAGATACGGCCGCTTACCTGCTCCGTTGGATGGGAGAAAAGATTCGTGTAAACAGTGTTTGCGGACCACGATCCCCTGATTAAAAAATCCTCCATGAGATACGCCTGGACACGAGGTGACTCTGGGAACGGGCCATACGTGAGGACGCCCGCAAAAAAAAAACCGCGTTGGTGCCAAGAGCCCAGGAGCCTTTCATCAGGATAAAAGGGAAACCTCTCTCTCCTTTCATTTCTTGCCATATCAGCTATTTGAGTGATGTGACAGCTAATTAATTACAAATGAAATGTATATTGAGAAGCGTTTTATTGAGGAAATTGTCATGGAGAACATCCTTGATGTCATTTGGATCGTCGAATAAGGACCACATGATGATAGCAGAACCCAGATTAAAAAGAGTGCATCGATAATGAATCCTTCCACATGAAATCGTAGACCAAACAGATGAACGACGGGCCAGTGTTAAACAATCTTTCCTTGACGGGCAGCAACAACACATCTTCGCTTAGATGTATTAGCAGATGGCCACGCAATATCAGATATATTCTGAGAAAGAAGAGAAATGGGCAATTTACTTCCTCCACGTCCGTCAAAAAAGTGGTTTTGAGTCAATTTTTTTAAATTTTGACAGCAAATAATTTGTATGTGTTAAGTTTAGAAACGCGAAGGAAATGATATGAGTAGATTTGTATTGAAAATAATTTCATAAAAATACATTTTAACTATATTTTATAGCAAGTTAGCAACCATTAGTCAAAGTTGTGCTTTGAACATCGTGCCAATATCCAACGACTTTCTTTAAGTACATGAAGTAATTAGTTAGCAAGAATCGGTTTGGCCAGATTCAAGAGGGTCGACAAGGACAAAGTAATACTAGAAAGGAAGGCACACCTGCGAAAGGATCTGTAGCCTAGTGGTTACAACAGCCTCAGTAGCACCTCGGATCCTGGGTTCGACTCTTCGTGAGAGCGAATTTTTTAGGATATTTTTTAGGATTTAACGGCTTTTTGCTCTCAGTGCTAGGCGACATAGCCGTCGACAGCGAGGCGCCAATGATGACTTTGTCAATCTCAAGAATTTGCCGGCTCAGTCTTCGAAGATGCTCACAAGGGTAGGGTTTACGTATGTACGTTTATAGAGGAGTGTGCGTGCGTTGTGAGTGTCTAAGTTGTACTGTGTAATTCGTAAAAAAAAGGCACCTAGCTAGTAAGCATTACAGGATGCAGAGGTAGAAGGGAACGACCCTCCACGACGAGGTGTCCGCGCATACGAAATTGACTAAGCCAAAAGTTTAATCCACACGCAGAGGCATAATTGGGGGCCATGCCTCCCCCTCCACGCACACACACTTCAGTACTTGTAATTCTAGCTCTATATACAGAAAACAAGAAAAAAAATGAAATGCAGAGGAGAGATATATAGATAGAGATGTAAAAAAGGTGAGAACTTGCACTGAAAAATGAGAATGAAAATATTGTGGCAAACATGTATTGTGAAAACCGAGAGATCAATCGTAGAGGACCGAGGCCCACCGCCCACGTCCAGCCAAAACCCCAATCGCTCTGTTGACGATCAGGATTCACGCACGACTCATGTTCCACGTACCGCTTCATTTCGAATATGCCGCAGACGTACGAAGATCGAATAGATGCACACGAACCGCCGCGACGATGGCGGCGGCTGTTTCAGGACCGCAGCTCGACGAGAAGCCGACTAGGCCTCCAGTGGCAAGTGCTCTAGACGATATCCAAGTTAGCCCTTTGATGGAGGTTGCTCAGAGCCAGCGGCGCCGGTGGCAGACGAGATTACGGCGGATGCGCCACTTCTCGCCTCCGGCCCTCACCGGCACTATGGCTACTTGTTGCGTGCAGCAGTTCAATCCTTCAATCAAACGAACGTAATTAAGGCCTGAACTATTCTCATCCCCTAATCAAACGTAAGTCGTAGGATGGTGTATGATAAGGATTTTATTTGCTGAAACTGATCATGGATTAATCTTTCTAGGAAAAATCAAGCCTGAACCACAAATAAAGACATTTTTGTTCTTTCTGCAAGAAGGTAGCGGCAGAACGGTAATACGAGATGAATTGAGCCCAAATTGGCATGCTAGTGCAAGTGTATGCGTGAGTTTAGTCTCACGTTGCTTACTAACCAAAGTGGAGCAAGATCAAGTTAAAAAAAAAACCAGACTGAAAATGCAAAAATAACTCTCTTTTTTGAACGAACAAAATGCAAAAATTACTCGGGTTAACTCTTTTGCGCGAAGTGAGGATGAAAGTGTAGGAGTTATATCTTTGATGTAAGACCGCCCAACGTGTGAGCGGATTTGGAGCCGTGTTTTTGCCTGAGATGTTACAATGAAAATAAGAAGTATCAAAATAGGAATTCCAATTTATGTCTGAGCACCGCGTATAATATGTAGTGTATATATATGTCATATATGAACATTAGTTGCTGGAGATATACATTTGATATTCTGGAGTTATTATAGTATATAAAGATAGAGCAACAAGATATAATGGCATCGTTACCTGGATGTGTCCACATCTTTTGGCTAGACGCACGTGTTTTTGTCATATAAACTAATCAGAGGGACTGCGCTCACCTCAATACAAAAAGGGAAGACCTCTTGCTCTTCCCTGCCAAAAACTTAGTGTTAGTGGGCATCCTCCACTTTGTTGGTGAATTCAGATGGCAAACCGGAAGGAGATGGTGTGTTACGTGCTTATAATGCTGATGGCTCTTGCATCAGGTATTCTCTCTCACACACCCAAACGCACATGTATCTTTCGTGCCCATCCTTTTTGCAATACGTAGAATGAGAATTGTGTTTGATTTTTCCCAAAATGATTCTTAGGTGGTGAGGCTACAGCGACGGATTGCTGGAGCCCTCCAGATTTTCATATGTCATGCTTTCCCCCGTGGATCAAGGATAGCACGTGCAAAAAAGCGTGCATCCGGGAAAAGTATGATGATGGTAGTTGTCAATTCCGTGACAGCGCTGAACTTCGTTGCATGTGTCACAGACCAAATTGTGTGTGACAGATACATATGTATGCGTGATGACTATGTAACCAAATAGAAGATATAATCTTCCAAATGAATAAATCTTGGACATTTCACAAAGAAACAATTTAATGATAGTGGCGTTATGATAAAAATGAGTATTTGATGAAGTTTCATGTACTATACAGCATGACAAAGGACGTCTCAACGAAGGTACATTAATTATCTTCAAGGTGAAATGCCACAAATTCTCTTCAGTGCTACAAAAGGACCTATGGTGATAAAACCATTTTTACATTAGTGGCAGCCACGCCTCAGTCCGCCACTACAATACTTTTCTTTTTTTAAAAAAAAATCGCCACTACAATAGAAAAGCCCTTCCACTTATCTCCTGCCACTGGAAACGCCACACCAGTGGGCGGCGAGAATGACACCCAAACCAGCCATACGCCAACTGGCCGCACTATACTGCCCGAAGCTTGGCAGGCTATTAATCCATTGAAATAGTAGGATTCGACTCTATTGCGATTTAGAAACCAGAGTTCATAAATTCAGAACTGACACTGAACAACGGGCCCGAAGCAAAGTGGCTTAAGAGTACAGCGTGGTCGTGCTGATCGAGGGCAAGAGCTAGCCGCTGCGTGTCCTCGAGGTGGAAAGGCGAAATAGAGGAACGCATGCAGGGGACGGCCGCGGCGCTCCGGCGACCCACGACACGAAGCAGAGGAGTTTCTTGTCACCGCCGCTGGATCGTCGTTCCAAATTCCTGCCACCGTTGCTCGACGCGAGTCGGGGCGGCTGCGAGGCTCGTCGGAGGCGATGGAGGGACTCAAAGGACGGCCTGAGTACTGGCGGCGCTCCGGCGGAGCTAGGGGGTGATCGACCGGGTCTGGGTGCCTGTAAACCGTCCAGAGGTGTTTGTGGAAATGCCGCAGCCGCCCAGCCTCCCGCGCCACCCATGGACGCGACGGTCGTCACCACCAGGATGCGGCTCGAGAGGAGTAGGGAAGGCCTGCATCCTGCTCTGACGATGTGTCCATTGGAGGAGACGCTCCGGAGTCCGGCCGGCGCGCGTACCAGCTCGTCAGGACCTGCCAACGCCGGGCCAAACCAGTCAGCGACGACGTAGACTTCCTGGCCCCGGGGATGAGCAGGGAACGGTTGATGAGATGGCCGCGACGCGACGGCGCTCTGGAGACTGGAGGTGCAGTTTCGATCTGGCGGTGACGGGATGGATGGAAGCGGTTGGTGAACCGAGCAGGCAGGCAGGCAGGCGTCGTCAGCGAGGCTTCATGGCGAAAGAACAGCAGGAAAGCAACAGGAGTCATTTGCCACTGCCACCCCACCGGGAGAGTGAATCAGGAGTCGATTGATTGCAGAACGACGTTGTAAGCACGCTGCTGCTCTTCGGTCGTGCTCGACGCCGGCAACCTCGCCCATCGGCCGGGACACGAATTCCCCGCGGTCGCATTTGCGTTCTCGCGCGCCATATACAATCTTGAATCAAGCCGCCACGCCCAGCCGCGTCAGCTTCTCTGCTTTGGCGCGCGCCGTGCCCAACGGTTGGCTCCAGTTCTGCCCACGAGCCAAAGGAATCAGGTGTTGTTGGCTGTTGCAAGGAGGAGCAAAGGCTCCGGACGAGGATGGGAACTCCGCAGGGGGGGCAGTAGGTAGGCGGCGGCGGAGCTCCGACGAGCCACGGCAAGAAAAGCAGAGGAGGCGTTTAGGGACGGCGGCCGTCGTTCAAAAATCAAACTCCGAACAATCTCGCTATAAGGGATTTGGGGCGGCTACGAGGCTGATCGGAGTCAGCGGAGGGACGCGTGGGACAGCCGGATTCCCGGCGGCGCTCTGGCGCAAGGCAGAGCCGGCGTTCGTCGCTCCCCAAGGGGCGGTCGCTATTTCGAATAGCGACCACCTCTGGGTGCCTAATAACCGTTCGATTGCATCTCAGCGGTCTAGTTTTGTCTCCTCACGGGAGTGGCCCCGGACGTGTTCGCGGAAATGCCGCAGGCGCTTCGCTTCCGGCCGGCAAGATGTCTGTGCGGGGCGCGCCGCCGGCAAGCGACCCCGAATATGCTCTCGGAAAAGCAATGTGGGAGTGGACGCCGACGGGTCATCACCATCTGTCGCCGACGGGTTAGAGACGGACGGACGGATAGACATGTCCACCTGCCTGCAGCTCGAGAGGCAGGTCGAGATGGTCGGCGGCATGCTCTGGCCTCCGGCAGATCCACGTCCTCGAAGCGAATATCTGATTGCAGTGTCCGGCGACAATGTCTCCTGGAGCAGACTCCAGCGCCTCGACGGGAAGGTCATTCAGTGAATAATCGATGCGCCGTTTCAGGGGACAACCTAAAGCTATGCTGCACGCAGATGCTGAACTGCATTTCAGTTTGCAGCTGCGACCTGCGAGGGCTGCAGGAGTCGTGGAACGCCACGTGTTAGAAGAGCAGAGCTTTGCCAGAGAAATGTCTCGACCTGTGATTTAGCAGAGCAGAAACACAGCGGATTCAGTTGCTCTGCACAATGCGCTAGTACTTCAGCAGAGTAGAGGGAGCGAACGTGTCAGTGGAAGCATCTTGTACTAGTAGAAGGTTCTGAGTGCGTGTTGCTCGCCCACTGTACAAGGCTGCCAGGCTCTCATGGCAGCCAGGGAGAAGAGCTGCTACCTCCTGGGCTTTATGCAGACTAGGCCTGTAGGGCGCGCTCCGCCGCGCGATTTGGGATAAGCGTTCGGTGCAAGTGTTTTCTGCTGCAGTTTAGCCGGGTTTGTATTTTCTCGCGTTTCGACGTTGTTTGTGGAATGGGTGTGGTTTGTATGAAATCTGTGTGCGTGTTGCAGTTTGTTGTGATCGTGTTTTTTTTTTTTTTGATAGATTGTTGTGACCGTGTTGGTACGATGGTATGGTAATATGCGTGCACGTTCTTTGCGAACGGAGAAAGGAGAGGTCGTTGATGATTGTGTCTTCTGTTCAGGGCCTGCGCTGGCTTAGCTGGGCCTCCACGCCATATTGAGCCCACTGGTCGTCTAGTGGGTCTGGCGAATGGGTCGAAGAGCTATCTGGGCCCTGGAGTTTTCTTTCTTGCGCGGTTCACGCCCATCCGTTCGAGTTCTGTTTTGAACAATGTTTTCTGTGACGTGAAGGCTCGTGTTCGTGTTTTGTTCGTCATGCGTTATGCGCATGAGCAGGAACGCATGCGAATGTGCCCGGAGTGGCATGAAACGTTGGTTTGAGGCAGAGCGAAGACAACAGCGCAAGCATTTCGCACATGAAACCTGGGAGTACGACATCGACACACCATAGCGGTTTTGTTAAACAGCAGGTCCGTCAGAGAGTCAGGGTTCCTTCATTACATCACAGGTGGACAGAAGAGTTTTAACATATCCAGTCCATACACACACGCATAGTGTTATGATCGGGTTCCAAACTTCCAGTAGGTCTCTGATCAAAGCTTGGTTCATTCTGGACGGAGTCTCTGCGTCGCGTCCATGGCGTCCTGGGGGAGCCAACACGGCGACCCGTCACCGCGTTGCTGGAGCTGGTGGAAGGTCGTCGTTGCAAAAGGCCTGCCTCTTACTGCATCCCAACGGCTGGCCAACAAAAGTCTCGACCTCGGTGGGTCGTTCTTGACAGGAAACGACCAAGTGATATATGTGGAACCTGGAACAATAGGTTTGGAGCACAACAGGATGCCAGCAAATTTGGATGAGGCGATACACAAAAGAGGAGGCGGGACAGAAGTTCTAACACAGCGGGGGGCTGGGGGGGCACAGCTGCTCCTCCTTCGGGCCCTGGAGGATCTGCAGGAAAAGTTCAGGAAAAAACAATCTTTCATATCCTAAGGCAGCCGTGTGGCTACAATCTCTTCGCTTGGCATGGTCCATTGGTCATCTGCTCCGAGGTAATTTCATCTTCAGCTCCCCATCTGCAATAACAACCACTGAATGAAATAATATAATGGGAGAAAAAGAGTTCAGTAAGCTGGTAAAAATGGCATTTAACACGAATTCCACAAAGAAAAAATATAGATATACTATTGCATTAATATATCGAAAAGGACGCCATTATATACAATAACACTGACGTTTGTTGTGATCAGAGCACTTGGACCAACTTCCTTATAACATTGTTCAGTGCAAATTTGTTTCGATCTAACTATAATGGTAGTGCGTAGAATAAAGTAAACACAGCAGGGTGCATTCTATAAATAAGTATGATACAATTCTGAATAAGTGTGATGGATACATGAGGTTTGAAATATTAGAACACTTGCATCATGAGGCTTACTCTGACATAAATGCAGCTGAATCAGTAGTCAACAAAAATACTTGCCAACTTAAATGAGAAGACAACAAATTATCTCTAAATTGCGTTTACATTTTGAATATGTCGACATTGCTTCTATCTTGCAGGACTAATATCTGAACGCTTCAGTACTATAGTGAAGACACACGCAAAACTGGCATAACCATTTGCAGTTCTAACAAAACTTGGCCTACGCAATTTAATCCCCTAAGAAATCCCATCCATGGCAGCCAGGTGACCTGCACCTTATTGCCTGTGAGTGAGGAAAAATGGTGAGGCTCTCACCGGTGCAGACTCCACCTCCGCCTCCTCCACCACCTTCACCATCTCCATCAGGTTCGCCGGCGAGATCTCACCAGAATCCGCGACGAAGCAGCAATCGCAACGTCGTCCGAGGAGAGGGAGGGAAATCGCAGAGTTCGAATAATGTTTGGAGGCCCGGAAGTCACAGTAGCGTGGAGGCCCAGGATAATCCAGTTCGCGAAGAAGCAGATGCAGACACGTGTGGTGCTTCTGTGGCGTTCGATCATGGCGGATCAGTGGGTCTTCTTCCTTCTGACTTCGTGGGGTCGGATCAATTTCGCCACATCGAGCCTTCTCTCAAGCACATCTGGGGACAACCAACTCTCGCGACTCTAGGGTTTGCGGGGGGCTGGCGACCGATCCCAATTCGACAAGCTGGTCCATGCTCGGATTGGGGTGAAGAATGGCCGAGAGTTGGAGTGGGAGGTCCTTCTCGATCCCCAAAATCGGGTGCTAGATCCTTCAAGGAAGTCGCCATGGAACCCAGGAATGCGAGAGGGAGGGAGCAGTTTAGGGATTGGAGGGAGGAGAGGCCACAACACAGGCCGAATGATGGCTGGAGAGGTGCTCAGAACCAGAATCGTCAAGGTCCGCATGGAGATGGTCGCCCGCAGTGGAAGGAGAAGACGGGGTTCAACAATCCCCAACAGTCTCGAGCAGTGGAATCCAAGTTTCCTCAGGCACGATCAGGAGATCCTAATCCGAGGGGTAAGCAAGCTGCGACAGGACCGACTTCAGGTACGATTCCTGGTACTGCAGCTCACACTGGTTCTATGCTGGATGATAGCTCAACACCAGGGAGGAAGGTGACCTGTTTCAAGTGCGGGGTTGAGGGGCACAATTCGAGAGAATGCAGCAAGAGTGTGAGGTGTGAGATCTGCCGCAAGGACACCCAAATCACTGAACGCTGTGTTTGGCCAAAACAGAACAAACCAGTTATTCAGATTGTTGGCCTTGCGGTTGATGGTCTTGGATTCTGCTCTGCCCAACATGCTAAGGTGAATCCGAGGAAAACGAAGAAGGTGATACAGGGGTTGATCAAGGTCAAAGCAGGCTCTCTGACTGCCAAGCAGCTGGAAGAGGATTTTGCCTTTCATTTTGCATGGGGGAAGGAATGGCGTGCTAAGCAATGTGGCCAGGACTTTCTGATGCAATTTCCTAATAGAGAAAGATTGCAGGAACTGATCAGTTTCCCGGAACTTAAGCTGAAGGGCTCGGGTGCCAGTGTAGAGGTTCTACCATGGACTTCACAAGCTAGAGCAAAAGCTAGATTACACACTGTGTGGGTCTTGGTAGACAATGTGCCTGAAGAGCTACTAAACTATCATGGGGTTTGTGAGATAGGATCCATGTTGGGGGCTGTGGAAGAAGTGGATATGGAAGCTCTAGAAGATATGGAGGAGGTCAGAGTTAAAGTTGATGTGAAAAGTGTCTCTAAAATCCCACCTGTGCTGGAAATTGCAGTCAAGCCTTTCATATATGATATCTACTTCAGAGTAGAGTCAGTTGTGGAAGCAGGCTGGAATGCTGAAGGAGATTTGAACCCAGGGAAAAGATATGCTGTGGAGCCTATTAAGGAGAGGTCTGTAGAGAAGATCAGGGAAAGTAAGAGACACAAAGCATCAGGTTCTGACCCACTTGATCAGACTAACACACCACCAGAAGAGGATGAATTTAAAATGGAAACAGATGTAGAGAAGCTGCAAATGTTGGAACAAGACAGGAAGCTAGCAGAACTAAGGCAAGCTCAGGAGGAAGAGAGGAAGAGGAAGGCTGAAATTACATCTGGAGATAGTGTGAAGGTAATCAATGTAGGGAACATATCAGTGAGCATCCCAGAAATTGGAACTCCTTCCATTGCCCAGATGCTACATAAGCAAGGCTCTTGTGAACAAAGAGGGATGGACATTGATAGGGTGAATTTGGATGTTGAGATAAACGAGGAAAGGGATGAGGAGAGGGTCCCACTGGAAGACAGTCAACCAGATGAAGATGATGACCTGCTGGATTCACAGGATGAGGACAGCTTTGCAAAGCGTTGTGGGGTGGAACTGCCTCAAGTACATGATAGCCAGCCACAGGAACATCAAGATTCTGAGTTTACTGAGGTGGGCAGAAAGAGGTCAAAAGTGGAAGCTCTTAAACATGACATCAGGAGAAGTGACAGGCTTTCCAGATATGAAGATCAGAAGGTTAGTGAAGTGGCGGTCGAAAGAGCTGAGGCAAAGGATGCTTTTCTGACCAAAGGTACTTCTAACAATCCCTTCTCTGTTTTAAATACAGATAGTGATGTGCTGGAAGATATAGCAAATAGAATAAATGTTAATCTGGGTAATGATGATGACAACAAGTTAGAAAATATTAATGTAATTAAGACTCTGGAACAAGCTAGGATCAATCTGGTCCTGCAGAATAGTAACAAAAAGGCCAATGAGATGAAGTCAAGTATACTTTCAGATCAATTTGACATTGATTCTGAGGTAATACAGGACTTAATCATGGATAAAGATGAAGAAGAAGCCTCTTTTGAGAATACATGTTTGTCTCAGACTAAACATGTTAGTCAAAAGAAGAAAAAGAAAAAGAAGGGCTCCTCTCCTGTTCTTAAAATTAAGAAGGGAGGTGGGCCAAAAAACACAAAAGTTTCATAATGAAAGGCCTCGTATGGAATTGTCAGGGTTTGGGACGCCCTGAAAAATATAAGTTCCTAAAAGAAATGATGTTGGAGGAAAGAGTAAATTTTATTGGAATTCAAGAAACCAATAAAACCTCTTTTGAATCCACATGGTTAGATGGCTTAAGTGGCAATAGGAATATCTGTTGGCTTCACACTGAACCCATTGGCAGGTCTGGAGGTTTGTTACTTGGTATTGATACAGATTATTTTGATGTTGGTGAAGTGGAGGAAGGTAGTAGAATTATTAGAGCTTTGATCCATGACAAACAAAATGGTTTCAAATGGAACCTAATGGTTGTCTATGGAGCAGCTCAGGAAGAAGGAAAGGAGGAGTTCTTAAGGGAATTATCCAGTTTTTGTCACAATTGTAAGCATCCTACTCTTATAGGAGGTGATTTTAACATCCTTAGAAGAGAGGCTGACAAGAATAAACCAGGAGGGGTTGATAAATGGAGTTTCATTTTCAATGCAATAATAGAGAATTATAGTTTGATAGAACTGCAGCTTAAAGGGAGAAAGTTTACTTGGGCCAACAATAGAGAAGATCCCACGTTTGAAAAACTAGATAGATATTTGGTGAGTCCAGAATGGGACCTTACTTACCATAATGTACTGGTTAAAGGTCTGAGTAGAGGCATATCTGACCATGTACCTCTGATGCTATCTGTGGGAAATCCACAGCACAGAGAACAGGTTTTCAGATTTGAATTGTGTTGGCTAGAGAGACCTAATTTCCATGAATTAATTAGGAAAAACTGGTCAGCTCCGGCAAAAGGCAAAACAAGCCTGGATAGGTGGCAATACAAGATGAGGAGATTAAGGAAGTTTCTTAAAGGGTGGAATATAGAAATGGAAGGGGCCTATAAGAAAGCAAAGAAAGAGTTATTGGAGATTATTGATGGGATTGATATTAAAAGTGAAACTGATGGTCTGATGGCTGCAGAGAGGCAACTGAAGCTTGAATGTGAATCTAAGCTGAAATTCCTCATGAGAGAAGAGGAAATAAAGCTTAGACAGAGGGTTAAGGAAAAAGCCATTGTGGAAGGTGATGGAAACACTAAATACCTGCAGCTGAAGGCAAATGGCAGAAGAAGAAAAACCAGGATTCATTCTCTGAAAAAAGGTGATCAGGTCATTGAAGGGGATGAAAAGCTTATGGCTCATGCAACTGAATTCTACAAGGATCTGTTTGGTCCTGCCCAAGTCACTTCCATCAATTTGGAGGACATGGATATGCCACAGATTTCTGTAGAAGACAGGGAAGATTTAACTAAACCTTTTACTTCGGAGGAAATAAAGGAGGTGGTGTTCAGTATGAAACATAACAGTGCTCCAGGGCCAGACGGTTTCCCTGTGGAGTTTTATCAGCATTTCTGGGAGATCATAAAATATGACCTCAAAGAAATGTGTGATGACTTCCATAAAGGCACTCTGCCCATCGAGAGACTGAACTATGGTCTTATCACATTACTGCCTAAGTCTGCAGATGCAAATGAAATGAAGAATTTCAGGCCCATCTGCCTACTGAATGTAAGTTACAAGATAATCACAAAAGTGCTTACTTGTAGACTAGGCAGGATCATAACCAAAGTCATTGGAGAAACTCAGACAGGATTTATAAAGGAAAGATACATACTGGATGGAGTGGTAGCCCTACATGAGATTGTACATGAGGTACATAGAGAGAAAAGCAGTGGAATAATTTTTAAAGTTGATTTTGAGAAAGCCTACGATAAAGTTCGTTGGTCTTTCTTATATCAACTCTTGCAGAAAAAAGGATTTGGAGACAAATGGTGTGACTGGGTGATGAAAGTGGTCAGAGGTGGTAAGGTAGCCATTAGGATGAATGATAATATAGGCCCTTATTTCTGTACACATAAAGGAGTGAGACAAGGTGACCCTTTGTCTCCATTGCTTTTCGATATAGTTGCTGATGGTCTAGCACTAATGGTGAAAAAAGCAACAGAAGCTGGGCTAATTAAAGGAATGGCACCTCACCTGGTTGAGGGGGGTATTGCCATGCTCCAATATGCTGATGACACAATCTTCCTGCTGGATGATGAGCCAACATCAGCAAGAAATCTCAAATATATCCTCTGCCTCTTTGAACAGATGTCAGGTTTGAAAATAAATTTTCATAAAAGTGACATTATTTGTTTTGGGGAGGCTGAGGGGAGGAGTGAATTATACTGTGATATTTTTACTTGTCCAGTTAAGGCACTACCTATGAAATATTTGGGTGTTCCCATTGATCACAAAAGACTAAGTAATTCTCAGTGGAAATCTACTGAAGAAAAGTTGGAAAAGAAGCTCAGTGTGTGGCAAGGCCGCTTCCTGAACTTGGGAGACAGGCTGAACCTGATTAATGCAAGTTTGACAAACATCCCCATGTACATGATTTCCATGTACAGTGTGCCGAAGGGTGTTGTAAAAAAGATGGACTTCTTCAGATCTAGGTTCCTTTGGCAGGAAAGTGAAGGAGTTAAGAAATACCACCTGGTCAATTGGCAGACGATTACTATGCCAAAGGACCAGGGAGGGTTGGGAGTGCTGGACCTAGTGACAATGAATACAAGTCTTCTTTGCAAGTGGCTATGGAAGCTGGAAACAACAGAGGGGATATGGCAAGAAATTCTGAAGAAAAAGTACATCAAAGGCAAGCCCATTTCAGCATTGACCAAAGTGCAGAGATGCTCTCATTTTTGGCAAGGTTTGATGGAAGCTAACCCAGTGTACCAAGAACATATTGAGAGGACAATAGTGAATGGCAAAAGCACCAGTTTCTGGAAGGACTCTTGGCACGATGGTTCTCCCCTAGCTGAACAATTCCCAAGACTTTACAACCTCACATTTGACAAGAAAATGACTGTCAGTGATGTGAAAAGAGAGGCTGGGAATCAGTGAGGTTCAGAAGGGATCTGATAGGTGAGACAGCTAACATGTGGGGACAGATTCAGAAAATTTGTGATCAAACAGAGTTACAGGAAGGAAATGATAAGGTAAGCTGGAAGCTGGACAAGAAAGGCTTCACTGTCAGTTCTCTATATCAGAGGCTGAAGACTTTGGGGATCCCTTTTCCATACACATTCATGTGGAAAGTTAAAATTCCTCAGAGGATTAAGGTTTTCCTTTGGTTATTGCTGAAAGATAGCATATTAACCAAGGACAACCTGATAAGGAGAGGGTGGAAAGGAGACAATTACTGTGAATTTTGTGGAAGTCAAGAATCAATACAACATCTTTTATTCGACTGCCCCATTGCCAGATATGTTTGGCAGGTGGTTAAATGTGCTCTCAACTTGACAAGTTGCGCCAGTAACATAGAGGACCTGATGGGTCCCTGGCTTAGTAGCTTTGAGGGCAAGATCAAGCCCTTAGTGTTAATGGGGTGTGGAGCTCTTCTCTGGTCTATATGGAAAACCAGAAATGATGCCTGTTTCCGTGATAAAAAACTGACTGACCCAACTGAGCTGATATATTACACATGCTCTTGGATTGATAAATGGACCATATTGCAGAAAAAGAAGCAAAGAAGGACGGTGGAGGAAGGAAGCAAGCTCCTCAGAAGGGTGGCAAATGAAGCTTTCAGAAGAGCACAAGGATGGGCACCGGCTACTAGACGAATTGCTTTCTAGTCTGTTAAAGCTTGGCGTTCTGTTCCTTTTTGGCTTTGCAAAAGACATTTAATCGTTTACTGGATGTAATAGGGTAGACTATTTTCTAGTTGGGTTGGTTTAGTGTTAGTAGTTAGTAGGTCAAAAACTGTACTTAAAACCTGCTTTTTACTGAAGTGGGGGCGAAAGCCCCAATTCTAAAAAAAAATAAAACCTTGGAGCAGTCATGTATCATTACAGTTCTAACAGACCCATTTGCAATTCTAAAAAACACTTGACCTATGTTCAGTCACCAATTTTGATCAGAAGGAGCAGAGCATCTGCACCCTTCGTTGTATTCTTCAAACCGGCTACTCAATCTCAATTCGTGGCTCCTACAGTCCGGCGGCATCTATCCAAGATATATTCGTTCACAAGCACATGAGGCTGGCACTCTATAATGTTTGAAAGGAGAATGCGCAGTCTATTCCAACAATGGATTGACAGAAGGTGAAAACCTTTTTTTTTACCTTGTTGGCATATCGTCGAACACGTTGCAGCCGCTGACGTTGGAGACGGGGTTGCCAAGTTGTAGGAGAGGCTCCCGAGTCCCGAAGTTGGAGACGGCATAGGAGCATCCCAGTGGCCTCCCGTCGCCATCCTGGCTCTATGTTGCTGTTGTTCTGAAGAAAATAATCAAATACTCCGGTGCGTGGCGGCGGCGGCGCAGCACCGGACGTAGGGGAGGAGGGAGGCTGCGGGCCGGCGGCGCAGGGAGGCGGAGCCGCGCTGGCTCATGGCTGCGCAGGGGGAGGCGGAGCGCAGCAGCCGCGCAGCGTGAGCAGGGGCACGGGGTGGGGGGAGTCGAGGCCGTGGCGGCGCGCGGGGCCGGGCCGGGCCGGGCCGGGGCTGCAGCGACGCGCGGAGAGGCGAGACTGGGCTGGGGCTGTGGCGACGCGCGGAGAGGCGAGACCGTGGCGCCGCGGCGCGCCGTCCGGCGGAGGGGAGGAGGCAGGTGGAGGTGGCGTCGAGTGGACGGGAAGAGGAAGGCTGGGCCGTCCCGACGATGCGCCGGACGCGCGGGGAGGGGAGACCACGGCGCCGCGGCGCGCCGTCCGGCGGAGGGGAGAAGGCAGGTGGAGGCCGGCGTCGGGTGGACGGGAGGTGGAAGCCTGGGTCGCGCCGACGACGCGCCGGCATGAGCGGGCAGGAAAATCAGGGCCGCGGACCAGCTGAAGCAGATCAAAGTCCCTGGCCCACGCGAGACGACGCACACACCTGTGGAGGCGGTGGAGCCGCGGGAGCTAAAGCAAACGCGTCAACTCCTCCTCGAAACACGTCGGGGTAAACGCTGTGGGTAGCTTCTGTCTCCCACAGTTGAAGACTATTAGTATATAGTATATAAAGACAGATAAGGACAAGCTAGTCCATAATAAGCGAGTAAGGTACAAAAATCTGTCACATAAGAACCGTGAGTACAAGAAGCGGACAGGATGTAGTAACATGGAGAAACACCAAGGTTCACCTGACATTGCGTCGGTCCAGGTGAGATATTTCTGAATTGTTCAATTTTTCTCCATTGCAAAGCTCATGCGCACACTTAAGTTTGCTGGCAGGTTTGATTTTAATTTTCCATGTTTCAGGTGGGCTTACCCAAGCAGATGACGTTAAGCAAGTGATTCAGACCCCACATGTTATTAGGGCACCAATGAAATCGAATTTGACCAATTAAGCGATGTTCGAGCCCTCACGGCCTGATTATGTTGCAGGTGACTCTGTTAATTGAAATAGTTAACTATGATTACTGGTTACAAAAAAGTACTTAGTCACCTTGTCTTTTCATAACACAATCATGAAACAGAACATCTTGAGGATACCGAGGTAATCCTAGCACACGTCTATGAGCTTTCAAAAGACCTAGATTGTCTCTGGTGATGAATGCTTTCCTTGTCACAACAAAACAAGCAAGACTTATCATCTATTTTTTTCCTTTTTTTCTCTAAATTGTCTCTGGTGAGCAATTTGTTTTTCGACATGAGCCACAGAAAAATCTACACTCCTGGAGGTATACTCAATTTCCACACTGCAGGTTGGAAACTGGGGTGATACCTCTAAAATTCACAATCCCATACATGGACTGTGATGAATAGATGCCACTAGAAGTATACTGCCAGATTGGGACGTCATCCTCCTCAGTCAAGGTCAGAGTGGATGCTATCTGGAGTAGCTTCTCCCATTTTCTCAGCAGCCTCTCATCTACAGTTCTCCTAAAGGTACATTTCAGATTAAAACCATCCCATATATCAGCTATGGTAGCTGATTGTTCATTAGTCAAAATGTAGATCTCCCAATACTGTACCAGTAACCTAGAGGGACCTACCCAATTATCCTCCCAACATTTTACTCTCCTCCCATTCCCCACTTTCCACCTGATATATTTCAGTGCTCCGACCAGGAACACTGCAGCGTTTGAGATCCCTCGTTTGGATTGGAGAGCCGACGGCAGGCTGAAGCGTCCCATACCAATCGAGACACAATGCCTGCCTTCCCCACCATCATCGTTCTCAACTCTCTTCTCCGAGACGAGCGGGGTAATTTGCTGGCGCCTCCAAATTAACGAAATTAGAGGAAGTTGCAGGGTCCTATATATAGAATGCCGTGAACGAGGCCGACATGAGATGTGTCGGGCTTGGTGGACTGAAGAAGCACGTGAGCGCCCGGCGTCTGGAAATTAAGGCGCAAAACTGCAACTCTAGATCGAGTCCATGATGCCTGCAGTGCGTTCTCCAGCTCCATAATAGAAAACTAGCGCCGATTATCACTAGAATTTCTTTCAAGTGTATGGTATATATACCGAAATTGTGGAGCAGGACAGGTTTTGACTCTGGCAATCGTATGGCGGAAATTAACATGAATAATGAATGCACTGTACTGTAGATGCTACATTAACTGCATAACCCGCTTGCAGTCAGTCGAATAGATTTGTTGCTTAATTAGCTCTGTAATTAACCAAGACGCACTGCCATCAATCAAACTGGTGAACGCGCCATGATCATGCACCGGGGAGAAGTGTCTGGATTGCAGGTATAGATGGCCAAATGGGTGGCCTGGCCGGGGCCCGTGTAGGCACGGCCCATCTCTTAGGTCGGCCGTGCATGCCAGCCCATGGGGGGAGGGGTCGGCCCATGGCACGGCCCGATGTGTGATAATCGTGTCGGGCCGGCCCAGCTATAACGATGGCCTATCAAGCCTATATAGTTGCATTTTAGTTTGGCTAAAAAACATATATAGTCGCATTTTATTGTTAAAATGGTGCAAAATGGTGTGAGAGAGGGGATTTGAATCTGAAACCTCAAAAATTTAAAGCAAATGTCTTACCATTAGACCATACTACCTTAGCTATACATGTAAAAATAAAAATATATTTAATATTTTTTTAGGCGGACCGCGCCGTCCCGCCTTGACTCAAGCATAGCCTACTACTTCGTGCCGTGCCTGGGCCAGGCCAAAATAGCCGTGCTTCATGCACGCTCATGGGCCGTGCCAAGAGTTGGGTGTCGCGTGCGAGCACGGCCAGGGCCATTATATTGCGTCCGCCACGAGCTAGGACGTCCTCTCCGTGCCGTGGGCCACCGCCAACGCGTTCTGCCTCGATCCAGAGTGAAGAAACCGTGCACGGTCCAAAGCGATGCTCGCCGGCCCGGGAGTAGCTCGATCGGTGGCGGCGAAAGGAGCAGGAACGCCGCTTCGGGGCTGGCTGGGAGACCGGAAACGCCACGCCGCTTGCACGCGATGGCTTGGTGGGGCACTAGCGAGTAGCGACCAACAGGAAGGCCCAGTTTTTTTTTTTTTGCGAGTAACAGGAAGGCCCAGTTGACTGAGCCTGTTGTCTCTTTTGGTGGCCTGTTGAGGAATTTGGCCTCGCGCCTGGATCAAGAGACCCCGTTGTTGACCTGAGTAACAATTCCCCTCAAAAAAAAAAAAAAAAAAGGGTGCCAACAACAACTAAAGACTGTGCCGCCACCGGCTCACCGCGACGAATAATTCCGCCTACGTGGCCGGCGGGAGTGAGTGAGTTCCGCCGGCGTCCATTCACGTGCCCAGGCCAGGCCTCTTCTTTCGGTTGGAAATGAGTCGATCGACGAAAGGAGCCGAAGGACGACGTACGTACGCGCGCACAGCGAGGCACGCCCGGCCGGCCGAATCCAGCAGACGTACACGTACGTACATGACGGCGTCTGCTCGCGTCGCGCGGCCAACAACGCCCGTCGATCTGCCTCGCCTCGCATGCCGCGGCAACCCAGTCAGCAGGCGGCGCCGTCGTCAATCGAGCAGGACGAACGACGCCAAGAGCAGCGCTCCGCCACCGTACCTATCATCGGTCGACGATGGGGACGGTCCAGCCCGATACCGTCGCACCCGCTTGCATCACATGGCGCCATCGATCGATCGGTAGGATCGAGACAGCTCTGACAGGGTCATGGACCGCGCTAACGCACGGCGGCCGCACGATAAGCTTCCAGCACGGCGGGCCATTTTTGGAAAGCAAGTCAGCCCGCTCGCGGACCGTACTTTCTTTTCTTTCATGGGTTTTGTGTCGTGTAGGGGCAGCGCTGGAGCGCGAGTTCGACCAAAGTGGGTCCCATGCAATTTTGTTTATGGGCTGAACTATTGCCGAGCGCAATCAGACCGCGACGCCGCTAATGCTTGGTCGTTTAAAGTTTTGTTACTTTTGTAGCCTGGCAATTGCAATTATTGGTGCCCAGATCGAAACGGAGGAACAAAAGCAACTAGGAACCAAACGAAATTCATCACCGGACCTTGTACGTAAAGCAGATTCGCTACGGAAAAGATAAACAGTAGGCAACCCATGCAGATTTTGATCAGTGCCATAACAGAACCATATATTAATTACGCATATATTCTGGTTTGCATCTAACACAGCCTTCAGAGCACTTGGTTTGCTACACATGAAAATCGCTCCAGATTAGCTATCATATGTTCCCTACTTGAGAGCACAATGGTTTGACTTCAGAGCATATTGGTTTGCTGACAGAGATTGTTACTCTAGATTTGCTTAGACGTAATTGGAACACGATGTTTATGTACATTTGGTTTGCTGCGTGAAAAAACAGCAAAGGACACACATTTTTCTCCAGCCACATCATCTTTTTTGCAGTTGAAGAAGCTTCTATTCAGTCAATGAGAACAGTATTGCAGCTTCATCAGGACATCTATCAGTTCCCTCTGTTCTGCCTGAAATATTATCGACATGTATATAATTAGTACTTGTAATATACATGGTTGGCAACTTTAAAGATGAAATATACCAAAGTTACCAACTTGGTATATTGTAACAAGATGGTAACAAGCTTATTGCCATGCCTAACTGCAAAGCAAAAGATGCTATGACGTTCAATGGTAACAAGCTTATTGCCATGCCTAACTGAATCAGAAAAATCCCTTAAGTTCACCCAGAAAACCTAGAAGTTTATAATGATTTCACTGCAATCAGAAAACAAAGAAATGCCTTAGTGAAGTGTATATAAAAATGCATTCGTTATATGTGTAAAAAGACTATATACCATATTAATAAATGACTGCGAAGTGCTCTAACATGCCAACATCCTCGCTTGTTTTGGAAAACTATATGATGATCAGTTCAGCCTCGAATGGAATCATTCAGCATATAGATATAATAGGACTGGTACAACACAAAAACTGTTACCACTTACTGATTCATGCCTCCCAATTCCATGGATTTCACTTATATATAAAAATGCATTCGTATATGTGTAAAAGACTACATGCGCATTAACAAAATGCCTGCGCGAATTGCTACAAATGCCAACATCCTAACTTGTTTTAGAAAACTATACGATGATCGGTGCAGCTCAAATGGACTCATTCAGCAACTAATAAGTAGCACATATATATAATGCGGCTGGTGCAAAACAATATCATTCTCCAAATTCACACTGGTGTTAGTAAAGTTGCCTCAAACATGTATCAGATCTGCTAGCACTTATATGAAAAAATGTTGTTCGAAATAATGTATATGAATACATGTTTGGTTAAACTGACATGCATGTCATAATCAAGGAATGTACATACAGTAACAAAAAATAACACTAAAATTACAGTAAAATGATATTCCTGATATGCATATGATTGTGACAATCAGGAGATTACATTAATATATAAAGTTGCTTTAATACATGTGTAGAAGTACTATATGCCGTATAAAAAGATGCCTTCATGAATTGCTCAAAATGCTTGGAAAATAATCAATAACATTACTAAGTTGAACGTGCCATGTCAAGTGGGCTCCACTTGTAAAGGCCCCAATTACACGACGATCAACGTGCACGACGGCTAACCACATTTGCAAAATATATAGACTAAAAGCAATGTGGGGAAAGAAAGGTTCCAAGTACAAGAATATGTAAAATGTTTCAGTGCATTAAACTAGCACTATAATAGGCCTATGTGCGCTAGATATCCGTTTCACAACCAGGGCTATGATGCAAAAGCCATGGCTTCTGCATCCAGCAGCTATGACTCATGGAAATTGGACAGAAAAAAGCTTCTGAAGATAGCAACAAAATGTAAATGCTCATCGGAGGATGATAGATAGAGAGAGAAAACAAACCTTGGAAACTGAAAAGAAAATGTGTAGATCTGCACAACTTCAATAATTTGAGCCCTTGTTGATCAAGAATCCATGATATATGTGATGCAGCACCCCACTCTCACCGCCATTAACTGCAAAAAAACAGGGGTAGTGTAAAATGACCAAGTAAAGGTTAATAAGAATGGAACTCATTGAGTTTAGTGAAACTGAAAAAAAAAGGAACATTAGATTCATTCATAAGTTTCTGAACATTAGATTAGAAATATGCTTAACAAGTATTTGCAAATGCTGAACTAAATAGTGTTAAACTGTGTTGCGCAAAACATGGAGCATAGACATGTGCAGCTTGCATGCGAGGCTCGATTCCTAGCTCCCTATATATGTAACACCAAAAAGACTTAAGACGTCTTGTCTTGAAAACTACACAGCCCAAAAAAAAAGATATCTAGAAGCATAAAAGAGCAACAAATTACATACCTCTGTGTTCTTCATCTTCCTATAAGGTTTTTTATCCATCTTGTCCTTTCTAACCCTTGTATTGTACTGAAATGCATGAAAAGATAAACAAGAAACAATAAGTATCCATAAAATTCAACAACCAGGGTAAAATCTTCGTGATGCATATGATAAATACATACAAAATGGTTCATCTATAGAAAAAGAAAATAAAAACGCATAGGTACCTTTCTTTGATGGTGGTTTTGTTCTTGATGTTGAAGGTAAATCTGCAAGCTTCTTCTCCTTAGCCATTATCTAAAAAGGGTACAAACAAACCAGGAAAAAAATTAGTGAAGACTGATACAAATAGTTGACATTTGAGAAGATTATTACACCCATATATATAAAAAATGCTTTGGTACACGTGTAAAAAGTGCTATATGGAATATAAAAGTTACCAACATGAATCGCTCAAAATGCCAGTAATATTAATCCATAATATTTATTGAATAATAAAATAGACTAGATGCATGGAAGAGAGGGTTTGACATCAATAATAACACATGGAATGCAGTGTGAAAACTGAAAAAATGCAGTATCGACATCAGCAATAACACACTACCAATCTACAAACACCTTTAAGCTGCAGAAATAGTAGTGACATGCTGATTAAACTCTACCGACACATTCAGCAACATTGAGGGACTGTGCAGCTACCAACATAATTGAAACCTCTACTGGACATTACTTAATACCAAACGACTAGCACTACAACAAGTTTGACTTTCTATGACATTTTACTTTAGTCATAGAAGGTCTGAAATTTGTCATAACTGACCTTCCATGACTTCACAGTGACAAAAATCACTTAGTCATAGAAGGTGTGTAGCTAAATACCTTCTGTGACATTTTCTCTATTTTTGTCATAATTTTATGACTTTTTGCAGAAATGTCATAACTGTTTATGACAATTCAAAAAATGTCACAATCAGTTTATGACACTCATAAATATGTCATAGAGTTGCATGACAATTGCGATTTTTGTCATTACCTATTGGACCGGACCTGGGTGGTTTTTGGCCCATTAACTTCGCGGGCCTTTTTACTTTCAGCCCATTAACTTCGCGGACCTTTTTATTTTCAGCCAATTAATTTCAGAGACTTTTTTATTTTTGGCCCATTAATTTCGCGGGCCTTGTAACTTTTGACCCACTAATTTCGCGAGCCTTTTTACTTTCGGCCCACTAATCTCGCAGGCCCTTTTAACTTTTGGCCCATTAATTTCGCGTGCCTTTTTACTTTCGGCCCACCTATTTTCCTACTGGCCCATTGATTTATCAGGCCCATTTTCTAATTTCAACCCATTTATTTATAAAGAAAATAACTTTTACACCTTTAATTTCCAGCCCATTCTTCCAGGCCCAACACAATACAGCTAGGTCAAGCCCAATTACACAGAAAAACAGATTCATAAATATCAACAGAATAATTCTTTACAGATCCATTAATATTTCTTCCCGTTAAACAAAAATAAGCATGCCAACATTGACACCACACAAGTTTTCAGGAAACAAAGAAAAAAATAAGACTTGGACTGCTGCTAAGTATAGTCCTCTGGAGCACCTCCCATCTTCAGATTTTGAAAGGTAGAGAAGCTTCCCCTGTGCAAAAAAGAAAAGAAATAAGATTATCATAGTAATGGTCCATCAAGCAACCGCTCAGGCTTGGATACTTAAATAACAGAACAACAACCTCTGCCTTAGTTATCCTGGTTAACTGAATGTATCACTACTCTTAGAAATGCGATTACTAACTGAAGTTTCTATTTACTGTTAAGCGGCTAAGAGGAAGTAACCAACAGTTCTAATAGCATCTACTAGCTAGGTGAACATGAGAAGGGCACAACACGAGCAATCCAGCACTTCACCAGTTTTTATTAATACAAGAGAAAGCGATAACATCGTATACTTTGAATTAAAGCTGACATCTATTAGCAGAGCTGACATCTATTTCTTCAGTGCAAGGTTAAATTAAAGCTTAAGAGATGCAAGCTGACATGCATTGCCTGTTAAAACTGCAACAAATAAAAGGTTGTAGATGATTAACTTGATGCACTAGCCAGGGCATAAGCTGATTGGAGACTGTTAAATCTTTCTTGCTGATATGTAACTCAAATGATGAAAGAACAATTTTTGTATTATCAAGCACTAGCCAGGGCACAAGATGAAAGAACAATTTTTCTTGTAAACAAGAGGGCTTCAGAGTCAAATGCTTATCAAGCATTGAAGCAAACAAGAAGCAGAGTGCATGTCGAAAGCACACTAACATACAGGAACCATGCATGTTTTTTTCAAGCATTCATTGAGGCATGTTTTTTAACATACAGGATCGTAGTGTTAAGGCTCGCAGTTTGCCACTCGGACGAGCCAGGTTCAATTCTCCTTGCTTATTTTGCTCTCTTTTTCATTTTTATTCAGTCAAAGATTTGTTGCTACTGGGCTAAATATGTTAGGCTGCAACTTAAAAGGAAAATTAAGACAGAATAGAAATGGGCCAGATTCGGCCTAGGAGTGAGGCTGGGATTTTTCTAATTTTCAAGGAGTGGGCCCCATAGAGTGATGATTAGGATGCCATGTGGTAAAATTTGCAGATACGGACACACGGGCAAACTATATCAATAACGAAAAAATATTCTTGTGGGCCCCATGGTACTTGACATGTGGGTCCCACTTGAAATGTTGTGGGACCAAACCATAGGTGGGCCACGTGTGCATGATCTAAAAAGATTATTTAACAAAATCTCACATTTTATCAATTACATTTTGCTTTTATTTTTCAAATAAAAATATATGTGGGTCCCGCGTGACAGGTATTTGACAGGTGTGCCACTCAATGACAATTCATATATGTCATAAATTTTGGTGTAAAATAAAGAAAATTTGGTAATGACAATTCATGTTTGTCATAACTGTTGTGACATTTATTTTTTGCCAATTATGACATTTTTGTTTGTCATAATATAATGGCGTCTTGATTTATGACAATTTTGCGGTCAAATTTAATGACATATCTTGGGTTTTGTCATAAAACACCCTATTTCCTCAAAAATGTCATAAACCTAACAAGCTTTATGACATAACGATATGTTGTCATCAGTAAAATGTCATAGAAAGTCACATTTGTTGTAGTGTAGGTCTAAACAACATAGGAGCCAGGCACCCAAAAAAACTGTCAGCACACACTGCATTATGGATTACATCAAACACAAGCTGTCTAGTTATATCATCAGCATTGTGGAAAAAAAAAAACCAGGCTAACCCCAGATGATAAAAAGGGGGAAATCGCCTCAAAAACATGAATCAAAATACCCCATATGGCCAATATCGATTTAGCATTACAGCATTATTTATTTATTTTTTACAGCATTATGTAGTGAATAAAAAAATGCATTATCAACATCAGCAATGACCTCATGTGCTAACCATGGAGCTCAACCCATTAGCAGCATGTAGATAGCAGAACGCAAGCACGATTTAGCATTAAGCAGCAGGGGCGGGCAAGCAATACAGCAGCAGCGAGCACCAAGCAGTAGCAAGCAAGCACACATGCGAGCAGCTGCTACCCCAAAATGTCTGCATCTTCCCAAATTGCAACTATAAATGCCACAAAAAATATGGAGCGGAACTAATCAATCCAGCCTGCAAATGGAACCACTCGCTACCCCTCCCCCTCCATTACTACACAGATTAAGCACACAAAATGCCTCAACTACACAGAGACAAACCCTAGATCAACTTGAAAAGCAGCACAGGATGCGAAATCCCCCTGAAACCCTAGGTCGATTTTGCAAGTGGAACGTCAGCGCGAACTAGCCCATAAACCCATGCACTTGCACGGGCTAGTATTCTTTTTAAATGACTGTGTACGGGTGAAATTACTTTTTAGAGAGATTTTATGAAACACCTGATTTATGCTCAAGAACATTAATTTGAAAGTAGAAATTGTTTACTAAAATACATCTTTCTGGTTTCCCAAACCTTTTTGAATAAACAAAATTCAATAATTACCCTTGAATACAAACATTTCTCGTTTCTCCAAGCTATAGGACAGGGTCATACTGCAAAAAGAGGGTGTTGATCCTTTGTATTTTTTATCTCGTGACTTTTTGTTTGCTCCTTATACATTCTTATTTTCTTATGATTACATGAAATATTGTCATTTCATATTTTGGCTCTAGTAAACTTCTGATCACATCCTTGATTTTCCACTTGTCATATTCCAGATTCATTTATCACCCGTTGTCCTCCATTTCTATTTCTTCATAATCCTTTTTTATCAAGGCTGATTATGCGTAACAACCATTCTTGTCTTAGGCTAATTATTTATTTCCAAAATTATTTATAACGATTCAATGTTTTTATTTTCATACAACAATTTCACACCACATTTTTTCTGCATAAAGTCCCACATCCCTATCAATGCAAATCTCCTAAGCCTTTTACACATGGCTGGGGCGCCGTGCATGCCTGCATCGTGTGTGCGTGTGTAGCGGGAATGCGGGATGCCGTTGCCATATTTATGTACATGTACGTGAGTCTAAACGCATGGATGTTTCATCGCCCTTCAGGTTACCGGTTATGTCTTTGATGAACGATGCCATACGTCCGGCTCCTCTGTCAAACTCACGTCCGACTCCTAAAGTATTAGAAATTAGACGTATTTTTTGGTTACTTTCTAGAATTCCGAATTTAACTATTTTTTTGACTCATAATGACATGAGAAATAGAAATTAGGGGTATATTTTTGCAATTTTCTATTTTTGAATATAATTATTTTTTGACTTATAATGGCATGGGGTAATTTAGAAATAGGAATTAGGGGTATTTTTGGCTATTTTTTATAATTCCGAATTTATCTATTTTTTTACTCATAATGCCATGGTGGGTAATTTATAAATAGGTATTAGGGGTCTTTTTGACTAATTTTTCTAATGGCATAGGAGGGTAATTTAGATAACATTAGATCTAAAGGCTATAGTTTATCTTACTTTAATTTGTACGGCCGGATGTTTTGCTTTTTTATGAGAATTTCTAGCATTTTCTTTCGATTAACGTGGATGCCTCAAAAGGAGCCTCCAATTAGTAAATAATATAAGATAATATAAGATTTGTACCATATCACCTTTGAGATAATTAATTTACCTTTGCTAAGACGTCCTTTGCCAGGCTGTAGTATAAAATCCTCATTGCGGTTATAACACCACTATCATTATATTGTTTCTTTATAAAAAGTACAAATTTTCTCTCATTCATTGGAAGATTATATCTTCTCCCTTATTACATAGAGTTGTCAGATATACATATGTAACTGTTACATGCAGTTTGGTTTGTGACACATGCAATGAATAACAGAATTTGGAAGATACAGACAATCACCATCATCGTACTTGTCCTGGAGGCACGCTTCTTTGCACCTGCTTTTCTTCATCCACCGGGGAAAGCAAGACTTGACATGATCTGAAGGAGTCCAGCAAGTCAGATTCGTAGCCTCACGACCTAATATAAGAATCGTTTTGATGGCAAGTCAAACATAATTCACATTATACATATGGCAAAGGATGGGCACCGAAAGATATATGCACTTTTTTATGAGGGGGGGGGGGGGGGGGGGGGGGGGGGATAGAGTACCTGATGCAAGGGCCAGCAACAAAATAAGCATGTAACACATCATCTGCTTCCGGTTTGCCATCTGAGTTTACTAACAAAGTGGAGGATAGACACTAACACTTGTGTTGTTGCCGGGGCAAATAAGAGGTCTGCCCTTTACATATATTGAGGGGGCAGTCCCTGATTAATTAGTTTATAAATAACAAATAACAATGCATGTGCCTAGCCAAACAAGATACATCCAAGTAACATATGCCATTATATCTTGTTGCCCTATCTTTACATACTAACTCTGGAATATCAAAGGCGCATCTCCAGCAGCCAATATTCTTTACATACTAACTCTGGAATATCAAAGGCGCATCTCCAGCAGCCAATATTCTTTACATACTAACTCTGGATATCAAAGGCGCATCTCCAGCAGCCAATATTCATATATGAGATATATATTATATCTTATACGGGGTACCCAACGTAAATTGGAGTTCCTGTTCTGATACTTCGTATCAATGATATCCTTGTTGATAGGCGTGCCCAATTTTATAAGGCATTAGCATATTTTCGATTCGGTCTCGAAAACTATGACTAACACTTAGACTAAGAATGTATTTCCTCCGTCCACAAATATAATGTCCATCTAATTTTGTTATAAGTCAAATTTTTTGAACTTTGATCAATAATATATATAAATATATATTATTTCAAAATAAAAGAGTTACATATTATGATAGTCCATCATGATGAATCTAATGACATCATTTTCTTATTTTAAATATTATATTTTTTTCAAAATTAATAGTCAAAGTTTGGTTTAGGACAAAACTAGATAGACACTATATTTGTGGACAGAGGAAATATGGGTTTAGTGCTACAAAAGTTGTGCCACCAGATTTGTACTTCAATGCACATTCATGTATACATATTGTTTCATATAAAGCATCATTGTATTAATAGACAAACTAGTAAGATGACCCGCACTATTATTTAGCTAAAAATACAAATTCCTATATTTATAAATTACCCAACATGCCATTGCGAGTCAAAAAATATATATAATTGACCACGAAACGGAGCCACCACGTTCGCTTTTAAGGCCTAGAAATCTCCACGTTAATCCGAGAAAATAAGAAGAGAAAATTACCCACCACTGCCATTATGAAAATATTAGTCACAAAACGCTCTACAAATATTTAAAAATAGAAAATTTCAGAATAAAAAAAAATAGCCAAAAATACCCCTAACACCTATTTCTAAATTACCCACCATGCCATTATGAGTCAAAAAATAGCTAAACTTGAAAATAATAAAAAATAGCCAAACATACCCCCTCACACATATATTTAAATTACCCACCATGCCATTATGAGTAGCTCGTGAACCAGGTATCTATAAAAATTGACTTGTGGTGCGCGTGCGTGCGTGCGTGTGCGTGTGTGTGTGTGTGTGTCAGAGAGAGAGAGAGACGGGGGGCCGGGGGGGCTTGCTTACCCAGGTATGTCGTTAGCCTCTGCACAACGTATATGATTGTGATCACACGAGGTGCATTTGACACCACGCTGACTTCAAGGACCGCCGCAGAGAACAGCGAGAGGAGTCCGGTCGTGGAGTAGAATAGAAGTAGAGTCAGGAGAATTTTCAGCTTGTACAGGATCTGCATGGCACAAAAAAAATAAATAAATGCGTAGGAGATGCATGGAAGAGCAAAGGAGAAAGGAGAAAGTTTTGTGATTGCCTCTGCACGGGTTCGGTCAATCCGAAACTGGACGAGAAAATCCACTGGAATTGCGGTGCCGAGGCCTCCAGCTGCCCCGCTCGAGTCAGCGTTCCCGGCAGTCCTGTTGGCGAGTCGCCACATTGCATACATCGCAGGATTATCAGCCTACAAAACAAGCACGAGTCCATCTTCACTGACCAAGCAATCGATGAACCGAAACGCATGCATACAGACGAGCTAGTGTTTAACAAAACGTACCTTCCCTTGAAGGGTAGCAACAACGTCATCGCTTGATGCATCCGCCAGGGGCCACTCAATGTCAATCCTTGGAGAACATAAAGGGGCAAATTCAATTAGTCAGCAGCAAGAATTGCCCTTCGAGATCCATCCATGATGGAGAAGCTAGCTAGGACAAAGTAATACAAATAGGAGGAATAAGGAAGGCACCTGGTTTGCATCGCCAGGTCCAGCGGGAGTAGTGCGCGCCCCTCCACATCGAGCGCCAGGTCGGTGCGCGCGTTATGGTCCAGCAGCGCGTGGATGCAGCCGTTGGCTCCCTCCTCCGCCGCTATGTGAAGCGGCGTTCGAGAGAGAGGGTCCCGTGCATCCACCGGCGCCGGCTCGACGGAGACGCAGCCGTCCAGGAGCAGCCGCGCGCACCGCGTGGCGTCTCGCTTGCACGCAAGGTGGAGAAGCCGAGCCGACATGGCGGCGTCGAGCTTGCTTCCCTCCGGTCCACGGACACCTCCACCGCCGTCAGGAGGAGGTCCAGGTCGTCGTGGGCGACGGCGCGGCACGCCAGCTCGAGCGCCGCGCTCCGGGTCGGCGGTGGCTGCGGCGCGAACAGCTCGAGCGCCGAGCTCTGGGTCGGTACTGCCTGCGCAACCTGCAGAACACGAGAACAAATTAGTTAAAAAGGAGCTATTGGATCGGAAGCCAGAGAAACCGGGAAGACTATATACAAACATAATGGAAAGCGAAAAGGAAAAAAAAATCACATAAAGAAAGAATGGAGAACTCGATGCCTGGAAAATGAAATCCCCCCAAAATCCACCCTGATCGACACAACTTGATCGCAAGCAATAATGGACGAATAGAAAACCCTAGCAACGATATATAGTATAGGTACTGATGAAACCGCAAAGCTAGGAAGGAAAAGCAGCATCGACTTTCAAGCAAGCTAGCGTAAATTAAAGAACATAGGCCGACACACCCCTCGAAATCTCTCTCTCTCTTGGCTACCCACAGAACACACAAAAAGCAGCGCAACCCCATATTCAAGCGCCGATTTTAGAGGAACGATCGAGAATGAACCCAAAGCAGGGAAGGACTAGAAGAACAATTGAGTTTGGGAGAGAAGCAGGAGCAACATCGCGTTTCAAAGCGCAAGTTAAGAAGAAAGGACAGAAAGCTCGAATCTTGGGCGGCAACAAGAACCTGATCGAACTCGACGCCCAAGAATCTTGCGCAGCAACAAGAACCTCTCTTTTTGTCCTTCCTTTGAAGCGCAAAGAACAAATTAAGACCGATCGATCGAGAGACCCCTCGAAATCTCTCCCTTGGCTACCCACAAAAGCAGCGCACCCCCATATTCAAGCGCCGATTTCTGCTTGAAACGCGAACGATGAACCCCCAAAGCCGCTGGGAAAGAACCTGAACTAGTCGACGCCCAGAAAGATCCCCCAAAAGCTGGAATCTAGCTTGAAAGGAAACATGCACTAACCTGAACTGTGGCCATGGCTGGTCCTGCTCGCCTCGACCTTGCTCGCTCTGCGAGATCCTGATCTCGTACCAAACAGCAGCCGGCGGCCTCGATCAGTTTCTCGAACGAACTCTCCTTGCTGCTTCTCTCGATAGATCTTGAGCTAGATCTCTCTGTGTGCGTGTGTGCGTGTGTGTGTGTGTGTGTGTGTGTGTGTGTGTGTGTGTGTGTGTGTGTGTGTGTGTGTGTGTGTGCTGTGGGTCGGTGGCAGAGGGAGGGGAGGGCGGAGGCCATGGCTTTATATCCGCCGGCCGGCCGGGACGGTGGCCAAGACGGCCAGGTCGCTACACCATGGACGCCGCTTGGTTTGGTACTAGTGAAGAAAAGCGACGTGAAGCGGAGCAGGCTGAGATAGAGATGGGATTGATTGGCCTAGCTACTACCTGTCCCTCGAGTTCCGTCGCCCTGGCCACTCGCGCATTGGCCGCCAGGTCTCATGGCAGCAGCAGAGCGTGCAGCTAGCTGCAGACCGATCCTGTAGTCACGCAACCGGCGGTATCGTCATCATCAGCATCTGCTGATCGATCGATTGAGGTAGGATCTGATCTGATCACCCACTGCTAACCTTACTACTAGTACATATTAATCCTACAGTAGCTAGCTGCACTTGCAGCCCCTCTTGTGCCTGCGTCGACGTTAACCTTTCGAGCAACTGCCACGGCGGGCCCTCCTCACGCTCCCATGAGACGAGAAAAGGCACACGAGCGAATGGAGAGAGGGAGATTCAAGGGGGAGAGAGTACGTACTTTGCGCGCCACGGCCTGCCGACGAGCACGGATATATGGGGGACGGTGGTTGCCGGCGAGGGACGAAATACCGTCATGTGACGAGGCAGACCAGTGCAAAAGTTGCACGTTAATTAAACGTACGTACGCATATATATGGTCCCGGCCGATCGACTGACTAATTAAGGTCGCTCTCATGTACGGTTGTCCAGAGCAGCAGCCGACCGAGCTGGTTAATTCGATCGCGCGAACCAGACCCCCCCGCCCCGCCGCGCGAAGGGCAGGGCAGCGAGCACGGGTGGCGCGGCACGTCACGATGGTGCGGTTGATCAGCACTGGAAACACAGATCTAGTACGTACGTGTCGATCGCACGCGCGCAGTGAAGGGGCCGGCACGCCCGTCCGATGTATTGGCCCCTGCCGGCTCGGCGGTGGAAGGGGCCGGACCGGCGCCGTGCGGCGCGGCGATGCGGGCGCGCGGCAGGCAGGAGGAACGACTCGATCCGCCCGGCCGCGGTTCTGAAAAGCTAGTACTAGTTTACTCTAGGTGATCATCTGGAAGAAGGATAAAGATACGACCCGACCGTCACCGGCCGATTACGTAGCTAGGGTTGGCAAGCAAGCTGGTGGTGCGACGATCGCCGGCCGACCGCCGTCTTCGGTTAGGTTGCGAACAGTCCTGTCCCGTGGGGCCGTGGCACGCATGGTACGTGGGTCGCCTAGCCGGCCAGGCGTGTGCCGGCCACGCGCGTGTAACGTTGTACTACTAGTTTGTACTCCAGTAGTATAGATCTCGTGTAGTACGTACGCCCGTCCGCGTGATTAATACGTACTAAGCAACAAAGGAGAGGGGAAAGCGTGTCGCTCGCACGCAGCGCCCTTGGCCACCGGCACGCCCCCGTCCGCCGTCACAAGTCGATGCATTAATTATTGGCCGGCTCCATCGATAGATGGATCGGCGGTGGAGGAAGGAGACGCGCCCCCGCCCGGGTCGCTGTCAGACAACCTTAATTTCTTGATCACTTTAATTTACAACTGAATCCAACCTGCAATGTATCAGCTGCCTCCACTCCACACACAAAGCACGTAGGATGGATGCATCGCCACGCAAGCTACCTGCCTTTTCTTTCGCACCTTGCCATGCCAAGATCAGCTAGCACGGGGGCTCGCTGCGCCGGTCCGGTCCAAGGACTCCAACGGCGCGCTGCGACCTGGAGCATACGTACTGGAAAGCCTGCCATATGCCAAGATCAGCACGTGAGCACTGCCAATGCCAAGATCGGTTGTGCACGACGCACCGGCACTGGGGTCTGGCTGGTCCGGGGGCCGCCGGGCCGGGATGTGCGACGACGATGGAGACATGCATGCAGCGACGCGCCCACACCATGTAGTATGTCAGCCACCAGTTTAATTTGGTGTCCAAATTAAACATGCAAGTTGATTTGATTTCGTGTCACAAAGCCATCCATTCCATGTAGTACACTCGGACAGAGAGATCGATCCGGCCAGTTTGGTAGTACGTGGTGCGTGATGGATCGATCCCCAGTTCAGTTCAAGCGTCCCCGACCAGGCGGGGCCCACGCGGATCGTGACGTCTTCTCAGCTCAAAACGATCCCACCCACGTAGACCGTGACCACGAGTACTCCAAGTCCAAACGCGCATGCATGCATCATTGCTCCCTCTCCTAAGCTAGCTAGCACTGTCCTGCTGCGTTCGCCAGCTTACCCAGAATGGAATTCTATCTCCTGGATGTCAAGGCATGCAACTACCTGGTCGGTCGATCCTGCCTGCCACGCATTATACATCGCCATCAGGATCAGCATCTGCTAATTAAAAGATGTACTCCTACTGGGATCTCATCAGCAATCAGATGCTTAAAGGTAATCGGACGGAATTCTCTTCTCTAGCTAGCGTCCGGGCGTAGTACGTGAAAGCGACTAGCACCAAGTGGATTGCGAAGTTGGCGCGCGGAAGCGAGCGTCTCCGACCGAGATGTGTGGGACCCGCGGATGGAGCCTGGTCACGTGCCCAACCGCGCAGGATCAACGACGCGGCGAAACAGGGAAAAGAATGAGCAGGCCGGGGTAAAATTAAGGCACTATATAGCCGAGTGAGTAGATCGCTTCGTAGAACGGCACGAGGTAAGGAGTAGTACTACTACAAAGGTATAATTGCAGAGGATTGCATGTAAGGAGTAGTACCGGAGCCTGTATTTTCTGCGCTGTACGTGTAAAGAGGAAGTGGTGGTGTACTACGTAGTACGTATTCTGGTGGGATTCTATGTTTTCAGCGGCTAGCAGATGATTGGTCCATCATGTCCAAGAGCAATTTTCCCTTTATCATCTGGCTCTTTTGGAGGCATCAACAACTGATGAATCAATTAATCCTTTGGGACGAGCGTATGACCTGGCAATGATGACAAGACGTTGACTTGCATTTATATATTTGTGTACTTCAAATTAAGGTGCATGTTTGTTTGGGTTCAGTTGAGCATGATTTTAAGATTTGACTTGCAAAGGGTTCGGGGTTGGATCGAGAGGCCGGTGACTACTGGTAACTTGCGGATCAGCATAGTTAATATCTGGAGTACTAATGATTAGAAACCTGAGTTTAGTCTGTGCACACACACAAAGATGTCGCAAATTATGAAAGTACTAACTAAACCTGAGTTTAGGAGTATAATACAGAAACATTTCAGATGTCGCGAATTTAATATTTTGGTTACTAATTTGGTTTTGGGTCTGGTGGTAGGAAAGGTGGGTGGGTGGGCAGTGTGCATGGGGTTTCTAGTTTAGGGTATAGTTCAGTCTTGGTACTGCTTTCTGTAAGCCATGTATTGATGAATATTGATGGGAGGTCAATTTTGCTTGGCTCTTCACATTGCAACGGTTGCCGCGCGTACTGGATCGAGTAGGAGCCCACGCATCCATGTCTCTTTCGAATAACCCCAAAACGCTCGGCTAGCTGATCAGGTGGTGTGGCAAGGGGATGAAACCATGCATGCGGCTGATCAGAAAAAGCACTGCTAGCTTTTTCTGTAAATAAAATTACATAGTATTCGGCTTCATGCTAGTAGTAGGTAGGCCACTCACGCGCCTGTTGGCCGCCTCTCATGGCAGCAGCTTGCAAACTGGTCACGCCACCGGCCAGTATCGTCATCATCAGCATCTGCTGATAGAGGCAGGAGGATCTGATGAGCCACACTGAGCGTTCCGTTCATACGTGAAAAAGTGAACACGCAATGGGGAATAATTAGGCCCCGTTCGGGGCACCCCCTATAATTTTTAGCACCTATCACATCAAAGAAAATCTTACTATTTAAAACTACTTTTATTACTTTAATGACAAAACCTATGTCACAACCCCCCTCTAAATCGCGAGACGAATCTAATAAGCCTAATTAATCTATGTTTTGCTACAGTGATGCTACAGTAACCATCGTCTAATGACAGCTTAATTACCCTCATTAGATTCGTCTCGCGAATTTGAGCGGAGTCCTGAAATTAGTTTCGTAATTAAACTTTATTTGTAATCACAATATTCGTTGAAAAAACCCTCTAAAATTTAGACCCCATGCGCCGAACGCACCCTTAGTAGGCTAGTTTCCTTTGCGTGAGAACTAGTACTAGTAATCCATCCAAAAATGCCAAACTCCACGACAGCCACTTCCAAACCGCTGCGGCTGGCTGGCTGTCTGCGCTTTTCTCTTACTACCTCTATTTCAAATTACTCGACACATTTGACTTTTTTAGATCACGTTTGACTGCTCGTCTTATTCAAAAATTTGTACAAATATAAAAACAAATATATCATGCTTAAAGTATCTCTAATGATAAAACAAACTATAACAAGGTAAACGATGTTTGCACAAATTTTTTGAATAAGACGAGTGGTCAAACGTGATCTACAAAAGTCAAAAAGTCAAGTAATTTGAAATGGAGGGAGTACGTACGTATACCTGCTACAGTACAACTAATGATTCTAGCTAGCTGCAAGGCCCTCTCCCTGCATGCTGGCCGATCGATGACGTACGGCGGCCGGCTGTGCACCGTTGCGTTGCCCCCCACGAGAACCGAGGTGGCGGCAGCAGCAGCAGCAGCTAGTAGGAATAGTAGTAGTAGTACAAGTGAAAGCGACTTGTATCATGAGATCAATCGAGGCAACCAATTAAGTCGACGGTGACGTGGTCATCCGATCGAGTAGTAGGCGATAGTAGAGCACCATGCATGTCTCCGACCAGACCAAGGCGGATCGTTATCGGCGGCGACCATGCCGTGTCCTTCCTTGGCTCAACTGGCCGCCGCGCGCCACGTTCGTGTCCAACCGCGCGCGCGCTTGCAGGATGTCGTATCGAATGCATCGGCAGGAGACGGAAGGGTCGTGGTTGTTGTAAAACTCTTATTGGGCCAGGCCTACCTTCTAGAAGAAGGAATCCTGGTCTATGTGGGCGACTTTATCGAACCTGGGCCCAACACGAAGTTAGAGTTTCCCCCTATAAATAATTGAGGAGACCCCTCCTGTAACCTTACACCAGAATTTCGCAATAAAGAATTTCGTCTCCTCTATTCCAGTTTTTACTTTTCATTATTTGTCGTGATCTACGTGCCGTCGTTCCGCCGATAACTTAACACGTTATCAGCACGCTCTAATCGAGGAATCCGTTCTGCAGATCGATGAGCCACGGTACGTTTTTGTTTTTCGTTTGATCCTTGTTTATCTTGACTCGTTGTAGCCAAGATCTGTTCTTTACAGGGCTAGCTAATAGCTGGCCGGATTGATCTATCAAGAAAACAAGGCGAAAAGCAGAAAAACAGAGAAAGATCGCGCGCAACGTCGCCAGGATGCCAAGCCTCCGGTGCAACATCGAGATCTAGATCTATTGTGCACTACGGACCAACGAGTCCGGACCGTCGTGCGCCTTGGACCAACGCGCCCAGGCCGCCACGGCCGCACAGATCTAGATCCACGAGAAAAAAGGGGAAGGGTACTAACCCTAACCCTAGATCTACAAGAGACGCAAAGATCCAGAATTGCAAGCAAGAAGGGACCGGGTACTAAACCCTAACCCTAAAGTTGCACAGATCGAGATTCGAAACAAGAACAAGCAAGCCAAAGTCGTGCCCGGTCGCCGTCGTCGTGCCGTGGGCTGCGCCGTGCATGCCGCGCCGTTGACCTGTGCGGGCCGCTGTGCCCGCTGAACCACGCCGCCCTGGACAGCCACGGGACCGTCGACGCGCACCGGGCCAACACGCCGAGCCGCCGCGTAGCGGCGATGCGCGCCCAGTCGCCGCCAAGCCGCGTAGGGCCGGCGCGCGGACCACCATGCCGGACCGCCGGTCTGCCGTACTGGCTGGCGCGCGAGCCACGACTCCACGCCGGGCCTCGCGGGGGCCACGCCGGGCTGCCACGCGCCGAGCCCGGACCGTGCTCCACCCTCGCCGCGCCGAGCCCACACCAGGCCGCGGGCACCCGCGCCGGCCCGCCGACGGGCAGCCACGCCACGCCGCCACTGGGGCACCCACGCCGAGCCGACAGGCTGCGGGGGCCGCCGCCGGGTAGGCGCGAGGGTCACCGCGCCGCGGGGACGCTGCCCGGTAGCCGCGGGACCCCGGCGCCTGCTCCTCCTTAGCTCTAGATCAGAAGAAGAAAGAAGAAGGAGGCCGGCCAGATCTGGAAGAAAGAAGAAAGAACGAAGAGAGAGAGGGTGGCGGCCGGGTGGAGGAAAGGAAAGAAGTGAGGGAGAGAGTGAGAAATTAGGGTTTCACCCTGGTTTTTATTCTCCCTCGTGTTTTTACAAAAAAAATCCTCCAATGATACGAAAATTATGAAGAATTCCTAGCGCAGTAATGAATATTTTGAAAAAAATCCTCGGGAAATTCTGAAAATTACGGACAAGTCCTCGCACTGTTCTGAAAATTATTCGGGAAGTTCTGGAATTACGAAGAAGTCCTCGGAGCCTCTGGAAATTATCAGAATATCTATGGAATATCTGAAAATTATGAAAATATCCTCTGGACCTCTGAAAATTACCAGGATGTCCTTGGAATCTCTGAAAATTACGAAATTATCCTATGGATCCCTAGAAATTACCAGAATGTCCTCGGAATATCTGAAAATTACGAGAAAATCCCTGTTAATTACGAAAATTGACAAGGATACTCAGAAAATTGTCTGAAAAATAGAAAAATTGCTGGATTGTGTTATTTTTGCATATAACACCCCAGATTTGGTGATTTTACGCAAAACACCAATAATATAACTTAAACACGTAGTTTTTGTTATATTTATGCTCCCTATTACTTGGATATATGAAATAATCCTTGCACCATGATATCTTGCAGATGTCTGACCTCGTGAAGAGAGAATTTGAAGTGTTGACTCCTCATGGAAGCAACTATCTGTCATGGGCACTCGATGCTGAGATACTCCTGAGTGGCAAAGGCCTCTTGAAGACGGTCCTACCAAAAAAAGGAGATACTGCTGCAACCGATGTGGAGATGGCTCAGGCCTTGCACTTCCTGCGCCACCACTTAAGTGCTACTTTGAAGAATGAATACATGACGGAACGTGATCCAAAGGTCTTGTGGGAGTCATTGCGTGTACGCTTTGAGCAGATTGAAACTGTCTTACTCCCCAAGGTTGAGCGTGAATGGCAAAACCTACGCTACCAAGACTACAAGACCGTGGAGGATTACAATACCGCACTCTATGGGATTATCACACGCATGAAGCTATGTGGCAAAGAGCTTGAGCAAAAGGATCTTATTAACAAGACCCTCTCCACCTTTCACCCAAAGTTCACTCATGTGAGCCGCCAGTACAAGAAGGAGAATTATGAAACCTATGCCGCCCTGAGTAATGCATTGCAGCAAGATCAGGGGGAGGACGAATTGATCATGGAGAATCATAAGAATCGTCCTACTGGCTCCTTGGCACCGCATGAAGCGAATGCCATCTCCTTCAAGAAGAAGAAGAAGAATAATAAGGGTAAAGGTGCTCCCAAAGCGTCTCCAAGCGCACCCCCAAAGGCTCAAAACAACCCTAATACTTTCAAGAAGAATAAGAAAGGGAAGTCAAAGAAGAAACCTTCAGGGGGAGAGTACGGTGAACAGGATCAAGATTGCTACAAGTGTGGTCAGCATAGCCATTGGTCCAAAATATGTCGCACACCACAGAAGTATGTTGACATGTACCAAGACCTCAAAAAGAAGCTTGCTCAGCATGAGGCTAATTTTGTTGAAGGCACGAAGTCAACAACAAAAGCACCAATGGGCCAACCATCACTAAGCAAATCTGCTGATCTAGAGTTGGAAGATGACCTCATGAATGAGGACATTGACGATGAGGAAGATGTGCATGGAGATTCTGCGTAGTCAAGTAGATTATTATGAATCAATTAGTTAATAGGAATGCAATAAAATTCCTCGAAGGAATTAGTTCGTTCGTGTAATCTCTCGAAGAGAAGACATTTGCTTTAAATAAATCAGGTTGTGGAATTATTTGTCATTTATTACTCTCTTGTTTATACATTTATTATGTATGAATTACAGAATTGTGGAGTAAAATGGCTATGGATGAGGACCTCTGTCTCGTAGGCAGTTGCACCAACGCTACTATTCTAAGGGACACTTGCTATTTCCAGACGCTTCGAAAGTACACTGGAGATATTCTTACTATTATTGGCAATAATAATAAGATTGTTGGCCAAGGAAGAGCCATATTTGTCCTACCGAATGGTATGCAGTTAACAATCCAAGAAGCATTACTTTATCCGGATTCAACTCGCACATTGTTAAGCTTTAAGGACATCCGTAGAAACGGGTTCACGTAGAAACCAATGACGATGAAGGTGAAGAACGTCTTATTATGACCAAGAAAGAAGGAAAGAAGAAGACAATTATTGAGAGCTTCCCATCGATCAAAGACGGCTTGTACTACACGTACATTAAGCCAAACAAAGAATTTGCTTCATTCAAGACCATATTTACCAATCAAGAAGAATATAGACTCTGGCACGACCGTCTTGGTCATCCTGGCCTTAACATGATGCAGAGAATTACGAAGAATGCAACAGGGCATAACTTGAAAACAAAAGATTCCCGAATCAAGCAGATTTCTTGTGCATTGCATGCGCAAAAGGGAAGCTTATTACTCGACCCTCGCAGCTTAAGATTCAAGCAGAATCTATGCCATTCCTTGAACGAATTCAAGGCGATATATGCGGACCAATTAGTCCCATTTCAGGACCTTTCCGCTATTTCATGGTATTAATAGACGCTTCCTCGAAGTGGAGCCATGTATGTCTATTATCTACTAGAAACCATGCATTTGCACGATTGACTGCCCAGATCATACAATTGAAGACACATTTTCCGGATCATAGAATTAAATCCATCAGAATGGACAATGCTGGAGAATTTACCTCGAAGGTGTTTGATGATTACTGTATGAGTATGGGCATCAAAGTGGAACACTCTGTACCACACGTGCATACACAAAATGGTCTCGCAGAATCATTAATCAAGAGAATCAAATTGATTGCTCGACCATTGTTACAGAATTGCTTATTGCCTACCTCTTGTTGGGGGCATGCGGTGTTGCATGCAGCAGCACTTATCCAATTACGACCATCTGCTACACATGAAGAATCACCATTAGCATTGGTGCGTGGTAGAATACCAAATGTTTCCCATCTACGGAGATTTGGATGTGCTGTATACATTCTGTAACACCCCAAATTTCAAATCAAAAATGAAAAGGAATAAAAATCACTCAAAATTTAAATTTTTTTTCTAACTCTTACCTTGCCATGAATTTTTAAAATAAAATTCACTAAAATAATTCAAACCTGGTTTAAGTGGGATATTTTTGAAATATAAATACATGTGCTCAAGTGCTTGTTCCATTTAAAATACACTAAAATTTTGAAGCTTTCTTGAATTTAAAACAAACATAATTAAAGTAGGTTAAATCCCAATTCAAATTTCAAAGATTTGAATTTAAAACTGCACAAAAATCCCATCATATGCATTTTGGGAATTTCTTGTTTTATTTCGAGTGCTTTTTGTCTTAATCCCCTTTGGCAAATTTGAATTCCATTCAAATTTGTTTAGATCCAAAATTTCCAGTAAAAGAAAAACCCTTCTCTTCTTTCGGGCCGCCCTCTCCCTTTTCTTCTTCCCCGGCCCAGCTTCTCTCTCCCTCCGTTCAGGCCCAGCATCTCCCGCTCCAGCCCGTCCCGGCCCAGCTTGGCCCAGCCTGGCCCATCTCTCCTTTCTTCTACCTCCAGCTCACCCGAGCTCATCCGACGCCGCCGCCGACGTGCCTCCGCTCCGCTCCAGCTCGACGCCGCGCTGGACCACTAGCTGCCAACCGCGCCACGACAAGCCGCCGCAAACCTCTCCCGCGTTCACACCGCCGCATCCTTCTCCCTCCTCCAGCTCAGCCGCTCTCTCTCGACCTCTCGCGCGCCATCGCCGCCGACTTCTCTCTCTCCCTCACCAGTCGCTTTCCTCGCCTCTGTAGCCATACCGCGCGCTCGTCACCCACGCGCAGCCCCAACGTGAAGCCCATACCCTGCTGTACTTTCTTCACCGCCGCCTTAAATGGCGATGACCACTGATAAACCTCGAAGCTCCCCGTCGCCCTTATCCTTTCCTTCCTCTCGGCTATAAAACGGGTCCGCGCTCGCCTCCTCACCCTCGCCATCCTCTCCTCTTCCCTTCTCGCGCGGCGAGCAGTCTCAATTCCAGATTTTTCCCCATTTTTCTCCCAAACCCTAGCCGCGTCGATTCGCAGTCTCCAAGCTTCCTCTCACCTTTCTTCTTCGTGCATCGGCGTCGCCGAGTCTCCCTGCGTCGTCCGCGCCCCTTCTCTTCGCGCGAGGCCAGCCGGAGCGCTCCCTCACCGTGCGCCGCCGACGCGTTCCGCGCCACAACATCGCGCGCGTCCCCGCCCTTTCGCGCGACGCTCTTGAACCCCCAGGTGCACTCCCCTTCACCTCCTCTCTCTTCCGAACCTTTTCCCGTCGAGATTAGGCCACCGGAGCGCCGGAACGGCCTCTCCGGCGGGCCCCGGCCATGGCGCCGCCGTCGCCCTCAGCGCCGGCCGCCGCTCGCCGCCTCCAACCTCCCTCGCCGTCAATTCCCAGATCAACGGCCAAGATTAGATCTCAATGTACCCCTTCGCCAGCCTATCGTCGCCCGCCACGTGGCACCACTTAATCCCAGTCAGCGTCCAGTCATCAGCCACGTCTGCGCCACGTGTGTGCCACTTCAGCCTCCTCTTTACACAGTCAGCAATTCATTTAAATATCCTTTCCTTTTCCTAAACCCTTTCTTATTTATTAAGTCAGCATGACGTCATAAATAGTTTCCTTTAGAAAAATAATTCCAATAAATCCAGGGACTTGTACTTTTACATATAAGCCCCTAACCTTCTCCGTAATTCTGTTCAGGTCCAGTCTTTTTACAGAAAAGACCCTATACTAATTATCTTTTAGTCCCTGTCTTTTTACACCAAGCCCCCTAAACTTTTCCATAATTACAGATAGGTCCCTAGAACTTTGCTGTAATTATACATAAGCCCCTAGAATCTTTAAATGCCTATATCTTTTCATCCGTAACTCCGTTTCGAGCGATTCTTGCGCTCACGCGTTCATAAAAACGCATAGTACCTTTTGGTACAAATCTTGAAGCTCTAGATCATATCTATATGCCATCAATACCCTAAATCCCTCTCACACCAAACTTCATCATACGTCGTTGATCCCGCATGACACATATGTTCGCTCCTCTTTTTAAACGTTGATAGTGAGCTTAACCTATCTTATTGTATCATTCCATACCAAAGTATACAACCCCGTTGTTCTCACCTAGCCGCAACACTCACCTAGCTCAACCATCGCTCAATCAATCTTAATCCAATGTTGCCACCGACCTATACCTAGTCTTTTGATTTACTAATCTCGGTATAAATTATCTTTCATTGAGTTTTATTGGAGTTATTGTTCGTTGCTATCTTAATTGCTAGTTCGTCCTTTATCGGTTAATTAATTGTATTTTATTGGCAACCGTGCATCATACCATGCATAATCACGTACACGTACCACAGTCGTGCACTCCGCTCATGACAAATAACTAGTAGCTTAGTCTTAGTAATTAACTTAGTAGATAATACAATAGCTAATCACCATTAGGTAATATCATAATCTATAAGTAAGTAATTAAGTAACACACCTTGCACCTCGTACATGTGTCGCATGAACCTTTATACAGGCTACGACCTATATAAAGACTTAGTGCCACAAATGTATGATAAACATGTGCACACACCTGTCTCCACCTTCACATACACTCATGCACTTCTCATCTGTTTACCATCCCTCATTGACAACAAAAGCCCTAGAGCTCGATGCATTGTCCCAAATAATGTTCCTAAGATAATGATAACCCTTCTAAAGTAAAACCTATTGCATCATACATGATTTGTATCTTACCTTTCTTCGGTGTTCTATCAGTTATTATTTGGAGTTCAGTCGGATCTTATTGGTTCCTTTTGACCTTTATTTCTTTTGCGGTAGTTGTTTATACGTATTGTTTCTATGCGCTAGCTTACGCGAGATTCGAGGAAGAGCCAGAAGAATTCAAGGAAGATCTAGAAGATCCAAGCTTCGAGGATGAGTTGAAGAATCCAAGCCCGATGACGAGTCAGAAGATACAAGCTTAAGAGGAGGACTCGAAGACATCAACTTCGATAGAAGATCTGAGGACCAAGAATCGGAAGATTAGGATATCGTTTTCAGGCAAGCTCTATTTCTCTTTGATCATGATTGAACCTACTGTTTCGCAATGCACCTATATGGCCTGTTCTCGTACTATGCATTACTTGTTATTTTACTGATTGTGTAGTTATGGTCCTACTTGCTATTTGATATTGATGTCTGTTACTTAGGCATTGATATCTAAACCCTTGTTTACCATTGTTTACCTGTCACCTTGATAACCTTAGGATAGTTCCATCATTTCTATGATGGCACGTTCACCTTGTTACTAGATTGCTTAGGACCCCTCGCAATGTTTCTACATTGCCACACCGTACTTATATATATGCTTTTACAAATGTGTGAAATGAGTTTGGTGGTGTGTGTGATAATTGGGGTTGGGAGTAGCACAACTGTGTTAGGTGATGTTGATGGAGACGGTGATGGGATGGGTTGGACTGCGGGCAAGGCCATTAGTGAATTGTGATGTTGTGATAGGCCCCTAGTGTGGGACATGGTGCTTGCCCGGCCATATAAGGACCGGTTCAATCAACCTTTAACAAGATGATTCTCGTACAACCACGGAACCTGTATGGGAAGGACCTACCCTACCTTCTTGGTGCTCTCGCAAGTTCCATCTGGAGGCCAGTAGAGGCAACGAAAGCTCAGGAAAAGACGCGGGAAACGTACCCGTGGCCCGGCTTGCGGAACCCGTTATTAGTTACGGGAATCCCGCTATCAGTTACGGGAATATCGCATGTCCTGCTATTCGTTACAGGATCCTGTTATTTGTTACAGGAGCATGATGTACCTTGAGTATTGTGCCAGTGACCTTTCAAGTCACAGTGACCTTTCATGTCACAAGCCCCTGGGTGTGATTTCGTGGTGGACTTGTGAGACTACTCGGAGAAGATGGATTAGGCGTTACGTATCCTCTAGCTAAGGGTGCGTAGCCCGTGGGAAAAGATGTACAACCTCTGCAGAGTGTAAAATTCATCCGGATGGACGTTGTCACGGCATATGACGCATCTATGTTAAGTTCGATATGATTAGCCACCTCTCACTCCTTGAAGTGTGAGTGAGCAGTAGTCTGCTCGTGATTTGGAAGTGATGGCAAGTGTGCCGGGTCGGTATGACCATTGAGGTCAGAAGGCCCAACTAAAACTTGGGAACTGGCGGGAATGCTTCATACTCCCCCAGGGCCAACCAACTAAAATATTGACAGTTACTTCTCTGTTTTATCTAAGAATTCCTTCACTTGCTTTAGTGAACCTTGCATAAAATCTGCTTGCTGCAAAATGAACCATACAGCCTATTCCTTGCTAAGACCAAATATGCATGTATATATACCCTTGTGTAGTGTAGGGCTTGCTGAGTACCTTATGTACTCACGTGTTTGCAATCGTTGGTTTAGTAGGTGAAGACTTCGTAGAGAACGACGACGATTGGGTTTTCGGTTCTGCTTCTCAAGTCTGCTTGTGGCGTTGGGCCATGGTTTCCGCTGTCTGCTTCACCTCTAGTGAGTCGGATGGGCTTGGATAGTTTTGAATCCTTGTCGTACCACCACTAAGGGTCTTATATCAGGTATCTTACTTATTTATCTATTCGAAGTATGCTTTTGATTATCATATCTGTGTTCTTGTGCGTATCAGCTACTGATCCAGGGACTGATACAGGTTGCACAGTAGATTCCAGAAATGGGGTCTGACAGAGTGGTATCAGAGCATTACTTGACCGTAGAACGAAAACCTAGGATTTGTCGCGTTCGAAAACGACTATTTCCAAAACTAGTTACAAAATCTTCCATAGTACCTCTTCCCCATCTTTTCAAAATCTCTTGTTCTTCTCCCGACCAACCGCAGAAGTCTCTTCTCAACTCAACATGTCGGCACAGGAAATTTCAACCTGAGGGGCAACCAGGACTACGTGACTATAGAAGTGGAGAAGAGATCATACCAAGTTTACTGCAAACCGAATATCGATCCTATACAGAAGGGACATGTCAATGCTGCTAGGGACACCAAAAAGACTTGCTCCCGGTATCACAACTCCGGACATAAGTCGTTGATTGCCCCTTCTATGAACCCATCAATGAAGCAAGAGCTGTAGAGACCAATATTAAGAATGAAGTATCTCAAGCCTCTGCATCATCTACAAAGAATCAATTTGCAGTAAAGGGAAAGCATCAAAAGCAAGAAGTTTGGAATAACAAGGATGACACATCACTGATGTCACCTTCTATCTTCGCAAGTGTACTTGAAAGGTTGGACAATTTGGAAGGAGTACGGATGGATCAAGAAAATGATAAAAGTTACAAGATCCAGATGAGAAACAAAAGGACCAAAGTGGAAATCCCCCAGAAGCAAGAATGTAAATTTGAGATCTCAACCCTAGATGGTTACATGTGCCTGGATAACCTTAAGCATCAAGTCAACGAAGCACCTCCAAATGCAGTAACGTGAGCAATGGTTTTCCTTTACCCGACTGAGTCGTATGACCCTCTCGATTCTTTTGGTCAACGGACTATTAGTCGAGTTCTGAAGACGATCAAAGATCGATAGTCGACATACCCGTAAGCCTTAAAGCTTCGTCTTCAGTACGCTCACATATGAGACCTCAACAAATAAATCACGTTGTTTGTGTGATTCGATGATTTTGTTGACTTTGGCTCTTCTTCTATGTGTGTGCTCTTAATTAAGTTAAATAACATAATAACAATAATAACAGTTTAATAAGTAGAATAGCAGCTTGACAACAGCTTAAGAACATAAACCCTTTCCCAAACCTAGCCTAAATCTTTTCTGGTGTAACCAGGATGCCGCCAAAGAAATCTGCCAAGATTCAGACCCGCCAGAAGCGCCAGGTAAAAGCTCTTGAAGATCATGGCACCGCTGGACGAACTACAAAAGGTGAAACTAACAAGAGAAAGAAGCCAACCACTCGGCAACAGCACCAAGCAAGCAACAGAAGACCCTCTGCAACCCATAGCGAGGAATATGAGCTTTCTCACCACAATGAGGAAGAAGACAATCGAGAGATCAATAGTAACAATAACCATGGTTCTAGCGAGATGCCTCAAGGACCATCACCGCCACTGGTCAACCTCACAGAAGTGATGGCCAAACAGACTCAACTCTTGGAAGTAATTTCTCGGGAACAAATGAGCAACCATGGAATCAACTCCAAGATAACAGAATTTATGAAACTCAGGCCACCAGTCTATGATGGCACTGCTGATGACCCTTTAGCTGCCGATGACTGGATCAAGAATGTCACCAAGAAACTTGATGTAGTCGCAGCTAATGACCAAGAGAAAGTCATGTTATCTGCACACCAGCTAGTTGGAGCTGCTGGAGAATGGTGGGATAATTTCAAAGAAACAGTTGCAGAGCAAGATGGTATTACATGGGATGAATTTCAACAAGCTTTTAGTGAATACCATATCCCTTCAGGAATTATGGATATGAAAGCAGATGAATTCCGTGACCTCAGGCAGGAATCAATGACAGTGAACGAGTACATAAGAAAGTTTATGAAATTAGCTCGGTATGCACCAGATGAAGTCAACACTGATAAGAAGAAGCAGGATCGTTTCAGGAAAGGTCTTAATCATAATTTGAAAATACAACTGGTCACTCAAATCTACCCAGACTTCAACACGCTGATGAACCGGACCATCTTACTTGAAGGAGCACTGATAGATCAGGAAAATGACAAAAGCAATGAGATCCAATTGTGTGAACCAAAAGGGAAATTTGAGGTACAAGAATGGAAATCTTCTCCGACGCTGGAATCTCGGAAGAAGACAAGAAATAAGCTGTTCATCAAATCTCGTGGTCCGAAAAGATCCACTAAGCACAGGCAGAGCAGCCAAGGCAAGCCACAAGGAAAGAAGGTACCGCGAGCAAATCAGAAGTGCTACTTGTGCCGAAATCATGGGCATTTTGCAGCAGATTGCCCTGGAAATGTCGATCGAGACAATGAATGATCATCCTCTTCTAAGCTCAGATCTACCACGTCTCGAATTTGGATATCAAAGGTTACAAACCCTATGTAAAGGTCTCGTAGTATGAGCAACCTGTTATACTCTTTGCCTTGTGCTAAGAATAAAGTGTTGTATCAAAAGTTGATATGGAAATAAGTTATATGGTTTATCAGTCTTGGTTAAGGTCAGACTTCGAGCTACACCGATAGCAAGGTACTTACCTTCCGAATCTGGTAAAAGTTCTTAGCAAACCCACCTTTGAGGATAAGTTGGAAAAGGCATTTGGAAAAGCCACCCATGGAACAATGAGAAACGCCTTAATCCTTTGGATAAGATAAACTGAATAAGAGTCGAAAGTTATCTTCGGTACCCCAAGTTAAAATCCTTTTTAAGTGGGGTAGGACCCCTCTTGCACCTTGAAGAAAGGACCTCTGCTACATAGGTATCGCCAAAGATCACAAGATAGAAAGAATCCTCTATCAAAGCTCGTAGCATCAAGAAGCCTCTGACAAAAATTTGGATGTTACCACCGTCAAGCAAGAAGACGCAAGACAAGTGCTGCACCACCCAGAAGATCGTTCGAATCTCGAGGACGAGATTCCTTTTAAGTGGGGTAGATCTGTAACACCCCAAATTTCAAATCAAAAATGAAAAGGAATAAAAATCACTCAAAATTTAAATTTTTTTTCTAACTCTTACCTTGCCATGAATTTTTAAAATAAAATTCACTAAAATAATTCAAACCTGGTTTAAGTGGGATATTTTTGAAATATAAATACATGTGCTCAAGTGCTTGTTCCATTTAAAATACACTAAAATTTTGAAGCTTTCTTGAATTTAAAACAAACATAATTAAAGTAGGTTAAATCCCAATTCAAATTTCAAAGATTTGAATTTAAAACTGCACAAAAATCCCATCATATGCATTTTGGGAATTTCTTGTTTTATTTCGAGTGCTTTTTGTCTTAATCCCCTTTGGCAAATTTGAATTCCATTCAAATTTGTTTAGATCCAAAATTTCCAGTAAAAGAAAAACCCTTCTCTTCTTTCGGGCCGCCCTCTCCCTTTTTCTTCTTCCCCGGCCCAGCTTCTCTCTCCCTCCGTTCAGGCCCAGCATCTCCCGCTCCAGCCCGTCCCGGCCCAGCTTGGCCCAGCCTGGCCCATCTCTCCTTTCTTCTACCTCCAGCTCACCCGAGCTCATCCGACGCCGCCGCCGACGTGCCTCCGCTCCGCTCCAGCTCGACGCCGCGCTGGACCACTAGCTGCCAACCGCGCCACGACAAGCCGCCGCAAACCTCTCCCGCGTTCACACCGCCGCATCCTTCTCCCTCCTCCAGCTCAGCCGCTCTCTCTCGACCTCTCGCGCGCCATCGCCGCCGACTTCTCTCTCTCCCTCACCAGTCGCTTTCCTCGCCTCTGTAGCCATACCGCGCGCTCGTCACCCACGCGCAGCCCCAACGTGAAGCCCATACCCTGCTGTACTTTCTTCACCGCCGCCTTAAATGGCGATGACCACTGATAAACCTCGAAGCTCCCCGTCGCCCTTATCCTTTCCTTCCTCTCGGCTATAAAACGGGTCCGCGCTCGCCTCCTCACCCTCGCCATCCTCTCCTCTTCCCTTCTCGCGCGGCGAGCAGTCTCAATTCCAGATTTTTCCCCATTTTTCTCCCAAACCCTAGCCGCGTCGATTCGCAGTCTCCAAGCTTCCTCTCACCTTTCTTCTTCGTGCATCGGCGTCGCCGAGTCTCCCTGCGTCGTCCGCGCCCCTTCTCTTCGCGCGAGGCCAGCCGGAGCGCTCCCTCACCGTGCGCCGCCGACGCGTTCCGCGCCACAACATCGCGCGCGTCCCCGCCCTTTCGCGCGACGCTCTTGAACCCCCAGGTGCACTCCCCTTCACCTCCTCTCTCTTCCGAACCTTTTCCCGTCGAGATTAGGCCACCGGAGCGCCGGAACGGCCTCTCCGGCGGGCCCCGGCCATGGCGCCGCCGTCGCCCTCAGCGCCGGCCGCCGCTCGCCGCCTCCAACCTCCCTCGCCGTCAATTCCCAGATCAACGGCCAAGATTAGATCTCAATGTACCCCTTCGCCAGCCTATCGTCGCCCGCCACGTGGCACCACTTAATCCCAGTCAGCGTCCAGTCATCAGCCACGTCTGCGCCACGTGTGTGCCACTTCAGCCTCCTCTTTACACAGTCAGCAATTCATTTAAATATCCTTTCCTTTTCTAAACCCTTTCTTATTTATTAAGTCAGCATGACGTCATAAATAGTTTCCTTTAGAAAAATAATTCCAATAAATCCAGGGACTTGTACTTTTACATATAAGCCCCTAACCTTCTCCGTAATTCTGTTCAGGTCCAGTCTTTTTACAGAAAAGACCCTATACTAATTATCTTTTAGTCCCTGTCTTTTTACACCAAGCCCCCTAAACTTTTCCATAATTACAGATAGGTCCCTAGAACTTTGCTGTAATTATACATAAGCCCCTAGAATCTTTAAATGCCTATATCTTTTCATCCGTAACTCCGTTTCGAGCGATTCTTGCGCTCACGCGTTCATAAAAACGCGTAGTACCTTTTGGTACAAATCTTGAAGCTCTAGATCATATCTATATGCCATCAATACCCTAAATCCCTCTCACACCAAACTTCATCATACGTCGTTGATCCCGCATATCACATATGTTCGCTCATCTTTTTAAACGTTGATAGTGAGCTTAACCTATCTTATTGTATCATTCCATACCAAAGTATACAACCCCGTTGTTCTCACCTAGCCGCAACACTCACCTAGCTCAACCATCGCTCAATCAATCTTAATCCAATGTTGCCACCGACCTATACCTAGTCTTTTGATTTACTAATCTCGGTATAAATTATCTTTCATTGAGTTTTATTGGAGTTATTGTTCGTTGCTATCTTAATTGCTAGTTCGTCCTTTATCGGTTAATTAATTGTATTTTATTGGCAACCGTGCATCATACCATGCATAATCACGTACACGTACCACAGTCGTGCACTCCGCTCATGACAAATAACTAGTAGCTTAGTCTTAGTAATTAACTTAGTAGATAATACAATAGCTAATCACCATTAGGTAAATATCATAATCTATAAGTAAGTAATTAAGTAACACACCTTGCACCTCGTACATGTGTCGCATGAACCTTTATACAGGCTACGACCTATATAAAGACTTAGTGCCACAAATGTATGATAAACATGTGCACACACCTGTCTCCACCTTCACATACACTCATGCACTTCTCATCTGTTTACCATCCCTCATTGACAACAAAAGCCCTAGAGCTCGATGCATTGTCCCAAATAATGTTCCTAAGATAATGATAACCCTTCTAAAGTAAAACCTATTGCATCATACATGATTTGTATCTTACCTTTCTTCGGTGTTCTATCAGTTATTATTTGGAGTTCAGTCGGATCTTATTGGTTCCTTTTGACCTTTATTTCTTTTGCGGTAGTTGTTTATACGTATTGTTTCTATGCGCTAGCTTACGCGAGATTCGAGGAAGAGCCAGAAGAATTCAAGGAAGATCTAGAAGATCCAAGCTTCGAGGATGAGTTGAAGAATCCAAGCCCGATGACGAGTCAGAAGATACAAGCTTAAGAGGAGGACTCGAAGACATCAACTTCGATAGAAGATCTGAGGACCAAGAATCGGAAGATTAGGATATCGTTTTCAGGCAAGCTCTATTTCTCTTTGATCATGATTGAACCTACTGTTTCGCAATGCACCTATATGGCCTGTTCTCGTACTATGCATTACTTGTTATTTTACTGATTGTGTAGTTATGGTCCTACTTGCTATTTGATATTGATGTCTGTTACTTAGGCATTGATATCTAAACCCTTGTTTACCATTGTTTACCTGTCACCTTGATAACCTTAGGATAGTTCCATCATTTCTATGATGGCACGTTCACCTTGTTACTAGATTGCTTAGGACCCCTCGCAATGTTTCTACATTGCCACACCGTACTTATATATATGCTTTTACAAATGTGTGAAATGAGTTTGGTGGTGTGTGTGATAATTGGGGTTGGGAGTAGCACAACTGTGTTAGGTGATGTTGATGGAGACGGTGATGGGATGGGTTGGACTGCGGGCAAGGCCATTAGTGAATTGTGATGTTGTGATAGGCCCCTAGTGTGGGACATGGTGCTTGCCCGGCCATATAAGGACCGGTTCAATCAACCTTTAACAAGATGATTCTCGTACAACCACGGAACCTGTATGGGAAGGACCTACCCTACCTTCTTGGTGCTCTCGCAAGTTCCATCTGGAGGCCAGTAGAGGCAACGAAAGCTCAGGAAAAGACGCGGGAAACGTACCCGTGGCCCGGCTTGCGGAACCCGTTATTAGTTACGGGAATCCCGCTATCAGTTACGGGAATATCGCATGTCCTGCTATTCGTTACAGGATCCTGTTATTTGTTACAGGAGCATGATGTACCTTGAGTATTGTGCCAGTGACCTTTCAAGTCACAGTGACCTTTCATGTCACAAGCCCCTGGGTGTGATTTCGTGGTGGACTTGTGAGACTACTCGGAGAAGATGGATTAGGCGTTACGTATCCTCTAGCTAAGGGTGCGTAGCCCGTGGAAAAGATGTACAACCTCTGCAGAGTGTAAAATTCATCCGGATGGACGTTGTCACGGCATATGACGCATCTATGTTAAGTTCGATATGATTAGCCACCTCTCACTCCTTGAAGTGTGAGTGAGCAGTAGTCTGCTCGTGATTTGGAAGTGATGGCAAGTGTGCCGGGTCGGTATGACCATTGAGGTCAGAAGGCCCAACTAAAACTTGGGAACTGGCGGGAATGCTTCATACTCCCCCAGGGCCAACCAACTAAAATATTGACAGTTACTTCTCTGTTTTATCTAAGAATTCCTTCACTTGCTTTAGTGAACCTTGCATAAAATCTGCTTGCTGCAAAATGAACCATACAGCCTATTCCTTGCTAAGACCAAATATGCATGTATATATACCCTGGTGTAGTGTAGGGCTTGCTGAGTACCTTATGTACTCACGTGTTTGCAATCGTTGGTTTAGTAGGTGAAGACTTCGTAGAGAACGACGACGATTGGGTTTTCGGTTCTGCTTCTCAAGTCTGCTTGTGGCGTTGGGCCATGGTTTCCGCTGTCTGCTTCACCTCTAGTGAGTCGGATGGGCTTGGATAGTTTTGAATCCTTGTCGTACCACCACTAAGGGTCTTATATCAGGTATCTTACTTATTTATCTATTCGAAGTATGCTTTTGATTATCATATCTGTGTTCTTGTGCGTATCAGCTACTGATCCAGGGACTGATACAGGTTGCACAGTAGATTCCAGAAATGGGGTCTGACACATTCCAATCCCTCCACCTCAGCGAACTGCAATGGGCGCACAACGGAAACTCGCAGTTTACGTTGGTTATGAAAGTCCATCCATAATCAAGTACTTAGAGCCCTCCACTGGAGATTTGCATACGGCTCAGTTTGCTGATTGTTTCTTAATGAAGACCATTTCCCGGCATTAGGGGGAGGAAAGTATCTTTCTAGGGATGAATGCCGGCAAATAGATTGGGATGCTAAAGGAATCCTAGGAATGGATCCTCGCACTAGAGAAGCTGAACTTGAAGTTCAGAACATACTCCACTTGCAGAGAGTTGCTAATGAATTGCCTGAAGCTTTCACCAATACAAGAGACATTGTGAAGTCTCATATACCGGCTGCAAATGCTCCTGAAAGAATAGAAATCCCATTTGAAGGGAATGAATATATGGAATTCCAACCTTCTTCCATAAAAGCAACGAATGCTAGGAAGAGGGGGAGTGAGCCGGTTACAAAGGCATCCAAGAAGCCTAGAGTACAAGCTCCAGCCAAAACTCCTAGGAGACGTCCTGTGGAGAAGAAGCCTAAGCAAAATACTCAAAAGAGAACCAAAGAAGGTGAAAGTGATCCACACGAAGTGGTGAGACTTGAAGAAACAAACCCAAGTGAGAATGTGCATGAAACTCATGAGGGGATACCGAAAATTCCTGACCTTAATATATCTATCGATAATGAGGATCAAGGAAATGAAATCTCAACGAATTATGTTGAGACGGGAGTGGTATATAATAGAAAGACAATGGAAGTAGATACATACTTTGCTGAATTGCAACACAAATTGATTTGGAATCTGAACCAAAATCAATAAAGGAATGCAAGAAGCGTCCTGATTGGCCAAAATGGAAAGAAGCAATCTGTGCAGAGTTAAACTCGCTAAAGAAAAGAGAAGTGTTTGGTAATGTAAACCTTACACCAACTGGCATTAAACCAGTGGGTCACAAATGGGTGTTTGTCAGGAAGAGAAACGCTCAAAATAAAGTGACTAGATATAAGGCGAGACTCGTAGCTCAAGGATTCACGCAGAGACCTGGCATTGATTACGAAGAAACCTACTCTCCCGTAATGGATGGAATTACTTTCCGGTATTTGATCTCAATGGCGGTGAATATGAATTTGCAGATGCGACTTATGGATGTGGTTACAGCATATCTATATGGAACATTAGATACTGAAATCTATATGAAAGTTCCAGAAGGTATTAAAGTCCCGAATGAAGATGAATGCAAATTATATAATGTCAAATTGCAGAAGTCACTATATAGTTTGAATCAATCAGGACGAATGTGGTACAACAAGTTGAGTACATTCGTATTGGAGAAGGGATTTGTGAAGAATGAAGATTGTCCTTGTGTGTTCATAAAGAAATCAGGGGAAGGCTTTTGCATAATCTCTGTTTATGTTGATGACTTGAACATCATTGGTACTACAAATGAAATTGAAGTGGCAGGGGGTTATTTAAGCCGGTATCATTAGTACGATGGACTAAATTAAGTCAACATTTTGTTAGGGGGCTAATTAGACAAACAAGATTGTTTAAGAGAGTAAAATGGACTTCTTCCGACTGATTGGGTTCAGCGCAAAATAGAACACCAAGCACGACGAGCAGCCGCGACTACAGGCGCAAAGGAATGACGAGGAGGAATCGAGCTGGTCAACGTCAGACCACGATGCCGCGGCGGCCTTGGTTTGTCAATATATATTGATATTTGAAATCAACTTGATTTCAATCGGCAGAGAGCTGAAATCTAAGACTGACGAACCCTTATTAGTAGAACCCTTATTAGTAGAAACATTGCAACTTTGTGGTCCTAATCATATGGCGCGGCGGCTGCCGCACATTATTTCAGTGTATTCAAAATCAAGGAAGACTTGTTGTGACCTCAACAAAAAGCTCTTAACATGATCACGTCACAGTCGTCACCTCTTAAATGATGTGACCTCAGTTTTTCTTATTTTACAACTTGGGCTTATCTAATTATCACCATGGTTGTCACCTTTAGTAAGCACTTTAATTAACATTGCAGATAACCCGAGTTAGATATCTTATCTTTTTTATTGTGCCAAATACCATTTGACCTAGAACTTGTAATATATACAAGCTTGTGTCAATTAAGGTTTCGAAACATAATGTTTATGTTTCCTATATTATGCCTGAAGACATACTGTGATATTGTTTTCTGTTCGATAGCAGCAAAAGTGCTGTTGAAAATAGGTTCTTGGTTACACGACCTCATTGCTAGCAAACTCTCCCAACCTAAAGTTAATCCTAGATTTCTCTTCTGATCGGTGCAACACAACCCTAAGTTTCAGCAATTATTAAGAAACAATAAAGGAAAACAACAAGGCATGATGGATCCAAATTTAAAGCATCCAGAAGTTTGAACTAGTTTTCTTGCCCCATATCTCACAGATTATTATCAAATAGCCCAAGCTCCTAATTTGCACATAGTACCATTTCACCGCGTTGGTACTCTCCTATCTTCAAGTCAAGGACGACGCTCATGCTGAGCTTCACAGCTGCTTGAACCGTCACCATGTAATGTGCTCAACTTCTTATAGATATAGCTCCACAAAGTAATACTCCCAAAAAACGTTATGGCAGCCATATATCGGTTGAAAGAAGACTTCGCCCTGCAGATTCAAAAAGAAAAATGAAAAGTGACAAAACCTACAAAATCGATTATGTACAGTGCATTCTGTAAGTAAGTTGCATATCGAAAGATTATACAATGATCTTAATTTCAAGTAAGACAGCAATTTGTTTGGTAGCTACGTGCAACCGTTGCAACCTTTGAAGCAGGTGTGATGACCAACAGAAGAAATATAAACTAAACAACATTGATAACAATGAAAAGTGATATGCAAAACAGAGGATGAAAAAAGGCACCACTCACACAGGAAAGCGTGCATGGTTCCCGATCAATGGTGACAATCAACGACTTACACTGCATTTTGAGCTTTCAGAGCTGCCCGTTGAGCATCCAAAGCTGCCTTCTCAGCTTCAAGTTTAGCGTTCCAAGCTGTCATTTGAGCCTCCTGTTCAGCCTCAAAAGCTCCCCACATAGCTTTCTTGTCTGAAGGACCAGACGAAAAGGTTCTGGACACTCCCCTAAATGGATCCACGAAAGGTAGCTTCATGTGATTGCTGGTAAATGGGCTTGCAGTCTGCATTAGGATCGGAAATTAGAAAAATGAACATGTGACTATCGTTTCATATAAAGAAGAAATTTTACTAGCCATAGATGTGGCCGAATTAAACAACAGGTTGAAACATGCATTCAGAGTAGCATTGATCTAGTTCTTACATGGCCACAAATCCGACTGTTACTGAGAACTTCGGTATTAGCTTGTGCAGCAGCTTCATTGTTAAGGTTATTGAGGGCTGCAGCACTTTTGTCTGAAGGACAGGACGAAAAGTTTCTCACCAGTCCCCTAAATGAAGTCACAAAAGGTGGCTTCATATGATTGCTGATAAATGGACTTGCGGCCTGCATGGATCAGAATTTAGAAAATATACTTGTGACTGAAAAAAAAGGAAATTTTGACCAGCCATAGATGTGGCCGACTAAACAACAGGGTGAAACATGCATTCCGGGCAACATTGACATACGATAAGCAATAAAATTCTAGTACTTACATGGCCACGAATCCCACAGTTATTGAAAACTTCCGTGTTAGCGTGTGCAGCGGCTTCACGGATAAGGTTGTTGAGGGCTCTAGTGCCACCTTCCTGAGAGGTGAAGAAAAGGTTGAAACTTTCATTGACACATTCTTTAGGTACTACGAAAAAAAAGAGAAATTTTGGCAATGGATGGGAGCAGTAGTGACTTAAATCCCACGGTTAAAATAGAAACACACATGCTCAAAGAAGCTTCATGTATAAGATTATAGAGCATTCTAATCTTCCCTTACAGGAGGATGATAAGAGATGAAAAGTATCATTGATGCCTTCTTAAAGAAGAAAAAGAAATCCCGGCAGTTGCAAGAATAAGAAAAATTTCAGGAATGAGGAATATAGCAGAAGGGACGCAGCAACTTACATGAATCCTGCCGTTACAAAGCACCATAGCGCTTGGATGTGTTAATGCTGCACCGAGAAGATTGGGCAGGGTTATATTGCCACCTTCCTGAGATGTGACAACAACATTAGAACTTTCAGTGATACTCAAGAAAAAAAAAAGAAATTTCAGCAACTTTCGGTGGTCGGGGAGCGGAGCAGAGGGAAGGAAAAGTTTAACAAAATAAGCATTGGGAAAAAAATCAACTTACAAAGCCATGAACCCCAAGAGTTGGGACCACAGTGCTAGAAAGGTTTACAATGTTGCCTTCCTGTTTGAGCTGTCCACAAGACGAAAAGTTACTTGTCAAAAGAGATCAGAGATATAAGGAAAGATAGAAAGCTCGAAAATAAACTTCTAAGGCGAAAATAGCCTTATCAGGTCGGGCTCTTGATCCAAAAGTCGATGCTACGCTATATAATTGTTTAAAAATCCTCTTCTTCCAAATAGAGAGATCTATACTTACCGAAGCAGGAAGGACGGCCGGAGCGCCGACCGGAGCAGAAGCAGATCTGGAGACCGGACAGCGCTCCGTAGTAGAGGCGGACCCGTTAGCACGGAGCCGCCGTTCTCTCATGATCTTCAACAACAATAATGTGGCCATCTCGCTTCCAAGTCAGCCTGCGAACCAGGAAGCATAAGAGGGGCTTCGATCTATTAATATCGCTAAAATTTCTGAAAGAAGATGCACAAAGGGCAGATTGATTTCGCCTGCTACAGGAGAGGGCAAACCTAGCCGGACGGTTCTTACAGAACCCCCTGGTCGCGCAGATTTGATCGGTGTTGTTGCTAGCAGCAGCAGAAGAAGAAGACGGATCTAATGACCTAGTAGATAGATCCCCTGGTGGATTTATGTAAGGAACCAGGAACGGGCTAGCATGGTAGGAATCGAACCAACGAAACGGATCTGCAACAGATGAGATTCGAGGAAAGTGTCCCCAGAAAGAAAAGAGAAGGAAACGAACTCGATAAATTCAGAAGTTGATCTACAAATATACCATCGCGACAATATTGCCATGGCAACCGCTCCCTGTAGTGGAAGTTGCTTCAATGGTCCTCGCCTGCACGGCGTTGGATATAATACAACGGCACTCGGGCCATGGCAGATCTTAGCCCAAGTCGGCATAACGGCCTCGGCAACACAGCCGGTAGCGCCAAGACGTCCACGCGACATCAGTCTCTTCCACGGCTACGGGAGAGGCACGCCGTCCCCAAGACTTCGCTCAAGGCGGTGCCTCGTTCTCGCGGCCACGGCCGCGGTTGCACGCACCACCTTCGCCCGCGGACAGCGTGGCCACGGCGACGCTCCATGGTGACGGCGCAACGACCGCTCGATCACTGGCGGCCAGCCCACAGTGGCGACTGAACGGCGGCTCCGGCACAACCACGCGTCGGTCGTACGGCGGCTCGACTAGCCCGTCCCGCAAGGCGCCGGATGTGCGTCCACGCGAACGTGGCTACGGTCCGTCGCACAAGTCGCGTCGGCGGCTCGTCGCTAAGCGTCCAAACGGCGGCGCGTCCACGCGAACAAGGCAACAGCCTGTTCCGACGGTCGCGATTCGAAGGAGGTGGCGGCGCAGCAGCCAACCGCACCCTCTTTCGTGCTTTCTCGTGGCCCGTCCCGCATGTCTCTACGGCGGCTTACAGCGGCTCCTACAGACGTCGGCACGGCTAGCCGGAAGCGGAGAAGCAGGCGGACCACGGCGCGGCGGCGCGCACAGGCAACACGACTGCCTTGGGCAATTACGGCCCACCTATGGGCCAATCGAGACCCAGTTTCCTCGACCTGCTGGGCCGACCAGAAATGGTCTCTCACGTATTTGCAGAATAGCCCTTCGAATTCTGTAAGTTCATGAATTTCTTATGTAAATTCTGCTTTAAGTGTTTTAGCCTCATGCTATTACAACAATTGCACATTGTGAGATTTCAAATTTCACCATATGACTTGCTTCACGCATTCCCCAAACGATGTGCAAACATGTATTCCAGACATATTTTCTGGAGATATATTTTTTTTATGTCCATTATGTTTGCTTCATGTGCATTCTATGACATAAAAAAAAAATTAGTGTTTAGTGATTTGATGTTGTAAATCATAATTTTCAATCCCTGTGTGATGTGAAAATAAATTATGTCCATTGTGTTTGTATGATATGCATTCCCTATGACATATATTGTGTTTACCGTTATTTTGCAATTGAGATGTAACATTTCTTGCAAATCCTATATTTAGTTCACCTTAATTAAGCCGATGTGCTTAATTCAAGCAGGATTAAATTTTTAAACACAACAATAATTTACATCATTCATAAGTTGTCAATGAGATTTATTTCTCTTGCACTGTTTATTTAATTCACCTTCATTAACCCTGATGCGCTTAATTCAAGCAGAATTAAATGATCTACTCACAAACCTATACAACACTGTTTTATGTTGCAATTAAGCTTTTCATTAACCTCATGCACATTACAGGTTGATTCCCCATAATTAGGTCCTATGTACTTAATTCAAGCAGAATTGAACAACATGCTATCTTCATGATTTTTGCCTAATGTTGCATTGAGTGTTAATATATTGCGCATCAATGTTTGATTCACCTTAATTAAGCCCAATGTGCTTAATTCAAGCAGAGTCGAACTAGCAGTTGAGATCTTAATCAATCTCTTACACATGTTTAGTTCACCTTAATTAAGTTTGATGTACTTAATTCAAGCAAAACTGAACTATACAAAAGTGCTTACCTCAACATAGCCTAACATACAGTAGAAGGAACCAAGCATCTAGTGACTAATGTCAGACTATGCATCCTACTACCATGAGATTGACACCATTGTAATGGTTCTCTCCAATTGTTAGCTTGTCATATGGTGTCCGCACTAAGTAATTCAAGTCTCTACTTGAGTTTACAAAAGTTTGCATCCCTCTTACATGTAACTATGATGATTTTTATTTAAATCTCTGGTTAACTCTATGTTGGCAAAGATGACATGTTGTGTAGTTTTATAATTTGCACTTGATGGTCACAACTATCCAACATAGCCATGGACGTACAACATATTTCAGCGTCCCACATGATTGAGTGTGTGGTCATGCATCCAAAAGATCTCATATTTGAGTATCTAATGAATAAAATCTAAGTGCTTTATGGGAATCTCTTCTGAACAAATACACATAGCATAAGGTATTTGTTTCACCTACAGCTAACTATATATGGACACATCATTTTGTCTCTAGGACTTCACGTCTACCAGGGAGTACTACATGTTGTCCGTACTATTTGTTCTAAGTTGTATTTTGGCAACAAAAACCTACATATGAGGGTTCAATAGAGAACACTCTATCTTTAATGCTCCTCCTTGGTAGGGTCTTACAGCATGATTACCATGCAAGTATTTACCAGTTTTATGTTGAACTCATTTATATACTAATTCAGGCCGATAACATGATGACTCCCTTGTTGGAATCACCATAAGCATCCTATTGGATCTGCTCAATTGCCTGAAGCATGTATCAATGTTCAACATTACACAAGTTCAATGGTTTTGAAACCATACATGGAACTTTACTGGTAAAGAAATGCAAATATACAACAAGAAAGATGAATCCCATGCATCGGATTAAGGCAAAGGCATATTTTAAATTGACATATCATTTTGTCATTAAATGGTTGCTATACGCAGACCACTAAATATGCCATAGCCCGAGATACTTGATTGATCTACACCAGAATTTTGTGGGACATATGTTCATCCTGGTCAAGGACAAAGATATATTGAAGCACACTTCAATCTTCAATCTGACATCTACAGGAAAGTAAGTTGTTCACATATAGCTCCAAAAGAACCAAGTAACAACTAGTCTCTCTTCTTTGAGAGGACATTATGAACTAGGAGATTATAGTTGTCGAATTCATTTCGTACAACATACTTGGAGACCTAGTAGGCTCTTATCTCCTTTCCACTATATGTTATCCGCGTCCTACTAAAATGTTGTCATACAACATTTCATCAAAATACTACTACATCACTATAGTGTGCCAACACATTCGAGATGCTACAAAGTAGTATGTATTCTATATATCTAATAAGAATTCTGTTGAATTCTTCATTCTATATATAGATTTATACGGGATCATATGATGATGAAAGCATGCCCAATGGTCCTATGCACCACAAAAGCTCTATAATCTGGGAAGAAAATATTCCTATACTCTTACATATATAGAGATAAGAAAATGTTTCAACAATCGCTGGACGCGATAGATTGATAGTTGGCTGATGTCATGCCATTATCTTCCCATTGGTACTTATCGATACACTATTATTGTGTGAATCTGAATAGTACCATACTTTATTATAGAGATATCCGTCAAATAGTTTCCCTGTGAAACAAATGATGACAATATAGAGGTTTCTCCTCTTGCGGATATGGCATATTTTCCCTACATATCATCTGGAGTATATTAACTCATACCCGTATCACTATATTGCATAAATAATTTTTCTATCTTGATATTATCAAGACTTGGCTTTATTGCCTTTGTCATCAACCATAGGGGTGACGAGAAAAATTATTATCAATTCAATTGGTCACAAGAAATTTCCATTATCTTCGGATAAAGTGAGCGTTGCATGTGCTACATGGAAATTAATTTTAAGGCCCTCTTACCTTAAAATTCAGATTGTACCACTCTCTGGTCTTGACATATTCAAGATTGCAAAAGTGGTCGTATATAACCATTTTATGGATTATTGTTCAGGAAATCACCATGGTTCTATAGATTCATCTACACGATGATCTCTTGTATGTTTCTTATCCACACAACAACCATGTATTTGATAAGAAAATTGATCCGATGATGAGCATATTATCCTGAATATCGGGTTCAATTAATCCGATAGGACCATGCTACCATATTCACCATTGCTTACAATGACGATTGTTTGCTAAAGAATTTTGGTTCAGCACTATGTCTCTTTATGTCCATAACCTTGAATGGTTCATGATATCTCTCCAAAGAGAATCAAATCATTACCATGACCAATGAGTTGAATATTACTTGTTAGTAGATTGCTGCTTTACACACAGCATCATGTAATTCAATTCATTATACTGCAATCAAACGGCTCCCTCCGTTGCAGTTAATACGTGGGTATTTGGCCTCATGCCAAGAATTTCCCATCTGCAAATATCGAAAATGTTTTACATGTACTGATATCACTGTTGGCGCGTGATACACGCACCTTCTGAGACTGCAAGCGTACAGATCAGTTGTAGCTTTTCCCTTAGAGTATTCCAAGGTTTATCAATCCGTGGAACAAGTGGGACGTTTATTTAGCTAAATGTTTGTTACTAACAGAAGTGGTTGTTGAAAGAAAGGAGGTTCAAAGAATTAATTATAACAGAACAAATAAGAGAGAGAAAGAAAACGGCTAAGCAAGGATTAAGAGAATCTTCCCATTATCTTAGTTCACTTGCATGCAAAGATCAAATTAATTGAGTAAAATGCTCTATTGGCTGTTACTAAAGTAGACAAAGGCTGTTTGCTGCGACCCTGTCACGGCGGCGGCTAATAATTCAATCATCTAGCAAAAGCACCCTCACAATACCATCATCCAAACCACTGAGATAAACAATAAGCAAGTATTGCAATAGACCGAGATAGAGCAACAAAAGTAATCAATTAACCATCACAGTGCAAATGGCAAGATCCCCATCAACCGAGGGAAGAACAGAGAATCACCCCATGATATGAGTAGGTTTCGCCATGGGAACCACCTTAGATTGGCCTATCCTACTTCCTGGTACAATTTGGGGCAAATCGGATGCCGGAGTCGGTCGTGCCGATCGGCGCGGGTTCGTGCCGACCGGCGCGCGACGACTTTTCGCCGGAACGCCGCGATCTTCGTTCGGGATGAAGCTCTCTGTTGTCTAACCCTAATCCCGCAGCCGAAAGTGTCGAAATCCGAACCCCTTGCGTGTATAATAGGATCTTCTCTTTATAGATCGAAAAACAGCCTTCGGAGTCCGCCTTGCATGTAGAATAGGATCTTCTCTCTATAGGTCGAAAAACAGCCTTCGGAGTCCGTTTTGGGCCTTTTTGGGCCTCGTGCCGATCGCACAAGTCGGTGCCGGTCGGCACCAGCGACTTGTCTGCGCAGCACATCTTGCGGGGTCTATATCTCCTAGCTCCGAAGTCCAAATAGGGTCATCCACATATGTTCCGGAAAGCTCTCGACGAGATCTACAACTTTGTAAGTCAAACTTTTCTCATTCAGGATCGTCTTGAACTCCAAAACTGTGTTGTAATGTAGTGCCCTCTCTAAAGTGGGTGAATAATCCAAGCTTCATGTTGGTGCTTCGTGAAATTGAGCTTTTATATCATGTTTTCACCTGATTCTTCATCATAGCACTCAAAACACAACATACTTCGAAATAGGGTTAAAGTTAGGTGCCAAGTGGCTCAAATGATCAATAAACGTTCTAAAATGATAGTAAAAAGATAGGTAAAAGGTGATTATATCAAGCACCAACAACACCCCCACACTCAGCTTTTGCTCGTCCCCGAGCAAATCCAAACACAGACATTCTCCTAGAATAAGATCAGCATTGCAAACATGTCATATGGTTTACAATCATCAAGACACATGTATCTCCCCCATGCTTAATCATTTAAGTATTTTATTTATTATCCAGCTCATAAGTTTCAAAGATCAAAGTCAGCAAGCACTAACTTAGAACCAACCACATAGTTTAATAAAAATCGATGCGCTGTATATGAACAAATCACTCTTTAGCTCAGCAATCGTACCAGAGAAGCTTTTATAAAAACACATGTCTCGACCAAAAATTGAAATCTTCATATCATAAATCACATACGCACTCAACTTTCAAGTCTCTCAATCAGCCAAGCAAAATCCCTATTCTATAAATATTAGTGGAGGCATATATGAGTAGCTTGGTAGGGAAGATGTTCTAGCAAAACATTGTAACTTAGAATATTGTCAAATCAAGAGATAGTTCTACTTGGTTTTACAGAGACTTGTCAAAAAGGCCATTGGAAGAATATGATGAAAGAGAGGAAAACACACGCTTTAGAAAGGTGGACATGTGCAAATGGCAAAGGATGATCTCAAGACACAAATGAAGTTCTCAAAATCGGATTGCACATGGTTGGTAGGATAGAGTTTCAGCTAATTGAATGCACTTACTTGAATATGATGGTTTTATGCACAATCTTCTATGAAGTCCACTCTTGCAACTTGATATAACACTATAAACAATCTTGATCTTCCATCAACAATCTTTGAAGTCCATTAATTAGTGCTTCGGAATGTAGATGACGATCCAACTCCCCCATGCTTAAACGGTGCTCGTCCGAGCATATAGGAAGTGGAAAATGAAAAAGCACTAGTTAAACCTTTTATTTCTTCTCCTTGACCGTCTGAAACACATATACTTGATTTCTGGAGATAACAGGAGGTTTTTCGCTGATTTTGTACTTTGTGCCGGTCGGCACGAATTTGTGCCGGTCGGCACGAGCCAACTTTTCTCCGTTTTCGCCTCAAATTGATCCTTTGCGCTTCAGAAAGTCTTCAGAGATTTTTGGTGATGAAAATCTTGATAATTTGTGCATAAAACCATAGAAAGAGTGCAATAGCTCGACGAGAAACTCATATCACAGGTTGTGGACAAGGATTGGACAACACCAAAAGAAATATGGGTTTACAGGTGGGAATATTTAGCGAGGTATGCACACATTCCAGAGTAGAATAGGCAATGCTGAATATGAATAAGGCTAGAAAACAAGTGATAGTTACGCAAACGGAATGGCCAGTTTCTAAGTCTCATACCAAAAGAACACAAACTTGACCCAACTCACCAAATTACATGTTGCAATCTACAGGTTTATCATATAGGTGTAGCATATTTGGCTTTGGTAGGTAGTGATCATGATAGAAGACAACAAATGCAAGGTAAAGAGACATGTAACAATGAAGCATAGTTTTAGAAACATCCCGAGTCAAAGAGATCATTGATATTAAATCATGTGCATGAAAGATAACTAGTGGGGTCTTTGTCAAAAGCATAGCAATCTAATCTCAATGATTCTTAGAGGTGGAATTTAGTGAAATTCATGGTAAAGTGAAGGGAGAAAACAAACATGTCAAGAATCATGCTAAGCATACAACAATAGCAACATTCATCACTTCTTCAAATCAATAAGAGCACCATAGTATTATCACACAGATCTAAACATCCTCCCCCACACTCAAACCATGTAAAATCCTCATCACTTAAAAGAGAAGAAGAAAGATGTAACTGACCTAATGATGCCATACCCTTAGCATAAAAGTCTTCAATCAGCTCATAGCTTAGTTTAACGTCGTAAGCTCGACATAGCCATAATCAAGCCAAAGTGTAGATATCCAAAGACTTCAATTCAAGTTTATCGGTTTCATAGAATACCTTGAGACGTTGCCCATTAACCGTGTATGTATCTCCTTTGGAATCCATTATGACTATTGCTCCAGAATCAAGCACATTATGAACAATATAAGGTCCATCCCATTTGCTCTTCAATTTACCTTTGCCAAATAATTTATATCTTGAATTGAATAAAAGAACCTTGTCGCCTTCTTTAAATTCTTTCTTCTCTAGGCGCTTGTCATGCCATCTCTTCATTCTCTCTTTGTAGATTAGAGCATTGTCATATGCATTTAGGCGCATCTCCTCTAATTCACTAATCTGAATTTTCCTTTTAATTCCAGCAGCATCTAAATTTAGATTCATCTCCTTGATTGCCCAAAATGCTTTATGTTCTAATTCTACTGGCAAATGACAAGTTTTTCCGTAAACAAGCTGATATGGAGTCATACCTATTGGAGTCTTATGTGCTGTTCGATATGCCCATAATGAATCATTCAACTTGTTGTACCAATCCTTTCCTCCTCGAGTGACAGTCTTTTTAAGAATTTCCTTGATCTGCTTGTTTGATGTTTCAGCTTGTCCATTTGTTTGAGGGTGATAAGCGGTTGCAACTCTATGCTCAATACCAGCCTTTTCCAACATATTAACAAAATTCTTTCCAATAAAATTTGATCCTCCATCACTTATGACTACTCTTGGCATCCCAAAACGAGGAAATATCACATTTCTAAATAAATTAATTGAATCTTCAGTTGTAGCATGTTTACAAGGTATTGCTTCTACCCATTTAGAGACATAATCAACCGCAACCAAGATATACTCAAAGCCATGAGAGTTAGCAAAGGGACCCATGAAATCAATCCCCCAAACATCGAATATATCAATTTGCATATTGTAATTCAAAGGCATAGCACTACGACTATTAACAGAATTTCCAGATTTTTGGCATTCAGGACAAGTTCGAACAAACTTAATAGCATCCATATGCATACTTGGCTAATAAAATCCACTTGCCAATACCTTAGCTTTAGTGCTGTAATGTCCATAGTGTCCACCATATGGAGAAGAATGACACTTCTGCAATATTTCCTCTTGCTCGGCCTTTGGAACACACCGTCTTGCAATTCCATCTTCACAATATCTATACAAGTAAGGATCATTCCAATAATAGTTTCTCAATTGCGATTTCATTTTCCACCGCCGATGCTTGTCAAGATAATCCAATGGTTCCTTCTTGATCGCGCTAACAATATCCACCATCCAATCATCAATTCTGTGCACTCCATACAATTGCTCTTCACGAAATGAGTCGTCGATAGGAATATTATTATCATTGTCTCTACCAATCTCTAGTCTCGACAAATGATCAGCCACAAGATTTTCAGTACCTCTTCTATCTCTGATTTCTAAATCAAATTCTTGCAACATCAATACCCAACGAATAAGACGTGGTTTAGCATCTTTCTTAGAGAGCAAATACTTGATAGCAGTATGATCAGTGTAGACTATCACTTTAGAATTCACGATATTGGACTTGAATTTCTCAAAAGCTAACACAATAGCTAGTAATTCTTTCTCAGTTGTTGCATAGTTAACTTGAGCATCATTAAGTGTTTTACTAGCATAGTAGATAGCGTGTACCTTTCCTTCTTTCCGTTGTCCAAGAACAGCTCCAACGGCATAGTCGCTAGCATCACACATAATTTCAAATGGGAGATTCCAATCAGGAGGTTGAATAATAGGTGCTGAACAAAGCGCTCCCTTCAAAGTGCGAAAAGCATGTAAGCAGTCTTCATCAAAATTAAACTTGACATCCTTTTGCAACAACAATGTTAATGGCTTTGTGATCGTAGAGAAACCCTTAATAAATCTTCTGTAGAAACCAGCATGACCAAGAAAACTCCGCAATGACTTCACATCAGTAGGGGGCGGCAGCCTTTCTACTGTTTCTACCTTTGCTTTGTCTACTTCAATTTCTCTTTCAGAAATCACATGTCCAAGAACAATACCTTCCTTCACCATAAAGTGACACTTCTCCCAATTAAGAACAAGATCAACCTCATCACATCTATGCAAAACTTTCTCTAAATTTGCTAAGCATGCATCAAAACATGACCCATGAACAGAGAAATCATCCATAAACACCTCCATAATATCCTCAATAAATTCAGAAAAAATTGCCAACATGCAACGTTGAAAAGTAGCAGGAGCATTGCACAAACCAAACGGCATTCTTCGGTAAGCATACGTACCATAGGGGCATGTGAATGTCGTCTTAGGCTGATCTTCATGGTGTATTGGAATTTGAAAGAATCCAGAATATCCATCTAGAAAACAAAAGTACTTGTGCTTTGCTAACCTTTCCAACATCTCATCAATGAATGGCAGAGGAAAATGATCTTTCTTTGTATCCTTGTTCAATTTTCTGTAATCAACACAAATACGCCATCCTGTGACTGTTCTCTGAGGAATTAGCTCATTGTTCTCATTCTTTACCACAGTAAGCCCTCCTTTCTTTGGAACACAATGAACTAGACTAACCCACTCACTATCAGAAACAGGATAGATAATGCCAGCATTAAGTAAGCGAAGTACCTCCTTCTTCACCACAGCTCTCATTGCGTTGTTTAATCTCCTTTGATGATCTGCTACTGGCTTGCATTGATCTTCCATGCGTATGCGACGAGTGCAAAAGGCTGGGCTAATTCCTTTCAGATCATCAATAGTGTACCCAATGACCTTCTTGTATTTTCTCAATAGCTTCAATAAACGAGATGTCTCCTCTTCGCTAAGTTCATCACTAACGATTACTGGGTAAGTCTTGTTCTCACCGAGATACTCATATCGCATTCCTTTCGGCAATGGCTTCAACTCAACTTCAGGCGCAAGCTTCTCAATTGTAGGATCAATTGGTTCAGAAGTAGGTTCTTTCTTGAATTCAGGAGAGACTTCAAAAGCATCAATCGCCTCTTCAATAGCTTCATCTTCTTGTTCATCAGTGAGGCTTTCTTCAAGAACACGTTGGAGAGGATCCCTGAGAGAGTTTACAAAAGAAGCATACTCCACCTCTTCGTTATCAAGAGGCGGCTCCACAGGGTTCTTAAATATTGTCACAAAATTAAATGTAAAGCGATTTCCTCCCAACTCAATGGTTATCTTCCCTTTTCCAGCATCAAGAACAGCATGTATAGATTTAAGAAAGGGACATCCTAGAATTATGTCTTCAACATCATCATGATACGTATCAAGGACATAGAAATCAGTTGGTATAATATTTCTCACAATAACTACATCTTGGTTTTCTAACAGGCCTATGGGTTTCTTCATCTTTCCATCAGCCATAAACAATTTGATATCCGTAGGCGCTAAAATAGAATTAACAGGAAAAATTTCTTGAAAGATCTTGTGTGGCATGACACATACCTCAGCTCCCATATCGCATAAAGCACTAGAGAAGGAAAGCCCTTCAATCATGCAAGGTATATGTGGGCTCGGTAGATGCTTCCCTTCTTCATGATTTGCACCAATAGAGAAAATCCTTGCAAGTTCTTCGAAAGGTGACCCCTTAGTTGTTGCTTCCATGATTTGCTTAGCTTCTTCGACATGAGATGGCTCAAAATGTTCCTTGTCTTCAGAAAACAATCTCTCAAATTCCTCAGAAGTGATAGCAAATTCCTCATCTTCCTTGGTTGTTCTATCTCTAGGGAATTTAGCTTCAATTGCTGGAAAAGATACCTCTTGTTGATCAACCACTGGCCTTGATGAGGTGAATGATGGTCCAAATCCAATGGGAATCCAATCAAGTGGCTCAAACTCAGAGAGAGTCTTTGATTCAAGCATCATCAATGGTGAAGTAGTTTGCAATTTCAATTCAGATGATAGTGGTGGCCGATCTACTTCAACTGGTGATGGAGCCTCTGCTGCTTCCTCGTGCCGGTCGGCACTGTCGGTGTGCCGGTCGGCACAAGGACTGTGCCGATCGGCAACATAGAACACTTCTTCATTATCTTCTGCCTCATTCCAGGGTGTATTCATTGCTTCAGCTTGCATGATTTTTGAGAGCACGTCCTTGGCCTTTGATAATTCTTGATCTATGAAATTTCCTCCAGATGCACAATTAAGATAATCTGCAGAAGTTCTACACAAAGACATATAGAACGTTTGCATAATAGTAGCATGTGTGAATCCTAAATCCGGGCCAGTTGTTAACAAATCATTAAATTTTTCCCAAGCTTTGCCCAAAGTTTCATTGTCTAACTGAGCAAAATTGATGATATCTCTTCTTAACTCATGAATCCTAGGTAAGGGAAAAAATTTCATGCAAAATTGTGCACACAAGTCTCCCCAATTACCTTTCACTTCAAATCTGACTTGAGAATACATGCTTGTGCTTTACCGGTGAGTGAGAATGGAAAGAGGATCCATCGATTCCAATCTTCGTGAATGCCTTTATACTTGAATGTGGAGCAGATAACATCAAGATTCTTGATATGAAGATATGGATTTTCTCCTTTAGCTCCTGAAAACGGGTTCTGCTCAACCATCTCGATTAGCATTGGGTCCAAACTATATTCTTCCGCTTCAATTTTGACATCTGACTTTGGCGGAATGAGATGATTTGCCTTTGGCATGATGTGGCTCCACAATATCCCAATTAAAGATGGCAACAGGCACGATTTGCCCGCGTGCCCGCGGGCAAAAAACCCGTTGGGCACGGATACGGGCGTGCCTTTGTGCCCGCGGGCGTGGATACGGGCATCATATGATATCCAACGGGCAGAGTGAAACGGGCGCAGAAAACCTTTGCCCGTGCCCGCATGCCCGCTTCAACTTCCTGACAGGTGGGCCTATACGTGACAGTACATAAAACAAGCAAGCCTGGCTGCTTCGCATCTCCATCCCCGAAACCAGCTGCCACCCCAACCTTATCCAAAACCAGGCGCTTCCGCATCAAAAAAAAAAAAAAAAAAAAGGCTCTTCCTGATCTCCTCGCCTCCCACGCATCGACGACGTCTTCCTTCTCCCACCGCCTCGCCCCTCGTTGGCTCGCGCGACGGCGCCGTCCTGCTGCCCCAAGCCTCGCGCCACAACGACTCCTGGCTGGCCCCCCACCTCGCGCCACCGCGCCGCTCGGCTGCCCGTCCGCCTCGCGCAACGGCACAGCTCGGCTGGCCTGCCTCTCCCGCGAGGACCTCGCTCGGCTGGCTCGTCCTTCCGCAACGGCGCCGCTCAGCCCGCCCCTCCCGTGACGGGCAGACGGGCATGCCCGCGGGCACGTGTTGCCCGCGGGCAACGGGCGCGGGCAGCGTTCTCCACCCGCAGCGGGCAACGGGCACGGGCGCGGGCACAGGATTGAACTCACGGGCACGGGCATGTGCAGCCACTATCCGCGGGCGTACTGCCCGTTGCCATCTTTAATCCCAATGACACCTGTGAAATCCATATTGACAAAGAAAACACAAAACAAAGACACTAGAAAAAGGGTTAAGAATTAGAGAGTTAGTAGCAAAAATAAAACTAAACAAACGAACTGACTTGTTCCCCTGCAACGGCGCCAGAAAAGCTGTTGGCGCGTGATACACGCACCTTCTGAGACTGCAAGCGTACAGATCAGTTGTAGCTTTTCCCTTAGAGTATTCCAAAGTTTATCAATCTGTGGAACAAGTGGGACGTTTATTTAGCTAAATATTTGTTACTAACAGAAGTGGTTGTTGAAAGAAAGGGGGTTCAAAGAATTAATTATAACAGAACAAATAAGAGAGAGAAAGAAAACGGCTAAGCAAGGATTAATAGAATCTTCCCACGGTCTTAGTTCACTTGCATGCAAAGATCAAATTAATTGAGTAAAGGCTCTATTGGCTGTTACTAAAGTAGACAAAGGCTGTTTGCTGCGACCCTGTCATGGCGGCGGAACAATAAGCAAGTATTGCAATAGACCGAGATAGAGCAACAAAAGTAATCAATTAACCATCACAATGCAAATGGCAAGATCCCCATCAACCGAGGGAAGAACAGAGAATCACGCCATGATATGAGTAGGTTTCGCCATGGGAACCATCTTAGATTGGCCTATCCTACTTCCTGGTACAATTTGGGGCAAATCGGACGCCGGAGTCGGTCGTGCCGATCGGCGCGGATTCGTGCCGACCGGCGCGCGACGACTTTTCGCCGGAACGCCGCGATCTTCGCTCGGGATGAAGCTATCTGTTGTCAAACCCTAATCCCGCAGCTGAAAGTGTCGAAATCCGAACCCCTTGCGTGTAGAATAGGATCTTCTCTTTATAGGTCGAAAAACAGCCTTCGGAGTCCGCCTTGCATGTAGAATAGGATCTTCTCTCTATAGGTCGAAAAACAGCCTTCGGAGTCCGTTTTGGGTCTTTTTGGGCCTCGTGCCGATCGGCACAAGTCGGTGCCGGTCGGCACCAGCGACTTGTCTGCGCAGCACATCTTACGGGGCCCATATCTCCTAGTTCCGAAGTCCAAATAGGGTCATCCATATATGTTCCGGAAAGCTCTCGACGAGATCTACAACTTTGTAAGTCAAACTTTTCTCATTCAGGATCGTCTTGAACTCCAAAACTGTGTTGCAATGTAGTGCCCTCTCTAAAGTGGGTGAATAATCCAAGCTTCATGTTGGTGCTTCGTGAAATTGAGCTTTTATATCATGTTTTCACCTGATTCTTCATCATAGCACTCAAAACACAACATCGAAATGGGGTTAAAGTTAGGTGCCAAGTGGCTCAAATGATCAATAAACGCTCTAAAATGATAGTAAAAAGATAGGTAAAAGGTGATCATATCAAGCACCAACAATCACCATCCTATAGCATACATCATAGGCATTGGGATCAATAGAGGTATTATTATCCGTCAATTTATAATACCTCGCGTCTCTCATGAGACTCATTTATTGCCTGTATGCTCGTATACTTGAGGACAATTCCAGACATTAGGGGGAGATTTATACCACAAAGAATGCCAGGAATATGAATAAATGTCACGCACATTCACATTTTGTCCTCATATCCACGTAATAAAAATTCTGAACCAATTGTGCAGCACTCCTATATCTGCAAAATATTACAAATAATCTGCCAGAAACATTTACTTGTCATAAAGGTGTCATTAAAACCAAATCTCTATTTAATGTGCCAGAAAGAGTGGAGGTACCAAACAAACCCACTCAACTCCCGAATTAAAATAAGAGGGGGAGAGTATGGCCACATGAGATACAGCTTCTTGCAAGCATTCTCGAGATTAGGGGGAGAACATCCTCCATGACAGTAAATGCAAGTCGACCTCACGTTGATTGAAACCTTATGGATATTTATCCAAAGCCTATAGATGTTTAACATCTAAAAGATCAGTAAAGATGCGTACGTACACAAAGTTAGGCGCTGCGTCACTGGAACATCCTTACTCCATTGTTTGGGAAATACACGGAGTTGAAAAGGACAACATTTTCACATATTGTCTTGATTCCATAGAGTCAATCAATTCAAAGTCTACAAATTGTCGACATATATTTCTCCCAAATCACCATTCAACTGGATCAAGGCCAAATCCTAGCTAGGTAGAGTTCTTTAACACTCAAATTGGTCGAACTAGAGGTGATAATAAGGATAATTGCTTTTGCTACAATGAGAAGTATTTACTTCTTCACACATAGCCTTCCTAATGGAAGCATGATGGAATACTAGTTCCATTTGGTGGTGAAATAGAAAAGCTTGTAGCATTTGGGTTTATGCAGAGACCCGACATCAGTGATGATGCAACATGCCCAAAGGGTATGTGTGGAAATTATGTTCCTATATTCAAGATCATTGGCAGATCAATTGAATTGGACAGATTCAAACATATGGATCCTAAATGGATTATGCACTCTGAATCTTAATTCAAATCGCAATACATATTGTGTATAAAAGTCACTACATGACTTTAAATGGTCTAGTTGATTGTGGTTCAACTGACCAAGTGAGTTTCTTCCATAGAAGATTTACTCTAATTAAGATGATTGCCTATGTTTGTTCGTAGTAAAATCTCAATTAGACTTTCACATCATCTCTGAACAACAAATGATATACATGCAAATATCTTATGACGGATTTTGAGATGAAATTTGGGAAAACCAAATTAACTTGAGTCTACTACTTGAGCACATTCCTTTAGGAATATTTATCAATCAGTCACCTAATATCCAATGGATATTTATGCAATATCCAAATGATATTTTGGTAACACTCATGGTCATTCAATCCCTAAATATGAATCCAGATGTATTCATTCGTTGGATTGGTAATAGGTAGATATGAAATTAAAAATTCTGTCTCCTAACTAGTTCCATCTAAGCGCTCATATATCTTGCAAACTGCAACATGCCTGATATTGCATTTGCGGATAACATGCTAGCTTAAAGCGCCACTTTATAGCACATAAGATCTTGGTTTCTATCAAGACTTCACCATTGTTGATTATGCATATACTGGATATACAAATGATCCCATAATACTAGTATATAACTGACTGATTTCATAGTGATGTAGCGTTTATGTGAGAATTATCTATATTCTCATGACCACATTCACTCATCATTTTCAAACATCACTTATTGTGTTTGTTGCATTGACGAATGATCAACTACATCAATTATGTAGTATTGGGTCCACTGAACCTTTCATTACTATCCATGTGATAGACATCTTGTATTGCACAGATGCAAACGGGTTACACAAAGAGCGATATGTTTATTTCTCACACCTATTGTATCCTCATGTACTATGGCTGATTGAGGAGACAAACATCTTGCAAACTTAATCTGGTGATAAATTCTCAAATTTATTCATTAAGTGTTGCAAAGTTCAGGGGGAGTATCCTTCTGAAAAGTAACCTGTCCAAGCATCATATTGCACTCTTTCCTTTGTGAGTTTTTCTTATAAGGTTTCTCATAAAAGTTTTTTTGACGAGGCAATATCAATACAAGTAAGTGTCATATCTCCTACTTTTCCCTACCAAGGTTTTTAAATGGAGATATCAAATGACATAATACTATCATCCAAACTCGCTTAAGGGTTTTCCTTCCCAAAAGGTTTCTCTCATATGAGTTTCCGATGAGGAAGTATTCAACATATGCTGTAAACTTTTTCTCCTATTTTCCAATGGGTTTTAAGGAGTTTTTCACAGCATATCATACAATATATCTCCTCAAATTTTTCCCACAGGGTTTTTGGAGGAGACTCACTGTACGATGAAGATCAACTGATCAAGGGGGAGTGTTAGGAATCAATTATGACCAGTTGATTACCCACTCCAAAGAGTCAGACCCGTTGGGGAGAATTTGGCCGTTACACTTCCTCTATGTATAAATATATCATCAACAGTGCAATAAAGAACTACAGTTCATTTTGTCTATAGTCTTCTACAATTTACTTTCACGTTAACTACATACTTTGCCACATGGAGAGCTCGAAGATTCTAGCTTGGATATGACCCTTCTATGCTCTAATAGTCAAAATTCAGGTTATTCCACATGCATTTTGGAAGAGAACCACCATATATTACAAGAACAAAATGGCAACGACATGAGCATATGCCAGAAAAAACAAATTCACTCCAACCGGTCTTAATTGTCCCTCTTCACATGACAAAAGTCTCACCCCACTTCATGTCCGTAGGTCCCACTTGAATTAAAGAATGAAGAAAGAAGAGCACATCTACTGCTCTACTCCTGACGCGCCGTTCTCAGCCTTATCCTTTCATCTCCGCAAGCAGAACAAGGGGCAATTGCCTAAGCATCACTGGTAAGCGTGACCATCTCCTCAGCACCATTAGTAAGCGCGTCATCTCCTCAACACCATCTATGAGTGAATCTCACCCTCCAAAATACCAACAGACTCCAAATTCCAATTTTCCTTTCCCTTTTTGCCCCTGGCTGTTTCTTCCATCATGAGATTCACGGTGGCCGGCGGGCACCTTCCATGGCGGCCGGCGAGCACCTTCCACGGCGACAGCGGATCGCAGGGGCGGGCACCGCGGCCGCGCGGCACGAGGGAGTAGCAGGCACAGCCAGGGCGGCCCTTGCTCGCACGGTACGGCGGAGTAGCGGGCGCGGTAGGGGCGGCGCTTGCTCGTGCGGCACGCCGGAGTAGTGGGCGCGGGTGTCGCGCGACGGCGGCTCTCGTGGCGCGGCGGGCGCGCACGGAGGCGCGGGCAAGTGCGGCACGGTGAGCGCGCGCGCGGAGGCAAGGACGTGCGGCTGGCGCGGCGCGGCAGGGCGACACGGCTGTGGCGTGCGCGGCGAGGGGCGGGGATGCGGGCACGGCGGCGGGGCTGTGCGACGGGCAGGCGCAGGCGACGGCGCGGCCCTCGTCATCGATGGCGAGGAGGCAGAAGGCTGGGTCGGCAGAGAAGATGGGCAGGCAGGGGCAGATGCGGAAGAGAAAAGTGAGGTTTGTATTTTGGAGAGAGAAGTGCACTTAGGAGTGGTGTTGAGAAGATGTTGTTTTTACTGATGGGGTTTGGGAGATGGCTTCCTTTATCCATGGTACCAGGGCAATTAACCCGCTGAACACCATTCGCCTGATTTCCAAATAAAAAAACTAACACCATCGGCCTCTTTCGGCGCCGCTGCTCTGCCGACTGCCGCTACAAGCCCGCCACCATGCCAGACAAGCTCCTCGCCGGAGTACGGTGGCAACCTCGGGGCACCTCTCCTCGCCTCGCCATGCCAGCCGGGGCCGCCCCGAGCTTGCCTCGCCCTGCCATCCGCAGCGCCGTCGTCGTGGTCAAGCTCGCCCTCTGCTTCGAGCATCGACACCCGGTGCTCCGCCACGCCTAGCAGCCCCGAGCTCGCCCTGCCGAGCCCCATCGATCCGAGCTCCTTACTCTCGAAGAAGCGGCGCACTGGTGGCATGAGGCCCAGATGAGCTCTGCCACGGCCACCGCAACGCCGACACCTCAAACTATAGGGATTTGGGAGATTTGGAGGAGGGGATGAGATGGGGGAGAGAGAGGGAGGCGCAGCAGTTTGTCCGTTCGGGGCGTCGAGTGAGGGAAGGAGAAGAAGAAAGAAGGCCCGTTGGCTTTTTCTACATCGGGGGGTTGGGCGTCAATGGACGCGGCGCTCACCCCCTGGGCGCCAAAGGGAGCGGCGCCCAACCCCTCAGCAACCGGGCGCGTGGTGTCCTGCTGATGTGGTCGGGGTGGGCGCCAATGGATGCGGCGCTCACCAGTTATACCTGGGCGTCGGTCCACGTGGCACTCAGAAAAGAGTCCATTTCTGCAAATCTTTGTTCAAAATGTCTAAATGTGAAAAACTTCAATCGAAAGGGCTAAATTGTAAAAATTCCACGCGGTGGGGTGCAAACAGGCCCAGGCGGGTCCGACAAACAGGCCTAGTTGCCTGGTGAAATCATCCACGTCAATTGCTTTGGTGGATTATTATTCTCAATAAAATATAAATGCTTAACAAAACCGACGACCTGGTCAAAACCGCTGCCACCTCAGCTAAACAGCCGAGTAATCCTGCCCAGGGGGTTATTTAAGCCGGTATCATTAGTACGAAAGGCTTTTGCATAATCTCTGTTTATGTTGATGACTTGAACATCATTGGTACTACAAATGAAATTGAAGAGACTTGCTCATATTTGAAGACTGAATTTGAAATGAAAGATCTGGGCAAGACTACATATTGTTTGGGTTTGCAACTTGAACATACCCCCGAAGGGGTACTCTTGCATCAATCGAACTATACCAAGAAGGTATTAGAGAGATTTAATATGCACGAAGCATATCCACTCAGATCACCTATGGTGGTAAGATCACTTGATATAGATGAAGATCCCTTTAGACCCAAGCAGGAAGATGAAGAATTATTGGGACCTCAATATCCATATCTCAGTGCTATTGGTGCCTTGATGTACCTTGCGAATGGTACGAGACCCGATATTGCTTTTGCTGTTAATCTACTTGCAAGATATAGCTCAGCACCGACTCGGAGGCATTGGAATGGCATTAAGCAAATCCTCCGATATTTGAGAGGAACTGAAGACCTTGGATTATCTTTTCACGAAGAATGGAGAATTAACCCTTGTGGGTTATGTTGATGCTGGATATTTGTCTGATCCACATAAATCAATATCTCAAACGGGATATGTGTTTTTATTTGGTGGAACTGCAATTTCTTGGAAGTCAACGAAGCAAACATTGGTTGCTACATCGACAAATTATTCAGAGATCATCGCATTGTTTGAAGCTACAAAGGAGTGCGCCTGGCTCAGGAGATTGACAAGCTATACAATGAATACTTGTGGAGTGGCGTATACTCCATCCCCTACAATTATCTACGAAGATAATAAAGCTTGTATTGCACAAATACAATCGGGATACGTAAAGTCAAATAGGACAAAGCATATGTTACCTAAATTCTTCCACACGCATGAAATGCAAGAGCAGGGAGAGATTTTAGTAACACATGTCCGATCTTATGACAATCTTGCAGATATGTTCACAAAAGCATTACCTGCTCGCACTCTCGAAAAGTGTAGGCGTGGTATTGGCATGAGAAGACTTAGAGAAGTGCTTGGAACAGGGGGAGAACTTCCCTAAGTACATCACATTCCCGAATTAAATGAGTTATCTCGAAGATAATTCATATCAGTCATGCAGATTGATAAGCATTAATCATGAAGATTAAAACATTGTACTCTTTTTCCCTTATGAGTTTTTCACATGAAGTTTTCTCAATAAGGTTTTTAACGAGGCAATGTGTGCAATATGAGTGGTGGTAATATGTGCTCTTTTCTCCATTTTTCCCACTGGGTTTTTAGGAGTTTTTACGAAGCATACTTATCACGATAAAGAGCCCAAGGGAGAGTGTTGTAAAACTCTTATTGGGCCAGGCCCGCCTTCTAGAAGAAGGAATCCTGGCCCATGTGGGCGATTTTATCGAACTTGAGCCCAACACGAAGTTAGGGTTTCCCCCCTACAAATAGTTGAGGAGACCCCCCCCCCCCCTGTAACCTTACACCAGAATTTTGCAATAAAGAATTTCGTCTCCTCTATTCCAGTTTTTACTTTTCGTTATTTGTCGTGATCTACGTGCCGTCGTTCCGCCGATAAGTGACCGGGGGAGTTAAGGGGAAGGGCAGCAGAGCAAGATGGTGCGGTTGCCGTGGAGCCCACCAACTGGCCATCCAGGTCCTCTACCAGACCTCCCACGTACTGTCCCAGCCTGCACAGACAGCGCCGTCGCTCTCACGCCCACACCTGCCTGCGCAAGTGCGCATGCAGCTCGCGTCCGCACGCACCTGCAGTGCAGATCTGTACTACTAGTACTACTACATGCTTATTGTACTATTTGTGCTGTGCAGCTGCTTTCACACAGATTTTTAGCGAGCGGCCGAATTCGAACCTCGTGCGCATGCAGTTTCGTTTTTAAAACTAATCGATCTAAACCTCATCGATCACCACCCTCTATACATTGAGGCAGCTTTTGGGACGTAGTCCTAGCTACACGTGACCATGCATGGCATGCACACAACTCGGACCGATCGAGTCCACGCGCGGCCCATCCCCATGCACGCCGCCTGCACCCGCCCGATACGATTGGGACGCGTACGTGTGTGTGGCCGGGGATAATCCCAACAACCTACGTAACACAAACAGTTCAAGCGCGACCACCACCTCGGATGCATGAGCATGAACGCAAGCAGTGGACGGCATGGCCCGTTTTATGCGAATGTACGTGTGGGCTCCTGGGCTACGGGGCAGGCCGGCTAAAACCCAACGTGCGTGCTTTACAGAGTGGCGCGACGCGGGCCGCAAATTCAACTGCACGTGGGCACTAGGGATGAAAACCAAACGCTACAGTGCTGGGTGGGGTGGCCCTTTGCAACTTTTGGGCTTATGGAGGAAAACCGGAAAGCAGCCCACTTATGGGGTGGCATTTGCAATTATCCAAAGCATAATAAAGTGTGGTGATGATTCTTAAAAAAAAAAGTATCCGAAGCATAAATTATTATTTCTATTTTGAGTCTTCGATAGTATGCTCGTTGCCAGGTATGAACATCTTAAGTTTGTTGTCTCAGGAATTTTTATTTATCTTTCTTAATTAAGTTTATGATGGCCAACCCTCTCGCTCTCATCTCTGTGCTGCACGTGCATCACCTTCGCTGTGGCGAGTGGATCTCCTGATTTGCGCCACTTCGTATGCCGCGAATCAGAGCTGAAGTCCTCACAAAAAAAAAAAAAGAGTCAGAGCTCAAGTCCGTCTACCACTTCTGTACAACGATGAACGATGGCAGTGAGAAACTAAGGGTCCATGTTTCCAACCTATTTCAACACCAATCAGCAGCGCAAGGCTTCGATCATGAGAGAATAGAGAGGCATATGGGAACGAGGAGGAACTGAACAGTTCGAGAGGGGACCATGCTCGTCAGTTGATCGGTTCTCTCGGCGACCGGCGGCTCGATCCGCGCCGGCGAGTACCTGGCGGACGCGCGGACGCAGGCGGCGCCTGCGGAAGGGCTACGCGGCGGCTCGGCTGGGTGGCGGCGACCCGGCCCCGGCTCGGAGGCGACGCGGCGCGTATCGGAGGACCCGGCGGCGGCCCGATCCGACCTGGAGGCGGCGCGCGTTGCGTGCGTCTCGGTCGCTCGATCCGGCGGCTCGCTCGCAGGCGCGGGCGCTCGGCGCGGCGGCTGTGGCTCGAGGTCCCGCGGACAGGAGGCGGCGACGGCGGGTCGATCCGGCCGGAGCCCAGGAGCGGCGGCACGCGCACCCTCCCCCGGCTTGAGCAGGCGGCTCGCCCCTTCCCCTCTGCTCGTCCCGCGGTGGACCGATTCGAGAGGTGCTGGCCATGAGCAGCGCACGCGCGCTCCCTCCCGCGCGTGCGGCCACGGCTCGATGGCTTCGAGCGCGAGGCGCCGCGCCGGGCCAGCGCGGCGCGCAGGGAGGCGGAGGAGCGCGAGGAGGCAGCGGCGACCTTCTCCACAGATCTCTGCCATCCCCGCTGGATTTGCGCCATCTCTACCATCCTCTCCCTTACGCACGCCGCCACCCCCTTTCTCTCTCCCTCACTTCTCTATCTTTTCCTTTCAGGGCTCGGTTCCGATGCGGTGGCGGCTCCTCTACACAGATCTGGCGCGGCTGGTGTCACCCGGTTTTAAAGACCAAAACCGAATGCATCTGTATGCGTGCCCAGGATCAAGTTTTCACGCACACAGGACAATTTATGTGATAAAAGAACAATATCTTTATTAAATCGATAACTTTATTACAAGAATGACCAAATAGTCTAAAAGAAAATATTACATTGCGGCGGAATAAATCTAAGCGTTGGCATCCTTCAACTCCACAGGCAGTCGACCGGAAGACTCGCAGGCCTAGATCTCCACCTCTCATCCTTGAGGCATTACTTGGCAGCTTTATTCACTGAACAGCAAACGGAAAATGTACATGTTTCACGTGAGTACATAGAGTACTCAGCAAGTGGAGGGAAAAGTATGACATGTTGGCTAACAACAAGAAAGGCTTAGAGGGGTCTATTTGCATAAATGCATTGAGTAAAACATTTTATAAAAGCATACCCTATTTACTAGATGGTATATATCTCCAAACGGCCAAGGTTACTCTACCTTGCCAAGATCAAGGGTTCCAACCACCCTGTACGTCTCTACAGGTTACTCTACCTTTACATCTGCGGGTTCCACCACCCGATCACAGTTACCCTACTGTGATTCCCTTTCAACCACCTTTCCCAACTAATCGTGTGAGGGTCCATGCCGCTCTTGACCGTGAGCACGGCTGTCATGACAGTTTTACACTCTGCAGAGGTTGTACACATTTCCCCACGAGTTTGTGATTTCGTCCCCCGTTGCCAGGTGGACTAAAGTCTCCTTTATGCCGATGCCGGCCAAGCACATATGCACACTTCCTTAGGTGTGCGGCCAGGAGATCACAACAAGGCTTTTCTATAACTTCCTCCAGCTCTGTACATGCCCACTAGGATTCGCCCATAGGGGAAGTATACCCTTCACCCCTAGAGACCCCCTTTTGTGCGCTCTCGACGGTTCCGAGGAGTACTCTCTCCTGTCCCCGCACCAGCTGGCACATACAAAACTGGCATACACTATTTACTAGGCCAAGCCGCGCCCATACTTGGACTCGTGGCTGTACGGTTTTCATGCATGGTCGCTCCACGAACCGGTCCTTGAAATGATTCAGACAACTCAACCAACAAACCAGGGGACTACCGGTATACCCCGGACGTAGCCCCTAACTGCACCGGTATACCCCAAATGCAGTGTCTTTCCAAACCAGTCATCTAAATCCTAAACTTCATGTTTCTACAAGATTACCATTTAACCCTCATGTGACAACAGTTCAATTAGTCAAGTTGTAACCTTCCCAACCCGGCACAGAGCTAAGCAATTCTACCCATAAACAAGTAAAAGTAAACTAGGGCGACAAGGAATGATACGACAATTCTAGTAAACCCTACATCTAGGTTCGATATCATATTGACTCAAGCATGCAACTTTATAAACAAAAGCATTTATAAATTTGGATACAAAATGCGTCAAGGACACTTGCCTTTGAGATATTGCTGCTCAGTGATCTCCTTCCTTGATCACAATATTCCCGAGCGTGTATTCCTATTCGCGCAAACACCAAAAAGCAACAAATATGCAATAAGTACACAATGCATGGTTTAAAACAAGACGAAATGGGTAAATAAGGTCTATGGTTGAATAGGTTAGGTTTCTACGAGAATTTAGGCGAAAGAATCACTAAATTTGGAGCTCGGGTGGTGGAGATATTCATTTTTGAGTGCTGGCTGTTGGATTAATTCGGAAATAAAAAGGAAAAGAAATGTCAGCACGTGGTGCTGGGCTGCTGGTGTTGTTCGGGTTACAAGGAAAGGCCTGCTGAGTCCATGTGGGCTATTACTGGTGGGGAAGCCCAACACGGGAGATTTTTCTGTCTAACAGCGAAACGGATGGGGGTCGATAATTCCATACAGAGAGTAGTTCATCCTCCTCTGTTCCTGTTCGCCAGCCATGGACGGCTGTAGAGCTCGAATCCGCGTGGGGGAAGGGAAATAGGGCGGCCAGAAACAGGGGGAACCGGATGCCCATGGTACTGCAGTTCCATTTGAGGTGGAATTTTGGGTTGTTGTGGTTGAGAATATGAACTGCGACGGGGAGTGTTGGTGGTGGACATGGCTGCTCGTTGGTAGTATGACAGGGAGAGGGAGATGGCCTGGGAATGGACCGGGGATGCTGCTGTGGTGTTGGAGATGCTCACCTGAAGCTCAATCTATATGGAGATCGACGCCGAGGCACGGTTCACTGGAGACGGAGAAGAAAAGCTCGGGGACGGCGAGTGGTTGCAGTGGTCGTCGGCGCTCGACGGGGAGGGGTTTCTGCGGCCGGAGCTCGCCTCCCGGGGTGCGGAACGGCTCCTTGAGGTCCTGCGCACACGAGGGAGGGTTAGAGGGTAGGAGGTGGCTCAGCGACGGCGGACGGTTCGCGGCAGCGCGATTCACCGGATGTCAAGAAGACGGAGGCAGCGACGGCGCTTGGGCAAGGATTCGTAAGCGGCGAGTTGGGGAAGAGCTAAAGGGGGCCGAGGGGGAGTGCGGAGTCGCATTTTATAGGGTCGGGAGCGAGGGGAGATGGCTGGGGTGCGGAGCTCGCCGGAGTGTTAATGGCCGTCATGGCTGGGCGTTTCGATTCTGCTATTAAGGGGGGAAACGGAAGAGAAGTGGAAGTGGAGCAGCATGGCTGTTTAAGCGCGCGGGGGCAAGGGAAGAGAGGGGAGGTGGGCTCGGCCTGCGGAGGAAGAGAAGCAGGCCGAAAGGCCTTGGGTTTTACTGGGCTGGTGGTTTTTAGGCTTTTGTGGGATTCGGTTCCATCTAATAGAGGGGTTTTTCCTATCTGTTTCAAATTCAAAACTACTTTTAGACACAAGGTAAAATCAAATAAACTCAAATGGAAGTTGAAAAAGGCTTCAAAACTATATTTTAATTCATTTACAATTTAAACTCAAAAGCTATTGTTTCTCTAGTTTAAAAGTTTACCATTCAAAACAAATCCTTTTGATATGACTTTAAACATAAAATTTATTTCATAAAGCAACTTTTCTAAAGCAAGTCAAAATCAACTTGCAAAATAAAATAACATAAAACCTTTTTTTTACAAGAACAAATAAATTCATATAAAATATTCAATAATTGAGGAAAAAAATTTAAAATGAGAGAAAATTGCTCTTTAAAGTTGAAAAAACGGTTCACATCCCGAAACTGAAATTTTGGGGTGTGACAGCTGGCCCACCTGCGCGACGAGGCCGCGGCGCGGCCTGTCGCGCAGGCCGGCGAGGGGAGGCGGATCGACGGGAAGGGGCGCCGGTCGATCTGCTGCTGCGGGATCGACAGGAGGTCTTGGTCGCTCCCTCTCCTCCTCCCGGTCTTGGTCGCTCCCTCCTTCTTTTCTCGGTCGTGGTTGCTGGATATCCTCTCGCCGGATCCGCTCGCCGTTAGTCCATGGAGGCTAGATCCGTGCGACACGACGTCTTTCTCTTTAACTGGTTGTTATGGTCGAGCAGAGCGCCAGTCGCTGCCTCTCCTCCCAGCCCTCCTCGCTGGCGCCACAACGGGATCTTGCCTCTTCACGTCCAGGGACGATGACGGCCCGGTGGTCTTACTTGTGGGGGTCGGCGGCGACGGCGATGGCGGGACTCGTCGCCTCCCCGCGACTGTCACCTTCTCTTTGGTCGCACAATGAATTGAGGGTGACCTCAGGCAAACGGTTCCCCTCTCATGGTCATGGTCGTCGAGGCTTCGTCAGAGAGCCTCCTGTCCCTCTTGGTCGTGGTCACCCGCACCATCCATGATGGGATGTAAAGGGTCGCTAGTTGCCTTGTCTCATTGGTCGCAGGGAGGTTGTGAAGGTGTTCGTCTTCCTAGTGCTCCAAACTCTCAGACCTGCTGAGGGTGCGTTCGGGCTCGCGATTGTCGTGCTCGGATCCGGCGGCACTGTGGCCAGCACGATATTGTGTGACGAGGCCAGGTCTTTGGTGTGCTTGCCGTTCGTTTTGGGAAGTGTAGCGGCTCCCTAGCTAGCTGAGTCTTGCCCTGCTCCATGGCGTGCAGCGGTGATGCTTCGTGTCTCTTCGTGGACACTTTGGTCGTTTGGCCTGGTTTGGTGGTCGTGCTGGTCGTGCCTCTTGGTGGTCGCACTAGTCGTTATGGTTGGATTCAGTGGTCGCAATGGTCATGCTCTTGGTGGTCGAAATGGTCGTGCTCTTGGTGGTCGCACTGGTCGGATTCGATGGTCGCAATGGTCATGCCTCTTGGTGGTCGCACTGGTCGTTATGACCGGATCCGGTGGTCGCATTGGTCGTGCCTCTTGAGGGCTGCATTGGTCGTTTTCACCTGATCTTGTTGCCTTCCTCACCGCCGCTAGGGCAGAAGGTCGGAATCTCGTGGTTGTGGTCGCTGTCGTCTGGACGCGATTTTTGTGGTCGTTGTCGTTTGGTTATGGCTGTTTTGTCGTGGTCGCTTGGTCGAGGTCGCTGTTGCTTGGTCGTGGTCGCTGCCACTGGAATCGCCCTGGCCCTTCCACGCCTCCCCTCTCCTTCCTCTCTCCTCTTGGTCGTGCTGCCTCGAGCACCTCTACATCGATCAAATCGGCGTGTTTGGCTTGATTGTCGGTCGTATCCATGCAAGGTCCGCTGGATCCAGGCGAGGGAGGCCTTGGTCGCGGCCCTAACTTTTTTTGTGCTCGTGTGTACAAACACCGAGTTCGCCTTCCTCTCTCTCTCTCTCTTTCTCTCTCTCTCTCTTGGTCGTATCGAAGGCTTCTGTTCGTGTCAGCGCCTCCCCTCTCCCTCTTGGTCAAGGTTGCTGTTAGTTGCTGTTGCGTTGGAACCCTAGCTATCGTCATCGGATTATTAATAGGCTTTCTCGTGGGTCGTGAAGCTGTGGTGGGTTTCTTTTGAGGCAGATGGTGAACTCCCTCATTTTTGTTCTAAGTACCGAGCGGTGGGGGTGACCAAGGGTCTCCATTGAGGATTCTTCCCACCCGAAGCCGTGACTTACAAGGAACATGGACTGGGTTTTCACCTGCTAAATATTGTTTTGAAGGAATACTTGAGTTTCGTGACTGCTTAGGCGAGCCATGGTTCTGTGTGCTCAGGCGTCTAGGCATCCACCACAACCCACCTACAGCAGGAGTCCTCTTTGTGGAGTGATAGATATGGTCGCATAAAAGGATTGCCAAGATGCGACGTTCGGGATACGACACTTTGGTCATCCTAGTTGCCTGGAGGATCTGAAAAGAACGCAACAATAGAGTCTTCGAGTCCAAGGCAATCCAATCGGTCGAGCTAGCGCAGGAAATCATCGAGGAAGCAAATTTGTGGACGTCCGCAGGCTACGCCAAACTTCGGTTGCTGTTTCTTCCCCGAGCAGTTTGTGTTTAGCCCGTTGCGGCTCCTAGTTCTTTGGGAGCTAGCATTGTAATAGGAGTAAAGTTTTGGTCGCTGGCAATGTAATAGGTGTGTTGTTTTTGTATCTGGGAGCATGTTCCCGCCTTTTGAGTGTTTGTTCAACTTTACTTCGTCGGTTGGCTTTTGCTGGGTTCCTTAGGGGACCTAGCCCTGACCATGTTGTACCAAATTTCTTCTTCTTCTTAATGAAATACGTGCTCCGCACGTTCTCCAAAAAAAACAGTTCGAGAGGGTGAACAGGCTGCGTACGTGACAGAGTGCTCGACGGGGATCAGACGGAAAAGAAAATCAAGAATCAACTTGTTGATGTGGGGTTAACTCACCTGATAATGGGCTTGGACTTGAAGAGACGCGATGTTTACCACACATCGTGACAAGGAAGATGCTCTTTTCAGCCCTGCCACAAAAAAAGGGGGGGCAGGGGGGACATGCCTCCTTGATGCCAGGCAGGCAAAAAAAAGTACCTCATCTACCTGGCTTCTAAAAGGTGACGATTTTCACTATAAAAAAAAAGTTGACGATTTTCAGCTATATTTTCACAGAATTGCAAATGGTAGAAAAAGGAAAAGTACCATTTTTAGCTTGTTAAAAGGGGATAATAAAATAATTGGTGACAAGGAACTGTTAGCACATGCTACAGATTTCTAATTTGTGAGAAAATAATTGCAAATGATACGAAAGGTTTCAGTGATACTCCTGCAGTCTCCGAAATGTCCACGATCACGTGCGGCCGGGCAGCTGTTCATCGATTCTTGGGGAACTGACGCTTGCGGAGCCTCCGATCGTAAACACAGTTTCAAAAATGTTGACAAACCCAAGTAAGAATAGAATGTTTCGAAATTGTTGACAAAATAACCTTGTGGCTTTTGTAGCCCGACGAGGACGGTACATTGTGGTCGAGCAGACGAATTACGCGGAGCAACACCCTTTTCTTTTGCCAACCTCACGACAGCAGGGGGCTCAAGCCCCCCCTCCCGCCTCTACCTACCTATTGGATCTCCATGGAGATGAAGGGAGCAGGAGGAGGGACAACTAACATAAGGGTAGAAAACGGAGCAACAGCTTCCTCCATGCCATACTTTCTTTCTTTTCTTCCCTTCCGATACTATCCACTGCGGCCTATTGAAAATTTTTGGACACACCATATCTGAGGTCAAAATTAGAGGTAGTCGAGGTCGAGCGCTGTGCCTTTGGTCTGAAATTTTTTGGACAAGTTCAGATATGGTGTAATGGACACACCATATCTGAGCGTACATTTCTTTCATGATTTCTGGCTCAAAATTAGAGGTAGTCGAGGTTGAACGCTGTGCCTTTGGTCTGAAAACTTTTGGACAAGTTCAGAGATATGTATTTGTTCTGTAACAAAGGATTTTGTGGGTATCCGGGTTAGTTTACCAAGAATTATCAGTTCTGAATTGTTACAGAACCAATACATGCACTAAGCTTGAGTGACAACTGTTTGTTACCAGACTTTTGAGCAGTGAACTAAGCTTGAGTTTGCTTCTATCTATTTCTTGGTGCAGGAACAGAAGACGAGTTTGTTCAAGGTGGAGGTCCTGTTCCTGATCGTAAGTGTCTTCAGCCTTACAGCCGTTCTTTCTGTGGTATCTGCCAATCTGTTGGACGTTGATCGTTTCCGTGGAGTTTGGGCTATACTATTGAAACTATATGCTGCGCATCTGGTGCTCACCTACGCCAGTAAGGACGTACTTCCCTTTGCTTTTTTATCCTCTCTTCATCAGTTTGTTTGTTCAACCCATACACTGGCATTGATAATGTACTACGAACTGTTATGCTGCAGTTTTAAAACCAATATTGATGCGGACTATAGAACTTGATTCGAGGACGAATCATGTTGAAGAGGGGGAGAATGATGCGGATATCCCTATCAGCTACAACAAAGACGATGAAGCTGAGATTAATCATGATTCACATGTTAGGCCGAGGTGTTCAGAGAATTACAACTCCTTTAAACATGATATTTGGAAAGGGAATGAAGTGAAGCTTCCAACGAATCAAATGGCACCAGATTTGATGGCTGCTATGGAAAGTTATGCCAATTTTATTGAGCGGCGTACAATCTGTCCCCAACGACGAGGTATACTTGCTTATAAGAGTTTATGTGTTGCTCAACATGAAAGGAACGTATCCAGATTATCAACGACCTTTCAAGGACGTGGCACACATATATCTCCATGTTATAGACCGAATCAAACAAATCTTGGAAGGAGGAAAGAAGAAAGGAAAGGTTTTATTCGTTTCGGTTTTGGTTTCAAGCCACCCTGACAGGCTGGATTAAAAATGCCATAGCCGATGCATACGAAGTCCAATTGAGGCATGTGAGTACTCCATGGAAAGATAATTTGACGTACTTTCAGATGGATGTGGTCCCACAATCAGATTATACGTGAGGCGGTTGCAGTTTGAAAAACAAGTCAACAGTTTTACAGATTAGTTTCCAGTTTTGAGTCCATGTAATATTTGGTATGTTTTTACTTTCCTTTTGAGTCATAGAGAGTCTCTACATAGTCCAGAGGTCATGTACGCGTGAGGAGGGACCAGAATATCAAACATTATGTTTAGTTTTCGTGAGAAATAAACTCAGAAACGTCACCATGTTTCGGTGATCCTATCCTGATCGATTTGTTCCAGAATTTCGATGCTAGAAAGTCGTTCTTGTTGAGCAGGGCTTTTTCTGTTGATTTGGTTCTGTTCTTCACTTGTATGTGGGCTTGATTATCTCTTGGATCAAGATCACGTGCTGACCTTCAATAGGTCTCACTTCTGGTTCGTGTGATTCGTTGCACGGGTCAGATTGTTATCGACGACAAGTGTTCTCGCTGCTGCTGATTGATTGTACCACGAAAGATCGGGCCATCCAGGGAAGATCGATCTCATCTTGAGCTGCGATCCGTATCATCTGGTATCAGAACCCATAAACTCATCAAGAAATGGATGCCAATTTTATGCTTTATCTGCCAGAATCTGAACTCAATCCTATTCTCGACATCTGCTTGCGGTAATGATTCCTTGTCAATTCACTATTACTAATGTTATGTGGGTACGCTCAGGAACAAGAAACTCTCCCCTGTTTTCCTGCAGGGTTTTTATCCCTTCGTGGTAACATCTTGTTGCCATTGCTCGTCGCTTCAGGTACCCCATATGCCATGTGGGCTACCTGGAAGCACAAGAAAGTGGAATTTTCTGGACTAGCCCTATCAAGCATTCATACCCTTCTGTTCCTTCGCTCCCTCGAGAAAGTAAGCACAATGCCGCTCCCCAGCCCTTTTCATGACCTCGTTGTTCGATTTAATTAGAAGACCTTTCTTTATCATCGTAGAATGGGTGGATTCATATTCCGGGCAAGGACTGGAGCGACGCCACAGCAGAGTTGTTCGCATTATTTATCTTCTACGACATTGACAAGATGCACGACAACGTTGGATCGGGGGCCCTGAGGGCAGTGGTTACGCTCTACGTCGAGTCCACGGTTGAGGCTAAAAGAACAATCATCGCAGCTTTAATTTACTCGTTCTGTTCCTAGGCATGTCAGGTAAAAGTTACTTGATCGAGATCCGCTTATTTCTTATTGCTGGTAGTGGCAAGGAAGAACTAACGAAAAGTACAATTGGTTGCAGGGAACGGATAATGGCAGGATCAGCTGAAGCTGAAGGGGAACTGAAGGGGAACATATATACAAAAGGAACCCTTTTATACGTTTATGAATATATAATGCTGCTTAGAGTGAGACTCAGATATAGTAGTAGTATATGATGTGAGAAGAAGATGTTGGGAAATGTTTCCGTTCTTGCTGTGGCACCAGTCGATTACGAACTTGTAGCATCAGATAGTATATAATTTCTCTTGGATGTGTGGATGTGGCAGTCTGTTAATAATAATCATAAAGTATATGGGCGCTTACATAGTCTGGTCGATGGGAGTACTACTAGTCTAGTGTGCAATTAACTTGGGACTTTTGGGAGCTGCGGGTGGCATGAAGCTGCTCCGATCGAGGCAGTCGCACGACAAAACTTTTGGGAGATGAGGAGTGCATGAGCGCGCACCGGCACTGGGGTGGTGTGACGGAAAGTCTTATCTACGCGCGTGCGCGCGTAGCGCTGCTCGCGTGTCCGCTCCGAAGCAGCAGCGAGGGGAGGAAGAAAGAGCGGCGACGCCGGCGAGTGGAGGAAGCTTCGGGTTCGAGGTTCGGGGTTGGGGGTTGGGGGAGGCCTTCCATGGCCGTCGGCTGTAGAGGAGGGGTCCGGGGGGCGGCGGCCGCGACCCGGCGGTGGGTGGCGGTGGCGGCGGGGCGGCGAGGCGGCGATGGCGCCGCCGGCCGCGGGTAGGTAGGAGGGCGGTGGGCGGGGTAGGCGGCGGGGGCGTCGTAGTTGGACAAGTTAGCGGCGGCGGCGGTCGAGGGCGGCGGATCCGGCGGCGGAAGCCGCCGGAGACGAGGGAGGAAGTCGGCGGCGGGGGAGCGGACCTCGTAGAATTTAGCGCCGGCGGTGGTCGTGGGCGGCGGATCCGGCGGCGGTAGCTGCCGGAGACGGAGGAGGCGGCCTGCGGCGGGGGCGCCTCGCCGGAGACGGAGCGGAGGAAGGAAAGGGAGCGACGTTGCCGAACGGGGAAGAAGAACAGTCCGTTGTCGTATGCTGTCGGAACGTCGCGCGCGCGCGCGCCCGCGCGCGCGCGGGGATTAGCATCGCCCGTGGTGTGATCGATCGATCCCCCCACCACCACAACGGAACCAGTTGGTTGGCGTCCCCGACCAGGGCGGGGGCCCGCGGATGGTGACGTCTCGGTCTCTTAATTGGTTCGCAACTCACCACGACCGTGACCGCGACTCCAACTCCAACCGCCGAACGGTCAACATGGATGCATCATGGCGAGGCCCGTCTGTCCCTCTCTCCCAGATTGGCACGTCATCAGGATCAGCATCTGCTAACAGTGCTCGGCCGGGGAAGTAGTGTAGTGCTAGCTGCTGCATGCGAACAGCTGGCCGGTGCGCGCCTCGACACGTACGGCCGGACCAGTCCACGCGCGCGTACGTACGGTTAGTTGCGATGCGAATGAACCCTGCAGTCCCGTAGTACGTGCCTCGTTGGTGCCGTGTGCCACACGCGCGTGTAGCGCACGTAGAATCTAGTGCCCGCGTAGTACGTAGTGAAGCGGTGGTGGAAGGGCCGGCCGGGTTTGAGGCGCCCGTGTCGCTGTCGTCAGACAGACGACACACGTCGATCCGCGCAAAGTGAATAAAGCAGTCGATATATGACAGGGACCCGGCCGGGCGGAGACCGACACGCGACGTAAATACTATATATATATACACGCTTCCCCGGCCGGCCTGATCTCCTTTTTGCTTCATTACGTGCCTACCAGCTCGCCCGATCGAGAACGGCAAGATTGATGATAGGCGCGCGCTTAATTCCCGGCCCTCTCCGCGTTACACTGGAGTTACACCGCGTTACACTAGTAACGTAATCCATCGACAAAAGCCAGTGTCCACGACAGCCACTTCCAAACCGCTGCGGCTGCCTGCGCGGTTTGACGCGGAACCACCCAAGGAATGAATGTCACGCTCCGCGCGGGCCCCACCTACGCTAATTCGGCGGGCGAACCGGCGAGCATCACACCACGGCCCGGTCGGTCGGCCAGCCAGCCAATTGCATCAAGAGTAGGGGTGCTCGCTCCATCGCCTGCGTACTCGGGTGACGTCTCCGGCCGGATACCAGAAATCATTCCAAAATAACTATTGCATGGTTAACCTCTTTTATATGCTGCTGTACTATTTGCACAAAGAAAAGAACTGTACCCGTACGTAATGAGAGAGATAGTCAGTGAACCTACGTCTTGTTTTCGGATCACAAGATTAGATCATCTTCTTGAAGGAGTATATACTATGTTTTTTTATCCCTAGGAGCGACCACTAGTGATATCTTTAGATGAAAGCTGTTGTCTCATGAGCTGGAGGAGCGAGAAAAGCGGAGGTGGCGATCTGAGCGATTGAGGCGACTGCGGGCCTTCGTCGGCACCCACGCCGGCGGCCATCGTCGGCGCACACGCCGGCGGCCACGCCGGCGGCCATCGTCGACGCCCACGCCGGCGGCCATCGTCGGCTCTCCTCCTTTCGCCTCTGCTTCGCCTTTCGCGGTCTACAGGATGTGAAATCCTGGAGCCATGAAAGGAAAGCTGAGGGTGCGGCGACTCACTCTAGCGCCGGCGGCTCGGCCGGTGGTGGAGGATGAGACTACCTCAGTTGGAACATCGGAGGAAGACAGGCTCCTCGCCTTGGAGCAGCTACATCGAGCTGCCGAGGTATCGCTTGCATGCACCTCGAGACCAAGCCCTCTCCATGGAGTGGAGGATTCGGTGGGACTTCGATTCTGGGCTAGAGGCGACGAGTCTGACGATGATACGGATGACGATGAATCCGTTGAGTCAATTGATACGCCGGAATTCATCAACAGGGCCAAGGAAGTGGGATTTTCCACTTCACAATTGATCGAGGCAGAGAGGGAATTGGAGGCTGAAAGCTCTGTCAGCAAGCCACTACGTGCAGGTTCGTTAGCCAAGAACATCATCGATTCAATGGTTCAACGCAGAACCGATCGTCGACTGTGGCGAGGTCCTCTTCCACCACCGAGGATCTCACCACCAAGAACAATTGGTGACGTACTGGTGACAGCTAAGGTATGTCAAAAATACTCTTCGCTGTCTCGTTTCAATTCGCGCACGAATGCCAGAGGTAAACCGTCCCAAGCTTCCTCTCCGGGCCGGCGCTCGCCGGCGCCGGAGATGGTGCAGAACCCAGGATTCGCACTCAGCGGCAATCATGGGCGGGATTCGGGGAAACCGGCAGTTTCAGGTTCAAAATCAAAATCATTTTCGAATTGTGCAACAGCTCAGCTTGGTGGCCCAACGCACACAGCAAGCCCAAAGAAATTCTGGCTGAGCTGTGTGCGATGGAGAACGGCGGGGAAAACCAGGCTCCTAGGGGTGGTGCTGCCAACCGTGGCACCGGAAGGGGGAACGGGCAGGCAGGCATGATCGGCCGTGGCGGCTTCCAACCTGCTCCGTTCCATCCAGGATACGGTGGCAGCTACGGGCGTCGTGGTGGCGGCCGATACAATGGTGGCGGTGGTCGCTATGGTGGTGGTCGTCCTGGTGGGCGCAACTTCGGTAGCCGCGGCGGTGGCGGTCGGAACAGGGGCAATTACGGTGGTGGGCGCAACGGACGTGGCGGTTTCGGTGGCCAGGCCGGTGGCAATGCTGGGCAGCCGGCGTTGATCTCGTCTGGTGCCGTGTCCGCGCCCTCTGCTGAACAGGCTGCGCACGCTGCGGTGCTCTTGCAACAAGCGTTCGCGGCGATGCAAGGAAACTCGGGCACAGGTCAGGTCGTGGTGCCAGAGGTGGATAACTCAACATCCAAGCTTGAGCAGATTGACTCCATGACAAAGGTGCCTCCGACAAATGACAAACCGGAGTCATCTGCGCAAGGGGCAGCCAAAGGTAGTGGCAAGACACCTTACTGCTACAAATGTAAAACTAAAGGCCACACTTTCAAGGAGTGCACAGTGGAGGTGTATTGCGAGATATGCGACTCGCATGATCATGCAATGGAGAGATGCCCTATCTACAGGCCAGTGATGCCGGAGTCGCAGAAGATAACACCGTTTGCTGTACCTTGTGGCTATGCCGTAGATGGTTTGGGTTTTTACTACATCTCAATACCTGACCATTTGAAGCATAAGGCGGAGTCCAAGTCAGCGGTGATCAGGGTCACAGGGGGTCCGTTGACGCCGGCTAATGTCACTTCGGAGCTCGAGAGGTTGACTCCAGGAAGATGGAGGTGGATGGTCGAGGAAACTGGCACCAACACATTCCGCACTGTCTTTCCGTCTACGACGGAGTTACAAAGGATGGCGGAGTGGGGCGTTCTGCACACAAAGTTCCCGGCTACCACCATGAGGATTGAAGCTGGGGCTGAAGGTAACGAGATCAAATATGTAATGCCAAAGGTGTGGGTGCAGTTCACAGGTTTACCAAAGGAGCTACATTACTTTGCTGTCATTTGGGCAGTTGGCTCCATCCTGGGGGTGACCAAGGCTGTGGATATGCCTTTTGCTAGGAAACATGATCGTTGCCGGCTGCAGGTGCTGGTACTAGACTCCAACATCATTCCACAATTTGTGGATATTGTTATTGGTGACTACCTGTACGAGCTGCAGTTTCGTGTGGAGGAAAATATGGATGAAGCTAATCCTGAACCAATGGACATGGACTATGGTTTTGGGAATGATGATGGAGAGAATGGCAGCGGAGACCAGGGAAACAATGACAAGGACAAAGGCCCGCAGGGAAAGGATGACAACAAAACACCACAGCAGAACAAAGGCGCGGGTGGCGCGACAAAGCAGGCGCCGGGGGCAAACAAATCTGCACAAGGCGCTAGCACTGTTTAGCGTCAAGTGCTTGCCGGCAATGAGCAGGAAAGGCCGGTGTATGTGCTTAATGTGCCTGGACTGATGACGGCTGCGGGTGAGGGCCTCGGTGAGTGCGAGCCAGAGGAGAATGCTATGCCAATGGACCTCGGAGGAGATGCAAGCCTGGAGAATGTGACCATCGCCAGCCCAGCTGCTCTCGCAGCAATTCCAGAGGCAACGGGTCAGGAGCTCCGTCGCAGCAAGAGGCGGGCTAGTACCAGTGATAATGAAACGCTGGCCCAGGCCGTCAAGCTGAAGGTTGGGAAGAACATGGAGGCGCCGTCGACTCAGGGTAAACAATCTGAGCCCATCTCGTTTTTAAATTATTCTAATGAGTTTATTGCTTCTAGTATCAGTAGCCTAGGGATTTCTATGGGTATTGATAGCACTAGTGTTATAAACTCGATCGTAGATATGAAACTGTTAGAGAAAAATAGATTAAAAGAGGTCCAGCAGGTAGATAGGAAAACAGAAATTTTTGATAAGGAAGAGAAACGCATAGCAGAGAATGATGAAATAGATTCTTTTATCTTGAATCACTTATGCGGGGAAATAATGGAGGAAGTTATGGATTCCGGTGGTGATCTTGATGATCATACTGCTGTGTTGCCTAACAAAAAACAAAACACCTCCAAGAGTAAAAAAGCTCGCCCGAAGAATTCTAAACACACTGTTTAACAATGAAAGGCGTGTTTTGGAATTCTGATGGGTTTAAAGACCCAAAAAAACATAGGTTCATTGCAGAACTTACAAAAGAGCATAATCTAAGTTTTATCGCTATTTCAGAGACAGGTAGGAGAAGCGTTACTAATCCTTTCCTGAAAAATCTTTGTAGTGGTAAGAACTATTTATGGCACGTCAAGGAACCAAAGGGTAGGTCTGGAGGTATTTTACTGGGGATTGACCTTGATATTTACGACATAGGTGCAATAGATGAAGGCAACTACTATGTGAAATTCCACTTATGCAACAAAAATGACAGCTTAAGTGGGCACTTGTGGTAGTTTATGGGCCGGCACAACAAGAGTTTAAAGAAGTTTTTTTAACTGAGCTAGTCCACATGTGTAGCCACGAGAGTCTTCCTATCTTAATTGGAGGTGACTTTAATATTCTCAGGAGCCCTAACGAAAAAAATAACGATAATTTTGATCATCGTTGGCCCTTTCTTTTTAATGCTATAATTGATGGTCTAAATCTAAGGGAGCTTGAGATGTCTGGTAGACAGTACACATGGGCTAACTCACTGCAAACTCCGACTTATGAGAAGCTTGATAGAATTTTAATGGCCACGGAATGGGAACAAAAGTATCCTTTATCGACGGTCATTGCACTCAACCGTGATATTTCTGACCATACTCCTTTATTGTTAAATACCGGGGACGCATCTTCGAATTATAACCAATACCAGTTCAAGTTTGAACTTGGATGGTTACTTCGAGATGGTTTCATGGAAATGGTAAAGGAATTGTGGGAGAATGAAAACTGTGGTGCGACCCCTATGGAACGGTGGCAAGCAAAAATACGTAAAGTGCGACAATACCTAAGGGGGTGGGCGAAACATACTAGCGGTGTATATAAGAAAGAAAAGAAGAGGCTTCTCGACAAGCTAGATAGCTTGGATAAAAAAGCTGAAACTAATGTTTTGACAACACAAGAAGTTGATCTAAAACATTGTTTAAAAAATAGGTTGGCTGAGTTACTCCGGGAAGAGGAAATAAAATGGTACCAACGGGCTAAGGTTAAGGAGTTATTAGAGGGCGACTCGAACACAAAATACTTCCAGTTGGTCGCAAATGGAAAGCATAGGAAGACGAGGATTTTTCAGTTACAGAATGGGGATCAAACAATTAGTGGTGATGATGCGCTTAAGAACTACATCACAACCTACTATAAAGGTCTCTTTGGCCCACCAGTTGATAATAATTTCAATCTGGATGAGTCTCGAAGAGAGGACATACCCCAGGTAACTAATGAAGAGAATGAGATTCTAACATCAGAATTTTCGGAAAAGGAACTTAGGGATGCAATCTTTCAAATGGAACACAACAAGGCGCCAGGGCCTGATGGTTTCCCAGCGGAATTCTATCAGGCTTTCTGGGACACAATAAAAAATGATTTAATGGCCTTATTTCAAGAGTTCCATAAAGGTGAATTGCCTCTATATAGTCTTAATTTTGGGACTATAATTCTTTTACCGAAATGCAAAGAAGCTAACAAAATACAGCAATACAGACCAATCTGTTTGCTTAATGTTAGCTTCAAGATTTTCACGAAAGTGGCTACAAACAGAATCTCGGTAGTAGCACAAAAAGTCATTAGTCCAACTCAAACCGCTTTCTTACCTGGTCGGAATATTATGGAAGGGGTAGTAGTACTACATGAAACTATACATGAGTTGCATAAAAGAAAGCAGAATGGCGTAATCTTTAAAATTGATTTTGAGAAGGCCTATGACAAGGTTAAATGGAGTTTTGTCCAACAAACACTCAGAATGAAGGGGTTCTCCCCAAAGTGGTGTCAATGGATCGAAGCTTTCATTCAAGGTGGTCATGTAGGCATTAAAATTAATGACCAGGTGGGACAAAGTTTTCAAACATGGAAGGGACTTAGACAAGGAGATCCACTATCCCCTATTTTATTTAATATTGTTGTAGATATGTTAGCTTTATTGATCAATAGAGCTAAAGAGGAGGGGCAAATCGCTGGAGTAATTCCCCATTTAGTAGATAACGGCTTGTCCATTCTACAATATGCAGATGATACTATTCTTTTTATGGATCATGATTTGGAAAAAGCAACGAACATGAAAATGCTTCTATGTGCTTTTGAACAACTATCGGGTCTTAAAATAAACTTTCACAAAAGTGAAATTTTTTGTTTTGGGGAAGCAAAAGAATGTGAACAACAATATTCTCAACTGTTTGGTTGCCAATCTGGGACTTATCCTTTTAGATATTTAGGCATTCCAATGCATGTTAGGAAATTAAGTAATGCGGATTGGAGAATAATAGAGGAGAAATTTGAGAAAAAACTTTGTAGCTGGAAGGGGAAGCATATGTCGGTAGGGGGTCGCCTTGTTCTTATTAATTCTGTCTTAACAAGTTTGGCTTTGTTCATGTTATCTTTTTTCGAGGTACCAAAAGGAGTCCTTGAAAAATTAGATTACTATAGATCACGCTTTTTTTGGCAATCTGATGAACATAAGAAGAAATATAGATTAGCCAAATGGAGTATCCTTTGCCAACCAAAAGAAATTGGGGGGTTAGGTATTAAGAATCTAGAGATACAGAACCAATGCTTGTTAAGTAAGTGGCTCTTTAAGTTGATAAATGAGGACGGTATGTGGCAAAGTATACTTAGAAATAAGTACTTGAGAAACCAAACAATTGCTCAAGTAGAGAAGAAACCGGGAGACTCTCAATTTTGGTCCGGTCTTATGAAAGTAAAGCCTACCTTTCTTAATCTTGGCTCATTTAGTTTGAATGATGGCAACCAAATAAGATTTTGGGAAGATAAGTGGATAGGCAATGCTTCATTAAGAGAGAGTTACCCAACTTTGTATAACATTGCTCGTAGGAAACATGCAACAGTAGCTTCGGTGTTTGAGAGTGTACCTCTTAATATTACGTTTAGACGGTCTTTACATGGAAATAACCTAGTGTTATGGCATCACCTGGTGGCTACTATTTGTCATGTTCATTTAAACAATACTAGTGACGTCTTTAGATGGAGTCCAACTCAATCTGGATTGTTTACTGTAAGCACTATGTATAATTCTCTTATTAGCAATGTTAACATACAGTTTGACAAGCATTTGTGGAAGTTGAAAATGCCCCTAAAAATAAAGATTTTCATGTGGTATCTTAAAAGAGGTGTAGTTCTTACTAAAGATAACCTTGCTAGGAGGAACTGGCATGGCAACAAACGTTGCTGCTTTTGTTCTTGTAATGAAACCATTCAACATCTCTTTATCGAATGCCATCATGCTAAATTCCTCTGGCGTGCAGTTCAGTTTGCTTTTAACTTGCAACCACCTCGTAGTATTAGCCACTTGTTTGGTAATTGGCTGGCGGGGTTGGGTACTAATCTTAAAAGGAAATTGTTAGTAGGTGCATCTGCTTTATGTTGGGCACTTTGGCTAAGTAGGAACGATGTGGTATTTGATAAATCTCCAATCAAAACTTATATGCAGGTACTGTACCGAGGAACATACTGGCTTCGGTTCTGGGCGCGGCTGCAAAGGCATGAAGAGGACAAAGACATGCTAAGGACAGCATGTCAAACTCTGGAGATCCTAGTCATGCAAATTTTCGCCAACTATGGATGGAGGTTTAGTAATAGGATTGGTCCTTAATAAGCGTCTCTGTTCAAACTATGTTGGTGGTATCTTTACTTTTGTTCGTGATGTGTGGCAGACGGATGTGCTGCTAAGAGATGTAATCGGCCGTAGCCTCATATGAGGTCAAGGTCGGGAACCGCTTTTTCCCATTATCTAAAAAAGGAGCGACCACTAGTAAACCTTTGACACGGATGCTTAATTTCCCCGCATGGAGGCATGCATTATTAATTTCATGCCCGAAACACACACACGCACACACGAAACTGGACGTGCAGCTGTGGTGCAAGCGACACATATCGTTTGTTCATTCCAAACAGTGGGCTAAACGACGAAACGGCGCTGCCATGGGCCATGGCAGCACCATCACCGTCGCTCATCAATCTTTCATTTGAGCTACTTCCTTCTGACCATTTCGCGTGCGTGGGTACGTATGATGGATCGATTGAGACGTGGACTGATGAAAGTAATTAAGGACCATGGAATAAAAACGGTGTCTAATGGGATATATGTGGAGATCAATTACATCGCACGAGCTAGCTAGCCAAACTCGCTTTAAACAGACTTACGTGTCACTGCAGTGACAGATTTTCAAGCTGCATATATGTGGAGATCAATTACATCGCACACGGCTACTAGCTTTTTCCTTCTTTTTTTTTTGTTGGCGATCTCGCACAAGGCTGCCTAGATATAGCTAACAAACGTCGTTCTCGTCCTGGTTGGTGATCATTTGGTTGTTACAAGCCACGCCGGCCATTTCGCAAAAGAAGAAGGTGATGGGTGATGCTTTGTAACCGATAGATAATTGACCGTGACGCGTTGTTGGAGAGGAAAAAATATGCAGCGATCGAGCGAACGAGCGAGCGGCTGCCGGGAAATGCAAGCGAGCGTACGTCTCGTGACGTGCTCGGCGCGCGGGCCCCCACTTCCTCCCTCCCCGGTAACCTCGACAACGACCAGCCATCCAATGAACCTCTCCCTGCATTGCCGGAGTAGGCTCAAGGCAGCAAGCTAAGCGAACAAGTGCACGACGTAGGTACGTACGTACGTACGGCTCGGCGATTGAGCGAAGACGGGTGTCACGGATCGGAGCGCGTCGCGGTCGGCTTCGGCTTGGACCGGACCGGACCGTCTCACACGATCCATCGTCGCACCAGACTGGCTGGCTACCTAGTAATTGGCGACTCATTCCATGTACCGGATCCACGTGCTCGATCAGGTGGGGATCGAGTAACTCCACTCCACCTGCCTCATCACTACGCTAGTCGCTTTCACGTGTGGGGCGACGCAACGGTGCCGAATTGAATCCAAACCTTCCTAATATTCAAACTCCGTGTTAGGAAAGCCTTGAATCCAATGTGTAGCATCAAAAGAAAGTCTTCTAAATGTATCGAAACCTTTGGCACATCCATATATGCTCAAATAATTCCATATAAACCTGAGACTTTCTTTGTTGATCAATTCTCGTGCATCACCTTTGCAGCACGCGCAATGTCCATTCAAACTGCCATAACTCCTAGTAGAAAACTCAAAAAAATATGAGGTTTGATCCTTTGGAAAGAAGACTTGATAACCTTCCTAAATATCAACTTTGTAAGGTCCAGATTCCTCTCAAATGACGCGCATACCTTCATTTTTTTGGACGGACAGAACTGCACACAATCAGACTTTACTTGATCACCATATCCTCATCACCTCGCCTCCGCCGAGTCCGACGCGCCGCCGCCGCCGCCGCCGCTCAGAGCAGCAGCCCCGCCATCACCAGCAGCGCCCTCCTCCGCGTCCCACCGCCGCATCGCAACCTCCCAAGACTCCCGCTTCCTCACCACACCTGCAGGACGACGAATCAGCGCAATGCGAGGAGAGCGCGCCCACGATGAAGGGCTTCACGCGCGGCGTCGGAGGGCAAGGAGGCGGATGGCTCGCCGCCTTTGCGGGTTAGCGGCGCCGCGGGCAGCCGCGGGACGACCGCGTCGTCCCGTCTCGTCAAAGCGGGCTGCAAGGCGGGTGTTATGCGGGACTGCGGCGCGGGTCGGCCCGGCGGCGTTGCGGTCAGGCCCACGCTGCTTGCATCCCTACGTCTGACTGATGGCGTCGCGTCGCGCGCGTGAGAGATGCCCTGGCGCGCGCGCGCACTCTGCTGCCCCGAATCTCGCTCGCTCAGGTTCAAATAAATAAATATACTAAAGATCTCGCTCGCTCTCGATTCGCTCGTGAGTTCGTTCCTCCCTTTTCTCGTCTCTGGCCTGTCACGTAGTACGTGGCAGTTTAGCACACACGTACCAGAGCGAAATTGGAGGACCCTCCCTGGAGTTTTGGGCGCGAGTTGTGAGCTGGTGGGGAACCAGCCAGTTTCTACGTACGTACTCCACTCCGTCCTAGCAAAAGCCAAAATCCACGACAGCCAAAGGACGCCGCCGCAGCGGTTGGAAGCGGATCAAGCCAAGGAATGCCACGAGCTATCGAGCTGCCGATCATCGATGATCACGCCACGCACGGGGCCAGTCGCACGAAGAAGAAGAGTAGGGGTGCTCTATCGCCTGCCCACTCGATCGATCGGGTGACGTCACCCTAGACCTCACTACTAGTTTGCACTGCCACGTCTGACTGATCACGTGACAGGCACAAGGTGTGAGTGACGCCACCGGCCCGGTGGGAGAAAATGTTGGACGGCAGGCCAGCAGGCCGTGGCACGTACGGACGGCGCACTCTCCCCCGGCCCGAATATAATCTAGCTCGAGTCGTGAGTTGGTCTTGGTTCCCCTTTATTAATTTTCTCCTCCGCCCCACTTGTTGTTTGCCTCACTAATCGCTTTCACGGTGGATCCGGCCAGAGTAGCATGCCGCCGAGCCCGCCGTCATCGTCCTGCGCGGCCGGCGATGACGATGCCATGCATCTTTCTCCTGGCTGGCAAAAACAAATTAAGGGACACATCGACGGGTCGTCGTCCAATGCCAATCCTACGACTCGACGCACAAGCTAATAATCAGGTTTAATATAATATATTCTGGGACAAGAGAACTATACTCAAATACATGTTCCTTGCTTTGCTTTTTCACATCTCATACACACTCAGCGGCTAGCTAATCAGCTGGTTTAATGCTGATGACGATCGAGGTGCTTAATTTACTTTTCCAGTTTGCCGTCGTTTTCGTTGATAGAGCCGGCCGGCCCGCCGCAGGTGGCTGTACGTGGAGTGTGGGCCGGGGGACTGAGCGACGCTGCGTGCGCGGGCAGTTGTGCGCACGTGAGAGAGAGGAGCGGTGGTGCAGCCAGGCTCCGCCCTAATTCCCTTCCCTTTCCTTCCCCGGCCCGGTCGGTCGATCGCGCCAATGCAATGGCGACCCGACCCTGTCTCCTGCCGATCGATGCGTGGCGAGGTTGATCAAACGTAACAGGGCCACGTATACACGATTAATTGGGGCCGGGGCACAGGGCATTGCGGTCCATGGAACGTTTCATGGGAGCTGCTTTGACTGTTTTGTCACGTACATATCCATCCTCCAGGTAATTAAAAAGCCAAAACGACACAGAGTGTGGGCCGGGGGACTGAGCGGCGGTGGCAGAGGAAGGCTGGTTCGGTCTCGGCGGTGGGGAGAATCCAAAGCCTGTGGGTCTCATAGTATCCTACAATCCCTTACATTTTGGGATAATTTGAAATTCCTCCAATCTTTTATAAAGTGGGACAGAATGAGTAGTTAGTAGTAGCTAGGGAATACTCAACTAAAAATCATGCTCCGATCGAACTGCAGCGTCCGCGTGGATCGGATGCTCTTGTGTTGAATAGTATGCTACCTAGCTGCTGCTTTTCACGTTGCCTAGCTTCTCACCAGAACAATCGAAAAAAAAAAACTTCTCACCAGAGCACAAACCCGCTCGCTGACACGCATGCCAAGATCAGCGCGCGCGCACGGGCTTGCTTGCTCCCTCCCTGACCCCGTACCGTACGAACGAAACACCAGGCATTGTGATCGCAGCCTGCCCGCCAATTGAATGTGTGTCAAGTGTCAACCCGCGCGCATGCAATCAGGAGTAATGAACAAGTGGCAGATCGATCCATGGACGTCGATATATATGCAGAAATATAATTAAGCCAATTAGACCGCCATTAATTAATTCCTTTCAAAAGCCATGCATGTCGACAGCCACTAGCTAGATTCCGTCGCCTGATCACTGACAGGGACCCTTGCGCCGGCCGGCCCCGTACGTCTCGCTTTTTCGCACACAGTACCATGCATGGGCCAGTGGCATGCACCATACATAGTGCACGAGTTTGTCATGCGCGCGTGCAGCCATTCGTATCACACACGTCACGCACACCATGGTGCGCGCGCGGCAATACGGTTCGAAAAGGTAGAGTACCGTAATAACGAAACGAATTTGCTAAACAACACTTGAGTGTTTTGAACGCTCGCAGCACTCGAATTTTGTGGCCGTCGATGTCTGCGCTGCGCTCAATTGGGATCGTTCGATTCCCGTCGCCTCTAATTATTGGGCCCCACCTGTCATATGAAATTTTCAGCTACCAATTTTCTCACCGCGCGTCTGTTCATTTCATTTCCCCCTCTTTCTTCTTCCTCTCGACGGAGGAGGCGAAGCTCTGGCGATTCCTAGGGTTCGTAGGTTCTGGTACGTTTCCTTCGATTTGGTCCATGGATTCGATTCTACTAGTCACGGTGATCTAGTGTGTGGTCTTGTTTCATGTATCTGTGGTGCTCTTGCGTCGTATTTTGGCTTGATTTGCTCCCTATTTGCTCCAGTAGTTGTCTGATTCTGTCCTCCTCGATTAGTTCCATGGATTCGTATTTGCTACTCATACTTATCCAGTTTGTGGTTACGGTTTTCATATTTGTGTTGCTATTGCGTCGTATTTCGCTAGATTTGGTTCCTGCTGTAGATATCTGTTCGTCTTCGATTGGTTCGTTTCTGTAGGTTTTGGCACCTTACTCGTCGGAGCCGATTTGCCGGCGAACATCCGGTTAGCCTAGGGAAATGTCTCTCTTCCTCCTACCTTACTCGTCTTCGATAGTGTGTTTATGTTTCCTGCCCGTGACGCCATTGATTCAATTCTTCTTGTTTTGTTTCTGTAATTTGGCCATTGGAGCATGAATAAACTACCTAGATGTGACGTGCATGATAGGCTCCAGTCAGTAAGAACATCGTGAATTGTTTGTTTATGTGTAGTGTATCAAACAGAGATTACTGTGCTTGTATTAAATTATTGTTTAGTGTGTCGATTCATGCTTGCTATCCTGCAAATGCAATTACCTTCTTAAGGGTTGATGTGTCTCTTGATCCTAGTCGTCAGTTGAAGTTTAACGTACTCCAAAGTACCCAATCTGATATTGTTGCTGATTTGTTTGAAGATGATATTGCTATGCCTCAACTGATGACCAGACTTGAATGACTGTATTTACAGTATTAGTTTCTTAAATTTACATATTTGAATGACTGTATATTTAAGGTTACCTATATGTAAATTTAATCCTGTCAATATGTATTTGCTGTTTTTTTTGAGGATTTACACTAGTTCCCCAAACTAGTTTGTCTTTTTGCTTATGTTGGTCGTATCTACGCACCCACTTATATACCGCAAGAGCACGGTGTACAGTTGTAGTCTTTTTCCCCTAGAAGAGTATTCCAAGGTTTAATCGAACCACAAGGACCAATGGGAATTAAGCAAAATCATCAGTAAAAGAGTTAGCCAAGCTTTCTAGCGAGCGTGAACGTGAGTTTCAGGAAAACAGGGGGCCGTGCAGATCGGCACAGGGGTTGTGCCGGTCGGCACTATGGCTAAGTTGACCGAAGGTTGTCCGAACAGCCTAGGAACTGATTAGATCATGGGGTAAGTTAGCCAAGTCTGCTAGTTGAGATCGTAACCAAGAAGCTTAATCAAATAGCATCATAAACGGGATTACTTAATTATTGATAACCGAAGATCGGTAGGTCAAGACCCCTTTCCGACGAGCCCTGTCACGACCAGTTCGCCTTAATCGCTGACCTCTTCCTACTCTACACATCATCTCAAGGATCATCGCGTATGCATTGGCGGCTGTGGGGGTACAGAGACAACGTGCAATTATGGCGCATTACAAGATCCCAATGCTACCTTAACCACGATGGAGATAGTGAGAGATTGAACCTCTCACCTCTTTATGCCACCACAATTAAGATAACATCTAATACTTAGTCGTCACTAAGCGTAGGAACAAGTGCATGTAAAGACCATAAAATCCAGGCAATCAATAATCAAAACCATTCATCCACATATTCAACCATACTTCGATAATACATAGTGCAAGATACATCACCATCTAGTAGGCCTACCTTGATGGGTCACCTCTTTAGCACCAATGGTTCTTGATCAACAACTAGAGAACATGAAGAACGGGGCAAAGCCCCGGTGGCTCTAAACTTACTAGCTGTGTTGTCCCTCTGGCGGCGGATCCCGAAACCCTAGGGTTTTTACAAGTTTATATAGGGCTGTACATCAGAAAGGAAAGGATCCTCGGGAAAAGAGTCCTTGTGCCGGTCGGCACAAGGGTTGTGCCGATCGGCACGCCTCGTGTCCAGCTCGGTTTCCTCCCTAAGTCGGTTCCGAAGTTCTAGGTAGCTTCCATGTGGGCCTTCCAATCAGTTTTCTCCGAGATCAAGTCTTGTGTTGCTCTTTCAAATCTTCGAGTATCTTTTATCTCTTCGTGATGAATATCTCCCAAGATTGGTTCGGATAACTTCCTTCTAGAATAAACTGAATGTTGGGCCAGCTTCGGTGGCCTTGGAGTCCCATGTGCCGGTCGGCACATGGCTGTGCCGATCGGCACAGTGGGCTTTTTCTGCTGGTTCTCTTCTCTTCAGGTCCAGATCAGCCTCAATGTCCAGAATGTCGTCCTTTTCATCTGTTTCTGCAATAAATCTCCAGAACGACATATATACAAATATGGTGCTATTATCAAGGGTTAATGGCCTATAATGATGACATTTATGCTCTAAATAGGGCGCAGTTGGCATATAAAATGGTATGCTAGAAATCGCCAACAGCTCCCCCACACTTAAACCTTTACTCGTTCCGAGGAAAGTCAAGAATGAAAATCGACTCGCATATAGTCACATCAATCATAAAAGTATTTCAAATCTACACGAGCTGAGCATTTAGTCATTGTGTGATTAAATCAATTTAGTATTCAGCAAATATGTTCACAATATGGGTATCGAGCATGAAAAAGCACTTCCCAAAGCAAACCTTGAAAATATTCAACTTGATGCACATGACTTTTCCACTTATGTGAATCACCAAAAAGGTATTGTGAGCAAAAGAACTATCCTTCTCAAACGATCAAGTCAACAACTCAGCTTCAATCTCTCACCTAAAATCACTCAAAAGCCTAGCCTAATTTATCGATATATGTATGTGTAAGGCCATATGAGTAGCTTGGTGAGGAATTTCAAGGAAAATAGACATAAATCAACAACATATTGCAAAGTTAAGAAATAACTCTAATTGGTTTTACTGAGACTTGTCAAAAGGCCATTAGGAATTGATTTTGAGAAAGAAACTCACACCTTTAGAATAGTGGACATATACTTGTGTGAATGAACAATCACAAGTAGAGAACGTAATCTTTTAAACAGGTGACAAAGCTGTCCCTTCTCCTTTGCATATCTATCAGAAACTTCCTGGCATTTTCGAAGGATATATCGAATGCAAAGAATTGTGGACATGATTGGAAAAAGAAATTCTTGGCTACTAATAGATAATAAGAATTCAAGGGAATTCATCTTCCCCCCACACTCAAATTTTTGCTAGTCCCGAGCAAAACAGCGCAAGGTACAGACTTTTTTTCTTTCTTTTTCTTCTTCTTCTTTGTTTTTCTTCTTCTTTTTTTTCTTCTTTTTTTTTCTGTGTGTGCCGGTCGGCACAACTGTGTGCCGGTCGGCACACTGTCTGTACTTGCCAGTTTCGCTCTGGATTTTGCATTAGAACTGCTGTGTCAGATGATAGCCAAGAATACAGTAGGATGTGGTCAAGGATATTTGAATCAAGGATTTTGGTTCTCAAGTATCGGATACTCGGCGAATTGTGCATAATTCCAATGCGGTAATTTGCATAGCTCGAGTGGAAATAAGGCTAGAAAATCAACACGATACGCGAAAGATGTGGCCAATTTTCCAAGTCTCATACCCTAAGAATTAAATCTTAACCGAGCTCAATCATCAATCATAGTCTCTACTTAGCAAAGGCTTAAATTGAGTCTCATATATTTGGCATTGGTAGGCACAACCGAATGATACGGAGTAACTCTAAAGCTCACAATAAGAACATTTGAATTTTATAAAGAAATAGGTACTAAGTCATGTCATCCAAAATTGATCTTTTTGTTAGACCTTGCATGGGAATTTTGAAATGAACTACGCCACATATGAAGTATTTGCCGAATACATTATAGTGGAAGTTCGAGATTTTATTTATGCTCAACATCGCTCGATTATCATTAACACTTCTCAAGATAGACATACATACTCGTATCATTTTTCAAATAAAGCATAAAGATCATCATCATATTGGATTTGAAAGCGCGGGCTACATGGTGATGTATCATTCTAAACATACTACTAGCACACTTGCATAAATAAAACTAGACTACTAGCACACATGCATAAATAAAAGCACACGAACAAACTAAACACACCCGATACATGGTTTCCCAACCCGCTCACACACACATAAGTAAATAAATAAAAAGAGAATGCGAAAGGGAAAGAAAAACGCAAACCGGGAAACCGATACAAGTTGTGCCGTACACAACACTCTACCCATCGAATGGAGGTGGCTGCGTGTAGTCGAAGCCGTAGTATGCCGCCTCCAATCTTGCGAACTCATCGATCATCGCGTCGGTGTTGCTCCGCATCTCGCCCGCCAAGTTGTCGATGCGTTCAACGTATTGAACGTTGTTGTCGATGTATCGATGCATAGGGGCAAAGTTCGCCCCCGGAGGACCTGCAGGAGCATAGTAGGGTGCCCCCTGGAAGTGCTGAGGGTAGACAGGGGGCATACCGAAGTACCTGGGGTCGGTGCCGGTCGACACCTGACCTGTGCCGGTCGGCACGAAGCCCGTGCCGATCGGCACGGGTGCTTGCTGCGCCGGTTGGTTCTGCGCGGCTGCTGCCGCGTCCCAGCTGTCCCAGTTCGCCGCTGCGCTCGCCGAAGACTGGCCGACGGCCTCCTTCCTTCCGCGCTTGGTCTTCGTTACCTTGTGTCGCTCACGGAGGTCGGCCTCAAGCCAATTCCCTCCGTCGATCTTGTTCGGGAGGAAGAGGGCGAGCTCGGGGCAGGGAAGCTTGATGCCGGTGCCGCACACGTAGTAGCCGAGCTTGGCGCTCCCCGTGATGGTCTTCCCGCGCACCATGGACTCGTCGATGAGCGTGGACCTTATCCAACAATCATCCTTCATCATGAGGTTACCTTCGGTGACTTGGAAGATGATTGTTTGGAGGTAGCCTCCAAAAGCTAGTCTCGCCTAAGGGTTGGCCCTTTGGGTAAACCAACTCCCCACCATCGTCATGACGGGATTGCACTTGCACGGACTCGCAATGGCGTTGTAGAGCCAATGCAAGTCCGGGTCGGAGATGTTGGTGGTGTCGAGGCGGCCGGTGGTGCGTGCGGCCATCCACCGGTGGAGGATTTGGATCGTGGGGTTCTTGATGTGCCCCCTCTTTCGCTCGTCCGCGTCGGCGATGCGGCGCCAAAATGTGTCGAGCATCTCCGTAGTCGCCGCGCCGTATACGGGAGCCTCCCTATCAAAACCGAGAGCATCGGAGATGCCCTCGATCATGATGGAGTAAGGCTCGTCCCGCACACGGAACTTGATCTTGTCGTCTCCTTGCTCGTCCACCTCGCGGATCATGGTGGTGATGAACTCGGTGATGAGCTCGATGTCGAAGCTGCTTGCTTGATCGTCGAGGGTCTCCCACCCAAGGTTGAGGAGGCATTGTTGGAGGTCCGGCCATACCCCGACCTTGGAGAGGAACTCCTCATCCATGTCGATGTTGGGGAAGATGCGGCCGCGGATGTTGGTGTAGTAGAACTCCTCCTCACGGCTCGTGAGGGTGAATCTCTCCCGAACCGCGCGCGGTACATATGCCGGCTCGCTCGGCTCGGCCTCCATCAGCTGTCCGCCCGCCGCGGCGGCGGCGGCGGCGGCGGCGGTCGCGCTCCTCGTGCGCGGCCTCGGTCCTCGAGGGACGCCGATGTCGCGGTGGCCGACGAAGAAGTCATCCCGCCCTCGTGGCGGTGTCATCTCGACGGAGAGCTCGGGGCTATCATAGCCCGCCGAGCTTGCCCTCCGCGCCGAGGTGAAGGAGCCGGAGTCGCTGCCGGAGTTGTTGTCGCCGACTTGGTGCGACCCTCCGGAGTGGTGTGATCCACCGGCGTGGTGCGATCCATCGGAGTGGTGCGATCCGCCGGAGCTGAACCCCCGGCGAATCTTCTTGCCGGCGCTCTTGAGCGTGGAACTAAACCCCCTTCATTTCCTGCGAAAGAATGGAAACGAATCGCGCAAATGGAGGAAGTGGAGGAGTGGAGAGGGTTACCAGGAAGTTGTGGCGAAAATGGAGGAGGTAATGCCTCTTCTTATAGCTCTCCATGGCGTCCAAGGGAAGGAACCCGCACTGGTTCAAATTCCCTGCGCGCGCCGGTCGGCACAGTCCCGTGCCGATCGGCACGGTTCAAAATTTCGCGGATTCCGTCGTACCTCGGCTTCCACGCCTTCTTTTCCTCTTCCCCATGACTTGTACAGTGTCAGATGTCGGGGAACAGGGGCGCACCTGTAAAAGATTGGCCTTCCCATGGTGTGCCGATTGGCACGGTGACCGTGCCGGTCGGCACAGTTCAAATTTGCACAGATTCGCACGTACCTTGGCTTCAGCAACTTCTTTTCATCTTCCCCATGCTTGATACAGTGTCGCATGTCGGGACACAGGGGAGCACGTTCGAAATTCGAATTTTTCAGGTGGTGCCGATCGGCACTAGGCCCGTGCCGGTCGGCTCCTTGGCTCCGTCCCGAGGCTGGGTGCTCGGTGTCCCCCCTGTGCTCGGCAGCTGCATGGGCGTCAGTGATTTTTCCTCCTATGTGCGCAGACTTTGATGATCCGGTTCGTATTCTTGGTCAGTGTGCCGGTCGGCACAGGAGGGTGCCGGTCGGCACTTTGCAGTCCGCGCCCGATTCAAACTTCGTTGCTTTGTGTCGCCAAAATTTCAAATTTTCTTGCGGATGTCAGACTTCCTGTAGCATCGAGATTCTTGGAGGTGGCGTCTCCATGCTGTGCCGATCGGCACGTCCCTGTGCCGGTCGGCAACAGTACCAAATTCCCGCCAGTTCCTCCTCCTTCCACAAGGGTTATCCAACATACTCCTGCGACACAGAAAAATACCAAAAGGACGGAAATATTCTCGGGACAATTTGTGCACTTACCTTTCTAATTCTTCCTTCCTCGAATATCCCGCATATTTTCTTCACTTTACCTCATATTAATTTTTGTCTCCAGTTCGGGGTAACTTACAGAGCACGATCTGACGTGCTTGCACCTGTGCCGATCGGCACAGACCGTGCCGGTCGGCACCTTCCAGAATTTCCTCTTTTTGTTTCTTTTCTTCCTGCGCTGTTAGCGAACAAGCAAAATACAAAAACAAAACAGCAGAAAGTAAACAGACAGCGCAGGTGTTCACACAAAAGTTAAAACAAACACTTGGACTAACAAATTTTATTCCGGGAGCATTATTGTGGATTACAAGCAAACAATTTAAAGACCGGGTTGCCCTCCCGGTTAGCACTAAATTTCTAATTCATGGGTTGCCCTCCCGAAAGCACTAACACACAAAGACTCACCCTATGACTCGCTCCCGAAATTTGGGTTGCCTCCCAAAAAGCGCTCTTAGTTTTAAAAAGGTCGTAGAGCTTGACCTCCCCGCATAAATCACTTCCTTAGCGTCGCTATACGGGAAAAAGTTGCGACACTACAAGGTTCTCTTGTCTCTTCTCCTTTAATGATAGGACATGTCCTTCCTCCAATTACCCTCGATTGCTTTATGGTGCGGAGACTTGTATTTCTCAACCCACTTGGACACCGTACGGCCTTCTTCTCCCTTGGGGCGAAAATTGAATGTGTAGGAGGCCCCACTTATGTCAAAGCTTATCTTTCCACTCCCCACATCAATGTTTGCCTTCGCTGTCCTCAAGAATGGCCGGCCCAAAATCAATGAAGTCTTTGTCCTTCTATCCATATCAAGCACAATAAAATCCACAGGAACTATATGATCACCAATTTGGACAGGCACATCTTCAGCAATTCCATCGGGATAGCGAACCGATTGATCGGCCAACTCTAAACACATAGCTGTAGGCTCCAACTCTGGCAAATTCAAACTTGCAAAGACATAGCGAGGCATGACACTTACACTTGCTCCAAGATCGCATAAAGCCCCTTCAAAGATTTGAGCTCCAATCAAACACCGGATACTAGGGGATCCGGGGTCAGGCTTCTTTTCTGGTGTAATGTCATTAATAGCTGCAGTGCACTCCCTTGTCATCTTCACTACTTCTTCCGATGCTAAGGACTTCTTACTTTGCATAATATCCTTTATGTACTTAGCATAGGTGGGCACTTGAAGAGCATCAAGGAACGGGACATTGATATATAACTTCTTCATAATATCGACAAACCTGGAGAACTGCTCATCATGATGTCGAATTCTTTCTGTCTTGGTCAACAGCTGCGTATCCAGAAAGGTAGCAGGACCGTGTTCCTTGTTCTCAGTTCCCTTTTTCAGACCCGAGAGGTCAACTTCTTCACTGTGCCGATCGGCACCATCTGTGTGCTGGTCGGCACCTTCCACTGTGGCGTGCCGATCGGCACCAGCGTCGTGCCGGTCGGCACGTGGTCGTCTTGCTCCAACTGCAAACTTCGGATCTTCAGTTTGCTTCCCAGACCTTGTCTCGATGGATTTCAGCTGTTCTGCAGAGCGGGTATTACCAGGAAGAGCCCCTTTCTCGCTTTTTACCGACTCCGCTAATTAGGCCATTTGTTTTTCCATCATCTTCATGAATTGGAGGATTTGCTGATTAGAACTCCCCACTTCGATGACCTTGTCATTGATTGTCTCAAGCACACGATCAACTTCCTTGAATTTGGCTTGAGCGTCCTTGTTGACCTTCTCTTGAGCTTGAAAGAACTCTTGGCATTGAATACGAAGAGGGATGGCATTTTGCATAGACGATGACGGGGTGAAGCTACTCCTTTGTTGCTGATATGGAGTCTTCCATCCTTGACTCTTGACATAATTGAGCATTTTCACATCTTCGGGGCAATCCTTGCTCACATGACCAAGTTCTCCACATTCTTCACATATGGAACGGGCTTCCGCTAGCTTGTCGGTCTCTTCCTTGGGAATATGATCAATCTTGTCCAATCTCCTTTGTATGGTGTCAAGCTTGTCCATAAGCAATTCATCATAAGCTCTTTCCACCACACTCTTCATCTTTCCCGTGGAAGGTTGAAGGCTTCTACTTTCTCCCTCACCAACCCATGATTGATTTTGCTCTATCTTCTTGATCAAGGCCGTGGCTTGTGCGGGTGTCTTGTCCAAAAACGATCCTCCAGCCGAAGCATCTAAGTGTTGTCGGGACAAAAGATTCAAACCCGTGTAGAACCTCTCCACTAGCTCCCATTCAGCAAGACCATTGTGTGGACAAGCATCCTTGTACTCATTGAATCGATTCCATGCTTCTCCAACGCTCTCATCAGCAAGTTGAGTGAATCCAAGGATCTTGTTCTTCAAAGCTTGAGTCTTGCCTGGAGGGAAGTATTTTGCCAAAAATTCTGCAGAAAGTTGATCCCAACTAATCTTGGTCGCAGTAGGTAGCCCATGGTACCACTGCTTAGGACGCCCAATAAGAGATAGAGGGAACAATCGCACCTTGGCTTCATTGTCATTCATATGTTCCAATTGAAAGGTACCGCAGATTTCATGAAAGTGTTGCAAATGCATATTAGGATCTTCAGAACCTGTGAACGGTTGCTGACCAACCAAAGACATGTAGCGCTCCAGCCGAAAGGGTCGAGCTTGTGCAGTGAATTCAGTCTTGGTAACATTGTCCAAGGCAGGCTTGAGACGATTAACAATTGGTGTAGCGTCTCCCATGTCTTCTTCTTCAGGAACTTCTTCTATCTTGTCTTCTTCTAAAGCTGCAAACAATGCCTTCGGGCTGAGTGGCTCGCGGTTGTCTTCTATGTCTCCCACTGACTTGCTTTTCTTTTCCGCCTTACGCTTGCGAAAGAGAATCTCTGGATCGAGGTAATTAAAGGGTTTATTCGACTTAGCGCCGTCCATACCTGTCTGTTAAATAAAACAGGACATATATACTGGAAAAGACAGAGAGATCAAAGAAAGAAAGCTCTGTGCCGGTCGGCACACATTTGTGCCGATCGGCACAGTGACCAATTTCTCAAACTTCAAACAATGCCTAATTCGAACAAAGGTCCCCGGCAACGGCGCCAGAAAAAGACAGCTTGTTGGTCGTATCTACGCACCCACTTATATACCGCAAGAGCACGGTGTACAGTTGTAGTCTTTTTCCCCTAGAAGAGTATTCCAAGGTTTAATCGAACCACAAGGACCAATGGGAATTAAGCAAAATCATCAGTAAAAGAGTTAGCCAAGCTTTCTAGCGAGCGTGAACGTGAGTTTCAGGAAAACAGGGGGCCGTGCCGATCGGCACAGGGGTTGTGCCGGTCGACACTATGGCTAAGTTGACCGAAGGTTGTCCGAACAGCCTAGGAACTGATTAGATCATGGGGTAAGTTAGCCAAGTCTGCTAGTTGAGATCGTAACCAAGAAGCTTAATCAAATAGCATCATAAACGGGATTACTTAATTATTGATAACCGAAGATCGGTAGGTCAAGACCCCTTTCCGACGAGCCCTGTCACGACCAGTTCGCCTTAATCGCTGACCTCTTCCTACTCTACACATCATCTCAAGGATCATCGCGTATGCATTGGCGGCTGTGGGGGTACAGAGACAACGTGCAATTATGGCGCATTACAAGATCCCAATGCTACCTTAGATAGTGAGAGATTGAACCTCTCACCTCTTTATGCCACCACAATTAAGATAACATCTAATACTTAGTCGTCACTAAGCGTAGGAACAAGTGCATGTAAAGACCATAAAATCTAGGCAATCAATAATCAAAACCATTCATCCACATATTCAACCATACTTCGATAATACATAGTGCAAGATACATCACCATCTAGTAGGCCTACCTTGATGGGTCACCTCTTTAGCACCAATGGTTCTTGATCAACAACTAGAGAACATGAAGAACGGGGCAAAGCCCCGGTGGCTCTAAACTTACTAGCTGTGTTGTCCCTCTGGCGGCGGATCCCGAAACCCTAGGGTTTTTACAAGTTTATATAGGGCTGTACATCAGAAAGGGAAGGATCCTCGGGAAAAGAGTCCTTGTGCCGGTCGGCACAAGGGTTGTGCCGATCGGCACGCCTCGTGTCCAGCTCGGTTTCCTCCCTAAGTCGGTTCCGAAGTTCTAGGTAGCTTCCATGTGGGCCTTCCAATCAGTTTTCTTCGAGATCAAGTCTTGTGTTGCTCTTTCAAATCTTCGAGTATCTTTTATCTCTTCGTGATGAATATCTCCCAAGATTGGTTCGGATAACTTCCTTCTAGAATAAACTGAATGTTGGGCCAGCTTCGGTGGCCTTGGAGTCCCATGTGCCGGTCGGCACATGGCTGTGCCGATCGGCACAGTGAGCTTTTTCTGCTGGTTCTCTTCTCTTCAGGTCCAGATCAGCCTCAATGCCCAGAATGTCGTCCTTTTCATCTGTTTCTGCAATAAATCTCCAGAACGACATATATACAAATATAGTGCTATTATCAAGGGTTAATGGCCTATAATGATGACATTTATGCTCTAAATAGGGCGCAGTTGGCATATAAAATGGTATGCTGGAAATCGCCAACAGCTTACATAAATAAACTTTTGCATTTCTGTTATATAAATTTTTGTGCATATGCTTTTTTTTTGAGGATTTACACTAGCTCCCCAAACTAGTTTGTCTTTTTGCTTACATAATAAAACTTTTGCATTTCTGTTATCTAAACTATTTTGTTCTTCCTTATGCTTCCCATGTGTTTTTTCTGTAGCTATTTGCATGTTATGAAAACTTCTGCAATGTAGTGAGTAACTTTTTGTATGCCAGGAGCTTCGGCAGGCATACAAAAAAAAATTTCTGCTCAAGTATTTTTTTCGTTTCCTTGTATTGTCATGACCTTGTTTTTTAAATCCTTTTCAGGTATTTGATGTGTTTCTGGAGTTTTCAGTGTTGATTTGTGTTCTATTCAATTCCTTTTAAAGGTATGCTGTTTCTTTTGTTCTTTAATTATAAAATGTTTGTGCAATTATAAATCTATTTTTCTTCATCAATTCAATGTTTAGATGCGTCGGAAAAGGCCGTCTCCGGTGGTGGAGATTAGTAGTAGTGATGGTAGTGATGATTCTGACTTTGAGAGACCTGAGAAGTATCGCATTCACCATAGGAAGAAATTTGGCCGTCATCATTTTTCTGGTCATTCAAGTGAAAGTGATGTAAGTTTTGTTGGTTTTTCATGATTTTCATTTCTGTTATATGTTTTAGGTTTGTTTAATTATATATTTCTATCTATGCTGGATGGGGAATCTAGTGATGATGATTGTTTCGACCCGCTTCTTTATGAGCAGTACCTGAAAGAGGTTCCTTTAATTTGTTATTTAAACTTGTTTTCATATTTTTATCATTTGGTCTATCATATATATTTTTTTAGGATTAGTTCTTTTACTCTAATTAATAACTTTATTTATTTATGTTTGTTTCTCTATTTGCAGCGCAAAAAGTTGAAGAAGATGAAGCATCAATTGTCAAGGTCTTTGCGTCATATGGTACAATCATAATTATCTCTTTTCTTATCTGTTTTTGGTTCTTCCATAACTTATGTCCTCTATTATGTTGGCCTAATCTAAGCTTATTACATTATAACTGCATTGTATTTTACAGTTATTGTGTTATGAATATACAGTTTAATGTAACTGTACTTTGTTTGATTGATACATGTATATGTAAGTGTTGTATTATGTAAGTGATTAATTTTATTTGAGGTTTCGTACTTAGATGACCACTGATTATAAAATTCATTCTTGTAATTTGTTTTAGTGATATTATGCTATTTGATTGGTTTCTTTATTTTGTAATATATTAAGTTTTGTTTTTCTGTTTGGAATAATCTGTTTTCAAATGTTTGCATGTATATGAATATCCTTTGAAAAGTTTGCATGTATATAACTTTCTATATATTACTGATATTTTCATTATTTCAAAATTTTAATTTTGTATCATTTTTAGGCTAAGAGGCCAAAAGATCCTAACCCAAGTAGAGCTGCTTTCACTCGATTTTCTGTCACTGCTCTATCAACCTTGATTGACAATATGCTTCCTAGTTACAAGAAAGCTATACGTGATTTTGGATTTGGTTCTCTGTTGGAGTTTGATAAGTGCTATGTTCCAAAGAATTTTGCTAAGTGGTTGGCCACAATTGTTGACTCTAAATCTGGTGATATTATTATTGATGGGAAGGTTATTCCTCTCACAAAGGAAGGTTTACATTATGTACTTGATCTTCCAATTGGTGGAAAGCCATTTCCTTCTGATTCATCTGTTGGCAAGGCTATAATTCTTTCCAAATTTGAGAAGAATGCAATTCCTCCAGCTTCATTTTTCAAGAGAAGCTCCTCACTGATCATTCCATGGTTGATGAAGATGTTTTGATTTGCTTCCTTTTGGTTGCCATGAAAAGTTTTCTGTGCTGCAACTCATCCCTTGTCCCTAGCTATCGGTACTTTGGCATTTTTGAGAATGTTTTGAAGGCTAAGGAGTTTGACTGGTGCGGATATATTTTGGATTGGTTATTGGATTGTCTGAGGACATACAAGAAAGATTGTTTGCAATCTGGAACAGATCATCACACTTTAGGTGGATGTTTGTACTTCCTAGCTGTAAGTTTGTTTTCCTCTATTTGTAAATTGTATATTTATTCTATTTTGAGTCATATATTGTCATCTATTATATCATTATATATTGTTACTGTATGTCAGGTTGTGTACCTGGACCATGTTGACTTCGGCACTCGTCAACCTTCTGATTCAATTCCACGTATATCTGTTTGGAAAGGGAATATGATTAAGAAATATTCTGAACAAGATATGACCAGTTCTGGCTCTTATGGCTTTAGACCTCTCTTAATCATTCTGAAACTTGCTATGCTAAGGTTAGTATATATTTTTTCCTTGTAAGTATTTCTCAACTAATTTATATATGTTTTCATTTATAGCAATGCTTTTTATTTTTGTTTGCAGAGATCTAGTTCATTTGATAGACCTTCATCATCTCTAGTTGATTGTGCTGAGTATTTGGAGAAATTAGATGTTGCTTCTGGATGCAAGCTTCCACAAAGCCTTAAAGTGTCTATCTGTCAATTAATTGACAAGCATTCAATTAACAACTCAATATCTGTGAATATGAATTTAGCATCTATCTCATCTCTTCCTGGTGATATGAAACTTATCTTCACCAAGTTGTTGGACCATTGTTGTAAAGTAGATCAAAGGACTCAGGACTTGGTTCTGATTTTGTTGAAATTAGTCAGTGATGCTGTATGTGATGATGATGAATTATCTGATCATGGTCATGTTGAAGTAGAGGAGTCAGATAGTGACAAATGCAATATTGCTTCGGGTTCTGGACATTCTGATAGAGGTACGATTGTTCGAGTATAGAAGATTAAAATGTACTTACTTTTTTTGGCACATAATTTGTTTGTTATTTTATTCAGATCGCAATGAATCTGCTGATGCACATGCATTGCAGTGTTCTTCCAGTAAAACGAGCTTTCCTTATGATCTTAAGGTTGACATTTGCCTTCACTTTGAATTTAAATTTTTGGTTCTAAGTTATGTCTCTAAATTATTTTTTGTTTCAACAGCAATCATCTAGCCAAATGCCTAATGTAAATGTGCAGCGAGAATTACCTCGCCCTAAATTGAAGTCTGTTGTAGATAATCAGTATGCCCTCCAAGTATGTATTCTCACTTTACTTCAAGTCATTCCATTTTTTTTCCTGTTTTGCTTACTATCCTGGATTTATGTATTTTGTAGGATGTATCTGATAATGTTCAAAAGATTATGCACAAGTTAACCAAGTGTTATTGTTTGGGTTTTTTTTTTTAGCTATGTTTAACTTTTCAATTTCAATTGACACTTTGTGTTTCTGCACCTAGCGGTGGTTCCTGACAAAACTGCTACTCCACATAAGTATGTTGTGCCTCCCAATGGTTACCCTAGATCTTGTAAGTCATGTTGACATGTTCATGTTAGTTTTTGTTTATATACATACGCCAAGTACCTTAGTTTTTTCATTTATTATTGTTTGCAGTTGTTGAAAATGCTATTGCTATGAGAAAGCAGTCTTTGAGTGTTGGAGGCAATGCATTTAGTGCATCTGGTGCTATCCCTGCAAAGAAGCCTTTAGTTGACATTACAAATACTGCTGGACCTTCATCCCATAAAGAAAATGTGCAGTGTTCATCGTATGAACCTGGTTCTTCTGAGAAGAATGCTATCCCTGTAGATAATTTGCATGAATGCCCTCCTGCTTCATCATCTAAGCATCGAGTTTTGCGTCAGTTTTGCTCTCAAATGGTATTTTATCTCTCTCTGTTTTCTTCTAAATTTAATTTTGTTTTTTATAGTTTCTTCTGTTTATTAGGTTTGTTTATGTTTCAGGTCACTCCTGAATCAGATGATCAGACACCTCCTTTGACTCAGCGTGTATGTATTTTTTTTAAAGATATAAATTGTGATTCTATTTTCCTTTTTCATTCTTTAATGTTTTCAATTTCTTTTTACAGACTCCCTTTGCTATGCATTCTGTCGACTATTCTGAAGGAAATCCTCCTGATGGTTCACCTTTGTTATCAAATTCTATGAGAGCATTTTCATCTAGAATCAATGGTGCTAAGAAGCAATCCTCTCTGCATTTGGAACATAAGGTACCCTTTTTTAAAATTTTTTTCCATTACTACATTTTCAAAACACCTGTGTTAATTCATATGCATATGTTATTTTCACATGTATGCATGTAATTGTTTGTTTCTAATTTCAGGTTTCTCCAGAAGTTGTAATCACTGGAGAGCGGACTTTGTCTGATTCGGTCCGAGCAATGTCTAAGAAGTCTGATGCTGATTATGACGCAAAGTTTAATCAGCAATCTTCACTCAAGACCCCTCTTCAGCCTTTTGCTGCTCAAGTGTCATCTCAACCTCCTGGTAAAGAACCAGCATCTTCTGAATTTAGATGCAGAGATTCATCTATGGGTGGAAAGGTTCCTCATTATGGTCCTAGGCGTGTTGTTTTTCCAAATTCCAAGTTTCGTGAGGATTATGTTGGAGTCAAAAAGAAGTACAATGTATGCTCTTCAGAGATTCAAAATTATAATGCTATATGCTCTCTTGCTTCTTCAAGTCATCAAAAGTAAGTGTTTCTAAATTTAGAAATATAATGCTATGTTTGTACTGTTCTGTTTCTAAAATATAATCTATTATCAGTTCTGAATGTTATAAACTTCTGTGTAGAGAGTTTGCTGTTATCTTTCTGGAGTTCGTTGTACTTATTGGTCTTTTGGCGAGTCATTGAAGCCTGGTGGTGTTGTCATGCCATATGTAGTGTCAGCTTTCTGTTACCATCTATTTTCAAAATCTGGAGGACACCCTGATATGTCTAAGAAGTACTACTACTTTCCCAGCATTGGTGTAAGTATCGATGAAATAAGTTATGGGCCCTTCATCTTTTTTCCTGGGTGTCGTCTTTGGCTGATCTAGTTTTGGATCTAACCGAGCATCCTCCTGTGACCTTCTTGTTCCATAAGTTGTCCTTTTCATTTCCCTTTTTGCCCTTGGCAACACGTGCATCAGGTTTAGCTGAAACCTCAGGTTGCTGGGCTGCTTTGTAGTTTGTACCTATCTTATGGGCCAAATGGGCTTCAAATGTTGCATATGGGCTCGTACACTTTGTTCCTGTTGTATTTACAGTATTAGTTTCTTAAATTTACATATTTGAATGACTGTATATTTAAGGTTACCTATATGTAAATTTAATCCTGTCAATATGTATTTGCTGTTTTTTTTGAGGATTTACACTAGTTCCCCAAACTAGTTTGTCTTTTTGCTTACATAATTAAACTTTTGCATTTCTGTTATCTAAATTTTTGTGCATATGCATTTTTTTTTAGGATTTACACTAGTTCCCCAAACTAGTTTGTCTTTTTGAGTATGTTGACTTTATGTATTTGTCTATTATGTTTTTCAGGAGAATTTACTTTGTGATCCAGAAGTTGCTAAAAAGGATGTTTTAGTTAAAGCATTCAAATTATCTAAGAAGGCTAGGCCTCTTCAACGTTCTGACATTGTAAGATACTTTCTCTACTGTTGATACTCTATATAATTTTTTTATGCCTTTCTTTAGGTTGTAATTTCCTTTTTGTAGCTATTCTTCCCAGTTTTCTTCGAGAATCACTGGTTTGTCTTTGCTGTTGATATCATTGACAAGAAATGGGTTTTCATTGATTCCTTGTACAAGAAAGATGATCCATACCAGCAGTATGTTAGGTCTAAATTGGTTAGTCCCCTGTCTATTTATGATATTATTTTGATTTCTTTAATTTGTCCTCATATTATGTTTAATTATGATTTTTTTTATTATTTCTTTCTCTGTTCAAGATTCCAAATTTCCAGCACCACTGGTACGAGTATGTTGGTGTTGACATGCCATTTGATGAGTACACGGAGCTGTATCCTGATGTCCCTTATCTTGATCCTGACCATTTGTAAGTCTCTATGACGTTTCTATGTGTTCATTTCTAGGTAGAGTACAATTTGGCAAATTTGTACAGTTAAGTGTTGTGTCGTATACAGTTTAAATTGATTGCAGTTACACTATATTGTTACTGTAATATTAGTTCATGTGTCATGTAAATGTTTGTATAAGGGGTTGTAACAGGACTGATCCTATGATTTTTTTTTTCTTGTATTTTGCTTGCCCAGTGAATGTTCTTATATTCCTAATCATTAAATATATGTTATTTTTTGTAGCTTTGATGCTGGTATCTATGCTATGCTTTTTTTGGAGCTTTGGCATTCTCCAAGAACCGTTTTGTCTCAATTGTTTGATAGTTCTGATATTCCCAACATAAGGATCAAGATTGCAAATACGCTTTTGTTTCTGTACCACAATGTTGGGAATAAGACACTTGTCACTGAATACGAACATGAGGTTAGTGCACCTTTTTGTTATTTCGTACATATGTATTTCAATTTGTTAGAGTGATTCAGTTTTACATGAATTTTTACTTTAGTATCTTCTGCTGAATTTTTTTTGTCCAGGAAGATAGCTAGATGTCGAAGCTGACCATGAAGATTCTGAATATGGAAGAGTAGTTCTAAAGTTTCTCTGCAGTAGAACATACTTTACAAAGCGTCATGTATAAATAGGGTCCATATCCTGCAACTCAGTGTAATAGAATAGTTTGGCCATACAGTTCTGTTACATTTGAGTACAGAAAATAGTATGTAATATTGAATCTACTATTAGTCTAAGCTTGGTGCTCTATTTGCTGTCAGCTTCATGTTCTCTTTTTTTTTTTTCATCTTCTGTCTTGTCGTTGCATCAGTTTCTTTGTCCTTCCCTTGTATTTGCTGCATCTTTTTTCATCTTCTTCTTTGACTTTCCCTGTGGACCTGTTCCAGTTTAAGATATTTATGTTAGTAATTGTTACTTGCATAACTATTTTTTACATAGTGGTTTTCCATGGTTGATGATGACTTACTTGAAGATTCTGATTTCTTTTTCTTCTTTTGCTTGCGCTTTTCTTGTTGCTTTAGCTCCTCCTTTATCTGTTCTACCTTATCCTTCATCCTTGATGGAAGTTTTGGTCTCCCCTTCTGTTGTATTTTGTTTGGATTTTGCAGATCTAAGTATTCATCTTCACTGATGGATTCAACACTGGATGGTGGTTGGTTCTTAGATGTCACATTCGCGGTGCTTGAGGACAGTGTTACGTCAGCAGCTGCAAGCATTTTGTCCAAGTTTATGTCGATTCTTTCAAATTCTGATATCAAGTAATGGAAGGTATCATCTTTTGTAGATGCTTTTGATGTCAGCTCAGATGATTTCCTTGACAGTGCATTGAACCTCAGTATGTCATTGGTCTTGTCATTATCTGCATCCCTCTGCACATTTAACTTCCTATCCTTCTTTCTCCATCTGTTTATAATGTACTTTTCTGGTATACTGCTGATGTCCTTTTCAACTATTATTTTCAGTATATGTGAACAAAGGATCCCATCCTTCAAGAACTTGCAACAGATGCAGCTGAACTCTTCATTACCTGCTGTCAGGTTAGTATGAACGAAGTATGATCTCTGTCTATGCTCTTTGTGTATGTTGTTTTTTTTCTGAAAAACCTCGAACACCTGTCCTTCTTGTATTTCTTTGAAGCTGAGATTTGCTGTTAGTTGAAGCTCAAACTGAAACTTTTTGAAGATGTTCCTGTTATATAATTCTTGTGCCTGTTGTTCAATGCTGTAGTAGAATATAAGTTCCTTTCGCCTCTTTTCTTTACTTGCTCGGTCCTCTAAGTCTTCATCCATTTCAATTGTATCCACAATTCTCTGATATTCTCTAATGAAATTCATGACGTTGTATGTAGGTCCAACGTTATCTTTGAATCTTGCATTTGTCCCCTCACTCCTTGCTGTGCTGGTCAGGAACGGGAAGAATTCTTCTTTGAAATACACGGGTACGAATCTCTCCTTCATTTTCCACATCTTGTTAAAGTATTTGTTGTTTTCAAGGCTATGCTCCTTTACCATTTCTTGCCAAAGAAACTCAAACTCTGCTCTTGTTAGGGAGTTATTGACTACATCTTCAAACTCCTCATATAACCCCTCTTTAGTAGCAAAGCACTTTATATTCTTGTTGTAACACTTGGTCTTGATATGAAACATGCAGTTACGATGCTTTGTGTTTGGGAATACTTGCTCTATGGCTGATTTCATTGCCATATCCTGATCTGTGATGATCGTTTTAGGATGTTTTCCACCCATGGCCTCAAGGAAGCAGTTGAACACCCATTTGAAGGTTTCAGTGGTCTCATTTGCTAAGAATGCGCAAGCAAACATGCAGGTATGTCCATGTCCTGTAATCCCAACAAATGGAGCAAACCTTAGGTTATATCTGTTTATACAGAATGTTGTGTCGAAACTTATGCAATCCCCATATTCTGCATAATACTTGACTGAAGATGCATCTGCCCAGAACAAGTTTCTGACCTTCTTCTCATCATCAACATCGAATGTGTAGAAGAAGCTTGGATCTTCTGCTTTTCTTTTTCTGAAAAACTCCAAAACTTGCATCATATCATTTCCAGTGACTTCTCTGTTAATCTTGGTTTTGTAGTTGCTAATATCCTTCTTTTGATAGGCAAGGCAGTAGATCCTCCTCTCATGTAAGACAGGATAGCTAGCATTTTTTTTGGTTCAATGTTGCAGCTGTTGAGTGTGCGTATTAGCTTTTTCTCCATTTCAGTCATGTACTTGTGACCTCCAAAAGCTTGTCTCTTTGAAGTTTGATTTAGCTCATGATTATGATCCAAGTCAAGCCTTGTTATTGTCCAGACCCCTTGTGTCTTTTCTGTTACGACCATAACACATGGGCAGTCTGTTCTCACAAGTACATTTGTTCTTCTTTTTGGCCCTTTTTGCTTACTAGCTGATCCCTCTGGTTCCTGATTCTCAGTTGCCTGGGTTTGCTGAGTTCCTTTACCATGCTTGGTGCACTTGATTTCGACTTTGTATATTTCATTGTTACGCTTCTTGCTTGTAGTTCTGGCAGCACGCGCAATGGTAGCTTCAAAACCTGCGAGCATTGCATAGAAATTGAATTTATGATATGCTTCATCTCTGGTTCCAAATTCCTGACCAATTTGTGGGACATATCTGCTTTCAATGGGTGCATTGTTTCCTTCAACTCGTTCACTCTCAAGAAAGTCCTCAATCTGCTCCTCTGTTAATTCTTTGTCACTATCATCATCACTTTTAGGACTTTGCTCATGCATATTCATATCTTCATTGCTTGTGTTTGTGCTAGTAGAAGGTCCTGTCTCTCTGAATGATTTTTCATGTTCAGTACTTTTTGATGCTTGTGCCTGTAAAAACATGAAATTATCTAATGTCTTTTCTAACTGTACATTTATTTGCATCGTTAAATTAGCATAGTGTATATTGCAATTTAATTACCTGTTCAGCATCATAGATTCTGAATATGTCAATGTCCCAATTATTTGGTACAGTGTCCAGTGATGTCTCTTGAATTTGCCCCATCAAAGAATTGTTGTTATGAGCACTATTGTTCTGAATTGTGAATGTGCTGTCTTCACTGCTTTGCAGGGTTAGCATGTGCCCCTGTGAATGGATCAAAAGTTATATTACACTATCAGCAACCAAATTGTAAGTATTTCAGTTTTAAATATTCAGATTAGTTCATGTTTGTATGTACCTCAGTTCTTTGAAGCAATCTGTTTTGCTCTGAGATTTCATCAGCATTTGATTGTATGTTTGGTCCTCCATAAAGTATATTTTCCTGCAATATCAAACAAGTCATCCGTATCAGTTCTAAACTATAAATGCATCTGACATGTAATTTTGTATATACTTGATTGTGAGATTCTCTTTTTACCTCAAATGGATTATCGCTAAGCAATAGCTGAGTGAACGATTGCGTTCCTTGCTGCCATTTGTCATCCATCAGAATATGTTTATGAATGGTGGAATACATATGGTTTTGTGCTGCAATAAATAAAAATTTCAATCAACTTTACCTCTGTTATGTTGCCCGACTTGTTTGCTTCTTGTGAATTTTTGATCTGCTCCATAATCAGCCCAGTGTATCCTCCCTGCAGTTTGTGTTATGTTAATATAGTGTTGTTAAGCTTTCAAAATTCAGTAAATGCAGTAGTTCTGAACCTGATTCATACTGAACATTGAGTCTATATATTGCTGGAACTCCCATGTAGTCTGTGATGTTTGCCCAAAGCAATTGGTTTCTGTGATTGCTTTGAATCCTTCTGTTTGCTTCCACATATGTGTATCATCATCCTGTGCAATTCATGATTTATTAGAAATAAGGAAATATGGGTTCCAGTTCATGCTTATTATAAATTTTCGTTCCTACAAGTATGTTTTCTGTTCAAATTGTGCATAAGCATGAATCTGTCACTGTTTTTGATCTGGGTGCTACAAATTGGGTTACACGATCAACTGGTTGCAGCAAATTCGAAATTGAAGGGCACAGCAATGAGAGGAAAGTATTTTGTAGCAGATTGCAGTGGTATGTACCTGTTCCTCCATGCTTTCTGATCTGATTTGAGTCTGCCCTTCCTTGATCTTCAATTCTGCTAGTTAGATCGCCTTGTGCCCTTCATCGTGTTTCCTGGGTGTCGTCTTTGGCTGATCTAGTTTTCGATCTTACCCAGCATCCTCCTGTGACCTTCTTGTTGCATAAGTTTCTTTTCATTTCCCTTTTTTCCCTTGGCAACACGTGCATCAGGTTTAGCTGAAACCTGAGGTCACTGGGCTGCTTTGTACCTATCTTATGGGCCAAATGGGCTTCAAATGTTGCATATGGGCTCGTACACTTTGTTCCTGTTGTATTTACAGTATTAGTTTCTTAAATTTACATATTTGAATGACTGTATATTTAAGGTTACCTATATGTAAATTTAATCCTGTCAATATGTATTTGCTGTTTTTTTGAGGATTTACACTAACTCCCCAAACTAGTTTGTCTTTTTGCTTACATAATTAAACTTTTGCATTTCTGTTATCAAAATTTTTGTGCATATGCTTTTTTTTTTTGAGGATTTACACTAGTTCCCCAAACTAGTTTGTCTTTTTGCTTACATAATAAAACTTTTGTATTTCTGTTATCTAAACTATTTTGTTCTTCCTTATGCTTCCCATGTGTTTTTTCTGTAGCTATTTGCATGTTTTATTAATCTGTTTGTATTTGCTTCGGAAATCAGTTTGTTTCTTATTTGGATATTTCAATATGTTTTTGAGTTTATGCTTTCGAATTTTCAATATTTTTTCGTATAAGTTTGTTTCTTTCTGAATTGGTTTTGTTTTCTTGCATTGGCAAATCTCAGCCACAGATTCAAAATCAAAGGGTGTCAAAATTCGAGTGCTCCCTATGTTCGAAACACTCGGTTTCCAGTTCTGTTGAAATTCAAGTGTTTCTTGACTTCAAAACACTCAAGTGTTCCTAAGCCACAAAACACTCAAGTGGTAGGTAGGCAGCCCCTAACGAAAAGAATGGCGGTGCGGTTGTTGGATGTAACTAAAAGAACTTAACATGCAGTAGTTATTTTGGAATGGATCTTGTCAATCAACACTCAAAATGACATGAGTAGCAAATCATGTCACGCTGTCTGTGCAGTGCTATATACTTATTTTGCACCTTTCTTCTGCCAATATTTGACATCACGATCGAGTTCACTTTAAGTATTAGTACGTCCAGCTCTTTTCTCTTACGATACGTATACCTGCTACAGTACAACTAATGATTCTAGCTAGCTGCAAGGCCCTCTCCCTGCATGCTGGCCGATCGATGACGTACGGCGGCCGGCTGCACCGTTGCGTTGCCCCCCACGTGAACCGAGGCGGCGGCAGCAGCAGCAGCAGCTAGTAGGAGTAGTAGTAGTAGTACACGTGAAAGCGACTTGTATCATGAGATCGATCGAGGCAACCAATTAAGTCGACGGTGACGTGGTCATCCGATCGAGTAGTAGGCGATAGTAGAGCACCATGTCTCCGACCAGACCAAGGCGGATCGTTATCGGCGGCGACCGTGCCGTGTCCTTCCTTGGCTCGACTGGCCGCCGCGCGCCACGTCCGTGTCCACCAACCGCGCGCGCGCGCTTGCAGGATGTCGTATCGAATGCATCGGCATGAGACGGAAGGGTCGTGGTGACCGGGGTAATTAAGGGGAAGGGCAGCAGAGCAAGATGGTGCGGTTGCCGTGGAGCCCACAAACTGGCCATCCAGGTCCTCTACCAGACCTCCCACGTACTGTCCCAGCCTGCACAGACAGCGCCATCGCTCTCACGCCCACACCTGCCTGCGCAAGTGCGCATGCAGCTCGCGTCCGCACGCACCTGCAGTGCAGATCTGTAATACTACATGCTTATTGTACCATTTGTGCTGTGCAGCTGCTTTCACACAGATTTTTAGCGAGCGGCCAAATTCGAACCTCGTGCGCATGCACTAGCGGACCTAGGAAGTTTGTGTGGGGTAGTCACTAGTACACTAAACACTTGGATCACACATAGTAGGTCACATATAGAGAAAATCCTCACTGTTTTTTTGCAAAATCAAGGTGTGCACAGGACTACATGGACCCCAGCTGGATCCGCCACTGTGCGCATGCAGTTTCGTTTTTAAAACTAATCGATCAAAACCTCATGATCACCACCCTCTATATATTGAGGCAGCTTTTGGGACGTAGTAGTAGTACTACACGTGACCATGCATGGCATGCACACAACTCGGACCGATCGAGTCCACGCGCGGCCCTTCCCCATGCACGCCGCCTGCACCCGCCCGATACGATTGGGACGCGTACTTGTGGCCGGGGATAATCCCAACAACCTACGTAACACAAACAGTTCAAGCGCGCGCGCGCACCTCGGATGCATGAATGCTTATATATGTTTCGTACAATATATACGAGGTTGCAAGGTGCGGCGGAGAAAACATGACACGCAGGGGCCGGTCCGGGAGTTTGGTGGCCGTGGCTATGGTCCGGTCTGGAATGGGGAAGCGTCGCAAGCTGTGGACGTACGGCAGGGCCGGTTTTATGCGAATGTACGTGTGGGCTCCTGGGCTACGGGGCAGGCCGGCCCAAAAAACCCGACATGCTATACTGCGTGGCGCGACGCGGGCCGCAAATTCAACCACACTAGGGAAAACCAAACGCTACAGCGCTGGGTGGGTAGCCCTTTGCAACTTTTGGGCTTATGGACGAAAACCAGAAAGCAGCCCACTTATGGGGTGGCATTTGCAATTATCCGAAGCATAAATTATAGTTTCTATTTTGAGTCTTCGATAGTATGCTCGTTGACAGGTATGAACACCTTAATTTTATCGTCTCAGGAATTTTTATTTATCTTTCTTAAGTTTGTGATGGCCAACCCTCTCACTCTGATCTCTGTGCTGCACGTTCGTCACCTTCGCTGTGGCGAGTGGATCTCCTGATTTGCGCCACTTCGTATGCCGCGAATCAGAGCTCAAGTCCACGCAAAAAAAAAAAAAATCAGCGCTCAAGTGCGTCTGCCACTTCTGTACAACGATGAACGAGGGCAGTAAAGGGTTCCATAGCCACGGTCTTGCTGAAACTGAGGGTCCATATTTCCATCCGATTTCAGCACCAATCAGCGGGGCAGGGCTTCGATCATGAGAGAATAGAGAGGCATATGGGAACGAGGAGGAACTGAACGGTTCGAGAGGGTGAACAGGCTGCGTACGTGATAGAGTGCTCGACGGGGATCAGACGGAAAAGAAAATCAAGAATCAACTTGTTGATGTGGGGTTAACTCACCTGATAATGGGCTTGGACTTGAAGAGACGCGATGTTTACCACACATCGTGACAAGGAAGATGCTCTTTTCAGCCTGCCACAAAAAAAAGGGGGGGGAGGGGGGGACATGCCTCCTTGATGCCAGGCAGGCAAAAAAAAGTACCTCATCTACCTGGCTTCTAAAAGGTGACGATTTTCACTTTCAAAAAAAAAGTTGACGATTTTCAGCTATATTTTCACAGAATTGCAAATGGTAGAAAAAGGAAAAGTACCATTTTCAGCTTGTTAAAAGGGGATGATAAAATAATTGGTGACAAGGAACTGTTAGCACATGCTACAGATTTCTAATTTGTGAGAAAATAATTGCAAATGATACGAAAGGTTTCAGTGATACTCCTGCAGTCTCCGAAATGTCCACGATCACGTGCGGCCGGGCAGCTGTTCATCGATTCTTGCGGAACTGACGCTTGCGGAGCCTCCGATCGTAAACACAGTTTCAAAAATGTTGACAAACCCAAGTAAGAATAGAATGTTTCGAAATTGTTGACAAAATAACCTTGTGGCTTTTGTAGCCCGACGAGGACGGTACATTGTGGTCGAGCAGACGAATTACGCAGAGCAACACCCTTTTCTTTTGCCAACCTCGCGACAGCAGGGGGCTCAAGCCCCCCCTCCCGCCTCTACCTACCTATTGGATCTCCATGGAGATGAAGGGAGGAGGAGGAGGGACAACTAACATAAGGGTAGAAAATGGAGCAACAGCTTCCTCCATGCCATACTTTCTTTCTTTTCTTCCCTTCCGATACTATCCACTGCGGCCTATTGAAAATTTTTGGACACACCATATCTGAGGTCAAAATTAGAGGTAGTCGAGGTTGAGCGCTGTGCCTTTGGTCTGAAATTTTTTGGACAAGTTCAGATATGGTGTAATGGACACACCATATCTGAGCGTACATTTCTTTCATGATTTCTGGCTCAAAATTAGAGGTAGTCGAGGTTGAACGCTGTGCCTTTGGTCTGAAAACTTTTGTAGCCCGACGAGGACCGTACGTTGTGGTCGAGCAGACGAATTATGCAGAGCAACACCCTTTTCTTTTGCCAGCCTCGCGACAGCAGGGGGCTCAAGCCCCCCCTCCCGCCTCTACCTACCTATTGGATCTTCATGGAGATGAAGGGAGGAGGAGGAGGGACAACTAACATAAGGGTAGAAAACGGAGCAACAGCTTCCTCTATGCCATACTTGAAAACGATCTGGTCAACCGTCTTTGTTTTATCAGCTAAAATCTTTGTCGATGTCAGTTCATCCTACAGATTATTTAAATAGATCAGGGGTGAGAGTGCAGCCAAATTAAAAACAATCAGCTTTAGCCAAATTAAAAAAATAATAAAATGGACGCGGCTTACCCTCTCAAGGAGAAATGCCAGTAAATTTTCAATAGGATATTTAGGAGACCACCATTGTGCCTTCACTTGGAGCCTGAAAAAGAATGATGGCTGATTTGAATATTTGATCCACACAAAAAAAATGCGAGGAAATCGACACAAAAATTTTGGGACAGAACTAGTAGCACACGTCCACATCCTTTGTGATGACAGAAAAGTAAATAATAAAGTTAAGTGGTAGAAAAATTCTTTTTCATGGCAAATGCATGGGTATCAGTCCTTCAAAACTGAAAGAAGGCACGATAACTAAACACCCTCATGCAGGTCTTGATGATTGCCAGCAACAATTGCGTGCTCACGAAGCATATGACAGTTCCATTCCATCAAAGCGATCCATCATCTATCCATGAGCCTCAAACTTGCGTGCCTTTTTTTCCTTCGTGAGATCGACCAGTCCGGCACTCTAATGTACTGAGGGCTGAAGCATTGGAGGGAACCAAAAGACCATGGTAAGCATGTGCGGGAGTTCTGATCCGGCAGAGAGTTGAAACATATGTTCTCGCAATCCTCTTTCGAACTGCAAGTACTGTTTCTTAATCCAGCTCTCCGCGCGCGCGGAAGTGGCGCTGGCTCATGGCGGCCTGGCATAGCGGCGACGGCTGATGCGCAACAGCAGCTGCAAACTCAGGCATCTGAGAGATAATAACTTCTGTCTTCTCCTGCCCCTTCTGTTTCTTAGATTAAACACGAGCTGCCGGCTTACCGGCCGAACAAGTCCTCCAATTCATTGCTTGTTTGTTCTTGTGGTGCTGCCTTGTTTTCCACAATGTAGTCGTCATCTAGTGACTTGGCGTACTTTTTTTCACTATCGCTTCAGCCCTGAGGCAATTTCCCGTAATGAGTATGAGCAACACGTTGCTGTAAGAGGTGCGTTTATGCGAACTAGCAGCAAACAAAGGCGAAGTCGCCATAGCACTTGGAGCGAACCATAATACCCATTGGAGCGGAGGGTCATGCAGCAAATCCACAATGGTTACACGTGGTGCACCGCGGCTCCCTGCTGAGTGCTGGATCGACGGGTCGGGAGCGGTTCGCTCCGTGGACCAACCGCGCCCATCGTGAGGGTAATGCCAGTCACAATCGACTGGACATCAGCAAAGTTGGATAACATTACTATTTAGATCGAGTTGTACTATAGCATAGTGCCGTGAATTAGTAGCCAGGTAGCCAAGGAAGATGATTGGCTTTAAATAAAAGCAGGAGACGGGGAAGGACGTGATGAAGTCTGCGAGGAAGTCAGCAATGTGTAGGACTCCATAGAAATTTTCATTCTTCTCAACAAGCCAGAAAAAAAAATACTACTAGTGTGTTTTTGTTGACAAGAACACAGCCAGCGAGCTGCCTTGAGTTCGTTGTACGGGAGAATGACGCTGGCCTGATCTGATGAATTGAATCTACATCGGAGGATTCGTGGTGGTGGATGCTGACATGCTGTCAAGGCGCGCATCGATGGATGCCAATGTTGTGTGCCGATCCACTCCATGCTGAGCCCACTCTACCAGCTAACCAGCATACCTGTTGTGTCTCGCTCTCGCGGCCTGGGGACACCAACTAGGCCGCGGCGAAGAGGGCGTTCGCGTGCCTTATCGTTTCTTTTTTTTTCCCCAATTTTTCTCACGGTCCCGGATTTGTTTGAGTCTGAAATTTTGTCAAATAGCGTTCCACCGTTCCTGCTTGTCCGGACATTTTGTTTGAAACGATTTTGAGTTCTGATGCACAAGGGCGCACTACCGCATCATCTTGGCGTCGTGGCCGCGCGCGGCCGATGCCAGCGTGGGGTCGGGTGCCGTGCCGCCCTCTAGGGGAAGCCATGCCAACGTTCGTGCATGCAGTGCACTCCGGCCGTTGACGTGATGGCTGATCGACGCACGCAGGAGCAAGAAGAGGCAGAGCCGAGAGCAAGGGTGAACCACCAAGTGCAACGTACAGCGCACTACCGCATCATCGTGGCGCTGTCCTCGTGATGGCACAAACCAGTGACTCGAGATCGTCTGCTTGTGCTGGTCGCATCCGGCGCGCGCAGTGCCGTCGTTGGCAGCTTTCCCTGGTCGTGGCCGCGGCCGATGCCAGCGTGGCCGGCCGGCGACTACATTAAATTGATGCCAGCGTGGTCGGCCGGCGAAGCAGGTCACCGGCGGCGAGGCGAGTTCCCACACAGCTTCGCCGGCGGCTTGGAGAACGGGGCGTCCAGCACCGCCTGCGGCACGCTCGGCACCACGACGCGCAGGCAGCACCCGGACGACGCGGAGAAGTTGACGGCGGCGACGGCCGGGAAGGGAACGCCCGGGTGCGCCGCGGCGGCGTCGCGCACGTCGAGCAGCGCCAGCGCGCCGCCGAGAGTGGCCCGTGACCGTGACACAGTAAAATGAGTGCCGGTCACGGTCGCCAGCTCTCGCCGGTGACCTGCTCCCGATCGAGTACTTGATATATACGGCAGCCGGGGCCACATGATGCAGTTCCTTGCTGCGACCAGGAAAGGAAGGCACCGCAACGTTTGAGGCCCCTCGTCTGGAGAGCCGTACGTCGATCGGCAGGCTCAAGCGTCCCATGCATACCAATTGCCGCCTCCAAACGAGTTTAGAGGAAGTTGCAGATCAAGTCCTCTAGAACGCCGTGAAGGGGAATCGCTTCTACTGGGAATTCAAACGAGCCCGACGTCATGTAGAGGTGAGGTGTCAACGATTGACGACTCCCTTCGACGCCTGGCCACGTCACCGGGCGTTCCGCCTATTGTGCGTCCCGTTGCGTGCGGCAGGCATATAGTCCTGTGCTTAGCTCCGTAGTTAACCAAGCTGCACTGTAATCAAACTGATGAGCGCGCTATGATCGTGCACCGGGAAGCGAAGTGTCTGCAGGTGCCAATAAGTAAGAAACCTGATCTTGCAGTGCAGCGTACCTGGCGTACGTAGTGCATGATCAAGAAACCAGCAGAGCTCTGCTACGTTCTCAGGTACGGTAGGCTCACCCGGCCCGGCCGGCGCTGGGGACTATCGGCGGCGGAAGGGCTTCGCTTCGACATTAATTTGCTGGCTTGGCTTGCCGACGTTGCCGTGCCCAGAGTTCGCGTGCGAGACAGCTTACCGGCGGCCGCGAGCACGGCCAGGGCCATCACGTGACGTCCGCGTCTCCGTGTCATGGGCTACTTCAAACAGCCACCGGGTCTGCGGGCCGCTCTACTGACGATGCGATATTTTGCTCAGACGAGAGGCAGGTTTCCTGGGCCAACACCAACAGAAAGCCCAACCGACTGAGCCCGTCTCTATTTTTGGTGGCCTGTTGAGGAATTTGGCCACGCGCCTGGATTCAGAGACCCGTTGACCTAGGTTCAAAAGAGACCCGTTGACCTGACGACCGAGTTCACGTGCCAGCGACAAACAAAGACTGAGCCGCGACGAAGAGTTCCTCCTCCGCCGCCGCCGCCGCCGAGTTCCGACGGCGTCCATTCATGTGGCCAGGCCAGGCAAGTCCTCTTCTTCAAATTCACTTATGCACCAGTTGCTTGCTTTCCGAAATCGACCAACAAATTTGCATTGAGGAGGTCCACTTACACTGTGTTGTTGGCCAGGAAACAAGTTCATATAGTGTCGAGCACAACACCTTTTTCTTGATTAGTTTATACAACAAGACGGCAAGTGCAATCTTCATCTGGTTAGTTTATTCAACAAGGCAGCCAGCTCAATGTTCTTTTATTAGTTTGTACTACAACAAAATGGCGGCGAGTATATCACTTTTTTTTTTAGTTATTTTACATACAACAAGGAGGTGATGGAGTACAATACTTTTTTCTTGATTTGTTTACGCAACAACAAGGCAGCAACTGCAATACTCTTTTGCTGATTAATTTATTCAGCATTCAGCAACAAGCTAAGGCACGTAGGTAGCCAAAAGATGTATTATACAGCAGACATACAACATGTAGCTAGTGACATCATTATATCTAGTTGTTTTATCTTTATATACTAATTAACATGTGAATATGAGAGATATTTTTCATCAGCAACCGACATTCATATTTGAGATGCTATGTCATTCATGGATCTCGTGACTAAAAATAAATTAGAATTCCTATTTCGAGTCTTCTTCTGAAAGATAGTATATTCTTGGTATGAACACCTTAATTTATTAGTCATAAATGCAAATTTATGTTGATTATAAGCTTGAATTCGGATGGGTTGGTTCCACCGCAACAACTACGCTTAGGCCAGTCTCAATAGGCCTTTCATAGGCATTTAATTAGCTGCCACATCAGATATTTTGATGACATGGCAAGATGTTTAAGAAGAGAGAGAAGAACTTCCTTTCATCCTGGTGAAAGGATGCCAACACTCTTTCCAAGTCGATGAAAGCAAGATGAAAGCGCAGTGAGGCATTTCTCTTTCTTTCCCCACCAAAATTCCGATCCGGTGTGCGCGCCTCGCCGCCCTTTTCTGCTCCCGCGCGTCGCCCCTCCTCTCCGGCCCAAGCGCGCCGCGCCTCCCTCTGTTCTCTCGCCGCTTCCGCGCGCCGCGCCTCCCTTTCTTCTCCCGCCGGCCCCGGGCACCGCTTCCCCTCTGCCCGTGCAGCGCCTCTCTTCTCCCGCCTCTCTCGCACCCGAGCGCTGCTCCCGCCTCTCCCCTTGCGCTTCGACTTATTTGATTGGCCTCCCATCCCCCTGCTCCCTCATGGATTCGTATTTTATTTTTTGCATGATTTACATCATGAATGGTTTCGTCTGTTGGGATGAAGCTTGATCTTTCTGGACTGACTTGGTGGCCGAGCAGATAATTTTGTTGGAGTCTCGGTTTCAGTTTCAGATGATGGTTTCAGAATGTGATTGTATTACATGCTATATCTCAGTTTCAGTACGTATTTTCTAATGTGAGCTGAAGCGCACTTTTTTTTTTAAGCTGAAGTGTACATATTTTTGTTCAGTCCATGTCGTAGCTCATGTGAACTGAAGTGCTCATGTTTTCTAATGTGAGCTGAAGTGCCCGTGTTTCTTATGCTACTACAAAATTTGTATGCCACATTTGATCACAACTCCATACAGCAATTTATTGTTTGACAAGCCTATGAAACTGTGAAATGAAACTATGCACTGAGAGAAACAGTTTCATTTCACTTAACAAGACCAGAAAGCTGACGTGTCACTCTAGGAAAATGTGAAATGAAAGTTGCCATTGAGACTGGCCTTAGTTTGCTACATATATGTTTGTTTGTTAATCAAAACTTCAATATTTATTCATTAGAAAGATTGTATCATCCTTTTATTTTAACAGATTTGTATCACACACAACCTGGTTTGTGACACATGCAACGAAGTGTGAAGAAATCAATAATGAAACAATCGCCATCATCATACTTTTCTGTGATGCACTCTTCTTTGCATATCTGTCTCTTGGCCCGCCACGAGGGAAAGCAAGACATCTTCTTGTTTGCTGCTGTATAGCAAGCTGGATTCTTAGGTTTCCAATGCTCATAATCCTGGCAGCCTAAGAATCAGTTTGAGGAAGATCAAACCTTATTATCATTGTATAGATGCTAAGATGGCAAAAGATGGATATGAAGCGTGCATGCATTTAAATGTGTGTGTGAGGAAGCAGTACCTGATTCAAGGACTAGCAATATAAGAAACATGGAACATGCTTGCTTCCCGACTGCCATCTAAATTGACCGACAAAGTTGAGGAGATCCGCTTACACTGTGTTGTTGGCTATTATATAGCGCCGAGCACAGTACTCTTTCTTGATTAGTTTCTACAACATGGCAGGAGTGTAGCACTATTTTCTTGATTACTTTATACTCTCTTTTTTTTTCCATTTAGTGTGTTCAATGAAACTTGTCCTTATGTATTCACATGTACTGTGGCAAAAGAATCATTATCAAAGCTAGAAAGGTGAAGTCATTGATGGAAAACCAAGACACTCAATACTTTCACTCTGTTAGGCATAACTCGATTTACTCCACCATGTATTTGACGGGTCAAGCTAAACTATGTCGCAATAATATGTACAAAATAAGGTGAGATTATGAATTGGGATGAGCTATGTGACTTCTTGAATTAATCTCATACTCTCTACCTTATTAACTCACGAAGTCACCACAATCGCCTCGATGTCAACGATGATTTCGTCTACCACTGAAAAAAACTAGCCATAAATGCAACACTCAAGTCGAACCATAAACTTGAACTCTTGGTCGGTTGGTTCCTCCACGAGTCTACAAGAAACCTAACTAGCTAAGTTACGCTTAGCTGCTATCTATATGTAATTTTTTAAGCCAAAAGTCTAAGATTATTCATTAGAAATATTATACCATCTCTTCATTTTTACATAGTTGTTCTACATGTAGTGGTCCACACAGCCTGGTTTGTGACACATGCAACGAGGTGAGAATACACCAGTAACATAGCAATCGCCATTGTCATACTTCTCCAGGATGCACTCGTCTTTGCATCTCTGTCTCTTAGCCCGCCACCAGGGAAAGCAAGACAACTTCTTGTTTGGTGCGGTATAGCAAGATGCATTCAAATAAGGTTCCCAATGTTCAAAACCCTCGCAACCTAAGGATCATTTTGAGGAAAATCAAACCTGATCACCATTCTATAGATGCTAGATGACAAAAGATGGAGACGGAATATTTGCATGCATAAGTGCATTTGCGCGCATGTGAGTGCGAGAAAGCGTACCTGATTCGAGGACCAACAGTATAAGAAGTATGGAACATATTGCCCATTTCCAGGTTGCCATCTAAATTGACCGACAAAGTTGGGGATAGTCACTGATGGCTAGGAAACAAGGGGTCTACCCTTTATATAGTGCCGAGCACAGTGCTCTTTTCTTAATTAGTTTATACAATAACAAGGCCACAAGAAGGGCAATGTTTTTTTTTTCCATTAGTTTATACAGCAAGAAAACGGTGAGCGTACTCCTTTCTTGATTAGTTTATGCAACAACAAGGCGGCAAGTGCAAGATCTCAAAAAAAAAAAAAGGCGGCAAGTGCAATACTCTTTCATTGATATTCAACAACAAGCTAATTAAGGCAGGTAGCTAGCCAAAAGATGCATATACAGACACACAACATGTGGATAGTGACATTATTATATCTAGTTTTTATATCTTTATATAGCACTTATACGTGAATATGAAAGGGCTTTTTTTCATAAGCAACCGATATTCATGCTTGAGATACTATATATATAACGGATGCCGTGCCTAAACATAAATTAGAATTCCTATTTCGAACCTTCTTTCCAATGATAGTATGCTCGTTGTCAGGTATGAATTAACACCTTCAAAAATACTCCTCATAAGATAATAGATCACAAGAATAGGAGACTCTCGGCTATAGATCAACTGGTCAGGCCAGGTGATTTACGTGGTTGGTTTATATAGCCTACGGCAGCGCGGCGCCCAATCACATCTGCTCTTGCGATCTTCGGGCGCACACCTTTTCCTTTCCTCAGCATTAGGGGTGCAAATAGGTGCTCCTAACGGTACCCTCCGACCCTAAGGGTCGCTAATTTGCACCTCTACCCAGCATCGCGGCATACAGAGGCGGATCCAGCGGGAGGGGTGGGGGCGGCAAGGGGGGCTCAAGCCCCCCTACCTGCTGGATCTCCATGGAGATGAAGGGAGGAGGAGGGAGAAGAAGATGAAGAGGAAGGGGGGCTGGAGGAAGAAGAAAGGGAGATGAGCACCCCCTTGGCTCATCAGTTAGCTAGCTCCGCCACCGGCGGCATAGAACATTGTCCATGTAAATCGCTTGTTGAACCGTAGCTCTATGGATCCATCTCTTGGCAAGTCGTGTGAACTTCTCTTGTGCGACTAACATAAGGGTAGCAAACGGAGCAACAGCTCCCTCTATGCCATACTTCAAAACGATCTGGTCAACCCTCTCTGTTTTATCAGTTAAAAGCTTTGTTGTTGTTAGTTCATCCCGCAGATTTAAAGAGATCAGGGGTGAGACTGCAGCCAAATTAAAAACTATCAGATTTAACCAAATTAAAAAATAAAATGGATCCGGCTTACCCTCTCGCGAAGAAATGCCAGTAAATCTTCAATATGATATTCAGGAGACCACCACTGTGCCTTCACTTGGAGTCTGAAAAAGAATGGCGGCTGATTTGGTTATTTAGAAAAGTATATAATAAAGTTAGGTGGTAGAAAATTCTTTTTCATGGCAAATGCATGGGTATCGCTTCTTAAAAACTGAAAGAAAGTGGCCTGTAACTCAATGTCTCTAATCAACAAACCTAACAAGAAAAAGAGATAATTTTATAAAACAGATCAGGAACGACGAAATATATTATATATCTGAATTATCAAAAGGATTCTACGGTTTATATATATAACTCCCATGAATTTGCTATGGATTACAAAACGTCAAATATCCGGGGAGCAGATAAAACAAATTCTAAAGATTTCGACCAAAATGGTTTCAGGCGCAGTGAAATCGAACCCGGGGCAGGGAACAAGGAACCGCCGCCCTCCCCCGCGCCAGCCCCTCCCCCGGCCTGCAGCGCCACCCGCATCCGCCGCCGCCGCCCACCGCCCACCAACTCGACCGCCCAAGAACCCTAACCCCTTCCTCCTACCGCCACCAACTCGACCGCCCAAGAACCCTAACTGGTAACCGCCGCCGGCCTCCTCCCCCTTAGACAACGTGGAGGCACCGTGCTGCCCAGGCACCACGCTCCGCCACCCGCTAGTCTCGCTTTAGGTCATGATGAGCCAGCCCACGCGGGGGGCAGGCCAGGCCCCGCACGCGGGACGGGAGTTTTCGAATTAAATGAAATTAAACGGCGCGAGACAAAGGAAAATTCAAAGATGAGATCGTCCAAAAAAGAAGAGGCCTAAAGCCCCAAGAAACAAAGGCTCAAAGGCCCATGCGGCAAGGAGGACGGCGGCACATCGTCTTGGTGCGAGCATCACTTCCCAAGAATCCTGATCAGCAGTACGACAAATTAACAACAACAAGGTTAATTAGGTTCACCGAGCGAGCGAGCACGCATGGTGAGGTCAAGCCACCGCAAACCGATGGAAACCCCTTCGATCATCGAAAAGAAAAGATACACGTGAAATTTACTATAGAGCCAAAAGCTTTTCCCCAACAAATTGACAGCACGTCACGTACCCACCGATCGGGCATGCATGGTGAGGTCAAGCCACCCCCATCGATCGATCGATCGATCGATCTATCGGCGGCATGAAATCGAGCACACGAGCGAAATTGGGTGAAAAACCTCATGCGCGAGCGCGGAAATCCCCCCCAAGCTAGCGCCATGCATGCTTCAAACCCCTAGCCCCACCGATTGAACACAAGAACGACGAACCGAATTAGCAAGAACACACGTACTAGGTAGAGACAGAAGAGCAGAACGTGCAGCGAAGCCAAAAAAAAAAGATCCATTGGTAGGAACAGTAGCCATGCATGGCAAATTAATTAGTGGCAAGCTAGCTACAAACCTCTTGCATGGCTGAACGCTTGGATCGATGCTCCAGCTGTCTGATCAGCTGGGACCTTGCTACCTATCGATTGATGCACCGGCCGGCCGGCTGCTCTGTTTTCTCTCTGCTGCACACTCGCGGTGGCCAACTCGATCGGGAGCTGCGCGCGGGTGGCAGCTGCTCGGATCGAATCGATCACTTTTAAGTAGGTAGCCCGGAATCTCACGACGACCCTCACTGGAACACAGGCAAGAGCTTGAGCACTCGTCAATGGCGCTGAACGCCGCGGCCGCGAGCCGGTCAGCTGTATCTTGGCGGGAGTTTATTTCCTGACTGGCAGAACGAAACGACGGAGTACATGGCGTATTTAAAAACCGGGAGGACACACCACGGAGTGACGGAGCCACGCTAGCTCTCCATGCCCGACTTGTGCGCTGCGATCCGCGCAAGACCAGGCCCTGGACGTCGCGTGAGCCGCACGACCCGGCCTTCCTCCGCACGAGCCAGCACACCATGCGCGCCACCATCCTAACCACCTAGGACGTACTCAATCTACGCACGCAGCTATATATCCTGCCGATCTCTAGACTCCAAGCCTAACACGATCCAAACTAGATTAATTGCAAACGGTCACGACGCAGCGTCCCGTGCACAACACGAGCTCGGCAACTACACCTGCCGGACTGACATGAATACAAACTCCCTAACCAGACTCACCTATATGTCAGGCTTATTCCTAACAAACATATATGGTGCTGCGATATATGGTGACCGGACCATGCGACCGTGACACCGGCGCTAGCACGAGGCGATCGAGATCGCGATCCAGACGTGGTGCTGATCGTCGTGCCTGCAGGGCGCACCACACGAACAGCCCCAGTCATCGTTGATTTCAGGATGAGCGTTCATGATTGAGTAAGGCAAAGGGGGGCGAACTAACATGATCAAATTTCTTATGTTCAGAGCCACCGCATCCTCGCGATCCAGATCTATAGAGAGGTCGATCTGTTTGGAGAGGGAGAGGTAGTTGTACGATCGCCGGCGATGGGGGGAGGTGACTGTGACGACGTCAAGTGGAAGGTGGCGAGCGCGTCGCCGGGGGACGGGGACCTCAGTGGGAAGGAGATCACGAGCGCGTCGCCGATGGACGGAGACCTCAAGGGGAAGGAGATCACGAGCGCGTCGCCGGAGGGTGACAACCTGCCGATCAGGAACCCGAGCAGGGCGAAGCTCCGCTTGCTCCGCTTGCTGGGGGTGAAATCCACGGCGGAGGAGGAGGCGCTGCCGGACGGGTCCGGGAAGAAGAAGATGAAGGTGGTCAAGACAAGGGTGACGCAGGCGCTCGTCGACCATATGATTGCGAACCCCTATACTCCCATCAGCGTGATCCCTGAGGAGAAGCTGGCGAAGCGATCCCCGGAATTCCGCCAGGCCTATGCCGAAAGGAAGGCTATGGCTGACAGGGTCTTGGCCTACCAGCAGGGCCTCATCAAGCAGTACATGGAAAAGGGCTACTTCGAGGAAGAGACTGAGATCACTGACGAGGAGGATTAGGGCACCAAAGGGGTTTAATATATAATTGGAGTAGTGTGTTCGTCGCTTACCCTTAGTTGGAGTACGTAGCACTGTGTCCCGGCCTGTGTGATCCACCTACTATGATGTAATCATCATCTTGGAGTTGGTGTTATCGTCTCATATTTGCTACTGGTGATTCCTATGTTATTTATTGTCCTGATGATGGTATAAAAAAAAAACTTACGTTCAAAACAGTTGATCATATTGCACCATATTTTCATCTAATCGAGTACTTTGATCAACCCAATCATCTTGAGCCTTTTTGTAGAAAAAATTATGCCATGATTTCAGCAAAATGTATCCGCGATGTAACAGATTGATCAATCATTGGCCTAATACCCCTTCGTGCCTCTTCTTCTTCCTTGAGACAGGCTGGTCGCTTGAGGTGCCATGAACATGGCGGACAGCAGAGCGGGGCGCCGGAGCTCTAGGAGAGGAGGGGCAAGGGGAACTCGGCGTCAAAGGTTAGGTAGAAGATCCGCCTCTGACTTGAGCTGCTACTTAGCTTGTACACGGTGAGCCATGGACCTGAGCACCGACTTGACCAGATCCTTTGAAAATTTACCGCAGTTGGGAGAGAGGGGGGGGGGGGGGGGGGGCATGGCCCCTGCCGCCCAATGGGAGGCTGGGTTTCGTGCATGATCAAGCAAGTGTTCGCTCGATCAGTTGTGCTACTAGTACACTTTTTGTCTTTGTCCACACGCCCGCCAGTCGGGACGCGTGCACCCCCTCCCTCGCCGACTCCGTGTACTAAAGTGCATCGCGCGTCAGTGCCATCTCTCACTATACATTGCGCGGACGCTGAGACCTAAGGAGTGTGGACAGTTATAGAAACCATCAAGATTGAGCGTGAGTAGCCACCTCACTGGCAGCACGACCGAACCCGGATCACTTTTACCGACCCTGGTGGATGGCCCAACTACCAAGAGGCAAGAGCACCTTGTGGCAAAGTGAGTAAGAATTAAGAGCAAAAAGGCATGCATATATACATGTCTACCTTGAATTAAAGTTGCATTTGAGGCCACAAAATTTGACCGACTTAATCAATATCTTATTTGTTGGATGATATCATATAAAAGCTTAAAAAATATGACGTTTTCTGTTGCTATTTGATCAATTATAATATAATATTAACTTAATTAATTTAATTTTAATTTATATGCATTACATCCTTATGCATGTCCACGCAACCAAACACGACCGAAGCGAAAAATTCTTTGCGAGCAGATGCAGTAGAGGCGAAGTACAGGCTACCAAACGCGCGCTTGGTTGAGCAGCTCGTGCAGAACAGCACAGCCCATTCGGCCATGTCTGCCAACCAAGCACCGGCCGTGCTCTGACCTGTCTGATAACTAGAGGAGAAGATGAACAACAATGAAGCACCAGTAGAACGGATCGGAGATCGCCGCCTGCAGATCAGGAGAGCCAGCTTCAATGGGAGAGACGCCATGGGTGGCCCATTCACTGGTAGGGTTGCTCGCCGCCTGATCGACCAACACTCCCAGCAACTAGCTAGTATGCTCCAGCGTCCAGCCGCCTTGCATATTTAAACCCAGCAACAAACAGTGTATAACACGACCACCTTCTTCCCTCAATCGTTACATGCACGTACAGATCGAAGCTTCAAAGGCACACATTACTCATCAGGGGCACGCATCACAGGCACAATCCTGCAACAATTCAGTACACGTGTCGGTCCGGATTTGCATCGGATTATGAGCCCGGCAAGGAGCTGCTGCTCTGACTCAGAGTTTGAGCTCATCAAGGGGACTATTTTTTTTTTTTTTTTTTGAGAATCATCAAGGGGACTACTAGTCTACTACTATAGCACCGCGCTAGTCTCTCTCCCCTCGGCTGCGCTTTAAGTTATGGGCCGGCCGACGCGAGAGGCAGGCTGGTGGGCAGCGCAAGGCGCGCGACGGGGAGTTTTTAGTATAAGGGCTGAGCTCAAATGATTCTGTGAACGAAAAGTCTAAAGCGCGCACGGACGCGCTCCGTCGCGAATGCGCGTCCCTCTCGCGCGCGGCCTGGCCTGCCTTACGCGCTGGCCTGGCCCAAAGCAACCACCGTCGTTCTGAGTCCCCGATGTCAAAACGGAATCAGATCGAGCACTCAACCCCGGCTGGTGCGCGGCGGCGTCCATCATCTCTCCGGTGACCTCTACGTCAGCACTGTTCTACGCGGTGGCTGCTCGCGGGACTCTGCGGCGGGTGCATGGGACACGACCGACGAGATTCCCGTCACGCGATGTTCTTGGGGGTCGCTGCCTGCCGCGATGTCGTCGGAGCACCAGTCACCGGCCTTTGTCCCCGCTGCTACCGAAGATCTCGAAGCGAACCTGGCCATCTACCGCGCGCCTATGGAGGATGACTTGGAGCTCGTCGACGGCGGCGCCGTGTCGCTTCGCATGCCCGAGAGCGCTGGCCCACCCCTTCATGCGTGGCAGGATGCGAGACTTCCACAGCTCCTACATCCCCCGAATCAGTGAGTGGTGCCCTTCTTCAGTTTGCTTCCCCTATCGTTGAGCTTCGGCTCTGTCGTTGATGCCTGGAGAAATTAGGTGTGCACTCGTATGCGTAATGTGTAATGTGGTCGTTCGTTAACCTGTCAAGGCTAATGAAGGATTGATTAGGGACGGTGGTGGCTTCCACTCATCCAGGTTTCAGTTCTCTTTTCATGGTGAATAACTACATGGCAGATGATTGTGTGCTTGGTGTATAAATGTGTTTACTACGCAGAAACTCACTAGGTTGAAGCTCACATTGTTGGCGTGATAAGCAGCAGAAGCAGCACCGCCAACTGAGCAGCAGTACTGCCACCGCAGGTCTTGCTTGTTATTCCCTATCCAGGTTCACTTTTTTCTTTTTGCGAAGGCCTATCCAAGTTCAACGCAGGGGATTTCTCATGATTTTGGAATTTTTTTGGATTCATCAATTACCCTTGAATTGGTTGGCGACTTCAGCACCACAAATAGGCAATATAGATGGTTCATTCTGATGGCACTTGGTACAAGCTAGCCGTGATAGGATCGGTTGCAGGCAAAATTGATCATTGCACGATGCTTTTGCAAGTTGAACCAACTGCTTATGTTCACGGCGTGGTGTTTGTTATGGATGCTGGCATATCAAATTGGAGCCGGAACCAGATGCATCGACTGAAGGGACTGCACTCACCTCATCCTTGTTGGATTTATCAACGAATGGAGTTCTTTTCAAAGATGTCATATCCTTGTTGTATACAGAGTTTAATTCTGTCCAGGTTTTGCATAACCAAGGTCATGTAATGCAGTAGCTGATGCATTAGCAGAGCAAGGAGCTAGCTTAGGCCGGGAGAATTTCAGCTTTAGTCTGATTGTGATCCCGCTGCTGTAAACCATTTTGTGGCCGCCAATCAGGCATCGGCCTCTGGTTAATGCATATGTGGTTTGTTTGATGGAAGAAAAGACTGATGCTAAGCGCATTACCCAGGGCGGTGACTGATGAATTTCTTTATGATGCTCACATCATGTTATGTCTTAACTATTGATATCTTAGTTATTGATAGAGAAAGTGATTAAGCGGGAGTGAAAGTACAGACCTAAAAAATTCTCTCTGAACTAGCAGTAGCAACTTTTTCTAGACCAGTGGTAGCAACTTTTTGCTAAGCTAGCAGTAGTAACTTCTTCTGCAGTATCTTTTTTTTTTCCATACAACTTCTTTTCTATTCAATGGTTAAAACATTTTAATTAGTTGCAAAAAGGAACCTTGGAGTATACAGAATGGGAACTTTCGCATAGAGTTTGTCACCGGCTTTAGGCACAGTAGAAATTATATCCTACCACTTTTTGGCTTCTTCACTATTTCTATCTTTTTCATGTTCAAAGAACAACTTGGAGTAGCAGTTCCTCGTCACAGTGTACGATTTGTCTTAGATAGAAAAACGACATTTTTGACTAGCAACAGAAAGTGCAAACAAACTTATCAAAACCTAGTGAGTGGGAGGTATTTTCGCTAATAAGAGAGGCATCGACGGAGTTTTGACTAGCAGTAGCAACCTTTGTGTGCTAGCAGTAGCAAACTTATTTTTAAATTAGCAGTAGTAATTTGTTCTCTAGTAGCAGTAGCAACTTTATTTTTTTTTATAGAATAACTTAGTTTTAGTCAACAATAGAAGACCCTATTATTCCATCATACATTTAGTATATTTTTTTTGTACCTATTCGCGTGTTTGTTCCGTGTGACAAATTTAGTATTTTATTATAGCAACTTTATGTGCACCATGTAAAAATTTAAATATTTTTATGATAGCAATTTTATGTGCCATGTAACAATTTTAACATATTTATGATAACAACTTTATGTGCACGATGTAATAACTTTAGTATATTTTATTATAGCAAATTTATGTATACAGTATGTAAATTTATGTATCTTATGTGATAGTAACTTTATTTGTGCATCATATAATAATTTTGACATATTTTATGATAACAACTTTATGTGCACCGTGTAGTAACTTTAATATTAATTATTATAGCAAATTTATGTACATAACATGTAATAATTTCAGTATATTTTGTGATAGTAACTTTACGAGTGCACCATGTAATAGGTTGAACATATTTTATTACCACAGGTGCATCGTGTAATAACTTTAGTATATTTTATTATAGCAAATTTATGTGCACAATATGTAAATTTATGTATATTATGTGATAGTAACTTTATTTGTGCATCATGTAATAATTTTGGCATATTTTATGATAACAACTTTATGTGCACCGTGTAGTAACTTTAATATTAATTATTATAGCAAATTGATGTGGATAACATGTAATAATTTCAGTATATTTTGTGATAGTAACTTTATGAGTGCACCATGTAATAGGTTGAACATATTTTATTACCACAGGTGCATCGTGTAATAACTTTAGTATATTTTATTGTAGCAAATTTACGTGCACAACGTATAATAATTTTAGTATATTTTATGATAGTAACTTTACATGCACACCATGCATTCATTTTATCATATTTTGTGATAGCAACTGAATGTGGATAATGGTAAAACTTCTACTAGTCATAATTTTGATAAAATGACCAGTAGCAATTTGACATTATGTATTTACTAGCACAATGTTGACATTTTCAACGGCAAAATATTTTTTACAAAAAGCTAACAACTCACTTGGTTTCATGTTTCTGATGAAACAACAACTACAGATCGGCAACAACAACAATGATGGAGTCCAGCACCTTCAGGTATCATCAAGATTAATATTAATGGAGTGTTTTTGGGAGCTGACAAATGCAGAGCCACAGAAGTTGTAGTGCATGATCATGATGGCCACCTCATGGCTACCTCAACTAGATGGCTCCAGAGAGCAGCATCCCCACGGCAACAACAACTAGATGTCTTGTGTAGTAACTTTAGTATATTTTATTATAGCAGATTTATGTGCACAACATATAGTAATTTTAATATATTTTGTGATAGTAACTTTATGTCGGCACCATTAATAACTTTAATATATTTTAAGATAACATTTTTATGTGCACTGTGTAGTAACTAGGGGTGAAAACAGATCGGATGCGGGCGGATAGTGCTCATCCCGTATCCTATCCTATATTTTCTTACTCGGATTTGGAGTCCGAGCGGATATGTGCACCGTGTAGTAACTTAGTATATTTTATTATAACAAGTTTACGTGCATATCATATAATAATTTTATTATATTTTGTGATAGTAACTTCATGTGTGCACTATGTAATAAGTTGAACATATATTATTACCATAAATGCATCATGTAATAACTTTACTATATTTTATTATAGCAAATTTATGTGCACATTTTATAATAATTTTAGTATATTTTGTGATAGTAACTTCATATGTGCACCATGTAATAAGTTGAACATATATTATTACTAAAGGGGCACCATGTAGTAACTTTAGTATATTTTATTATAAAATTTATGTGCATAATATATAACAATTTCAATAAGTTTATGATAGTAACTTTATGTGCACATCATGTAGTAATTTTATTATATTTTGTGTAGCAAATGAATGTGGACAAGAGTAGCAGCTTCTAAGTGCATGTCATAATTTTTGTATATTTAATGAAAAGTTATGTGCATGTTATATGATTCATTCCTTGAGATCAAGTCTTTCTCCCTTGAATGATCATACACCTTTTCTTGCCAACCCAATTTCACCACACTTCTCACATACATTCATCAACGAAACGAAAGCAGCAAACTTTCATTACTCAATGGCTCCAGGCAAGTCGCCGGACACCAAGTCAAGTACAAATTTGGGGCATGGCTCATGGACATGCAACTGCCAACTTCAAGATTACAAGCCCCATGGGCAGCCATTCCATCGGCTAGAGAGTTACATGAACGCGGGCAAACCAAAACAATACAATGAGTAAACCGTGTTGCCATAAAGTTCCGAATTTGCCTAAAAAGACAGCCACTTGGGCTACGATCCAGGTCTTCCGAGATAAGCGATTGTCCCAGAATGCTTGCATATGTTTCCAAAACAATTTTCGTCATGCCCAGACATCTCTCTCCAAACTCCAAAGGGTGCCAAGTGCTTCAGCTTGCAATGCGCCGGCAGCTCGATCAATATTGCCCTCTCCCCCCTCCAGAAAATTCCCATCACAATCCCGGGCTACAAAGCCCCAACCACCTTGCCCTGTATCAGCATCAAAGGATGCATCTACATTGACCTTATAGTAATCAGGTGGGGGAGGTTTCCATCTGCACCTTGGTGTTGGAGCAGGTTCGTTGTTCTTAGTATCCAGTTTCTGAAACTCCAAAAGGTAGAAATTAACTGAACTGCAGATTTCAGTTGCACTTGACACTTTTTCCCCAGCGTTTGCTTTATTCCGGGTTGATCACCATCTCCATAGCCAAATAAAAATTTTATTCTAAACTTCTTGTTCCAGCTCCCAAATCTTCATGATAGTTTCTTGTCCAACCTGCAGCGCACGAGCTTGGTTCTAACATGTTCCAAGTTCATGTCCTTCCAACATTCCCTAGCATTTTTACATTTGAAAAAAGATGCCTGCAATCCTCATCTAATCTTTTACACATCGGGCATAGAGTATCTAGCTTCACTCTCCTGCACGCTAAGTTTCTTCTTACAGGAAGACTATTATGAGCCAATCTCCAGATAAACATCTTTACTTCGTTTGGAAACTTAGCTGCCATATTTTCTGCCATTTGAAATCAGCATAATTACCTCCTGTTGAGCCAGAGGAAGATGCATCTCTCCCCCTATCCTGATCCCTGGCCTGCACTGCTAACTTAGAACTTTCCCATCGAATAAAATTGTTGCTCAATAAATTCACATGAAACTATGTTGGTGTCTCCTGTTAGTTGCTTAATGATTGTGATTGTGATGGCAGCTTTAGTTGTTGCGGTGTGATGTAAGACATAGGATGTAGCCCCCTTAACCGGAGGTCAAGGTCGCAAGCTTTTTTTTTTTCCATTATCTAAAAAATTTTGGAACAGTGTGAGTAGTATGTACTAAGTAGAACCGAATTGGACCCGAACAAAGCGAGGTCAAGAGAAAGTAGGGAGCGGTTGTGAGCGACCTTGGTGCTTGCTTTGTTACAGAGGAGGAGGTCGAGGCAACATGAGCATAATCTTCCGCTGATATGTAGAGGGGTGTCCTAGCGTACAGGTCCCGAGCGTCGACACCCGCTAACAATTTGTTTTATATTGATCAGCCTGCGAGCATCTTTGTACCCTAACCGTAGAAAGGTAGTAGCGTCGATCCCAAGAGGCGGAGCTAAGGCGGGTGAGTAGGGGCCTAGGCCCCCCTATGCTTCTTGCACACCTCTTACGTACAAACAAATTGACTATATAATTCAAAAAAAAAGTATTTTTAACCCTTTTATGAGACAAATTTTACTCTTTAGTCTTCCTCATGATGAATTTCTGGCTCTGCCTCTGGCGATCCCAGCGGCGTCCTCGAGTAGCAGGGGTGCGTCCTCTGCGAGGGGAGTCACCAGTGGTCGGTGGCTCCGTGTCGTGTCTCTCGTCGTCGCATTCATGCTATACGTGGCTGTTCCCTCTTCCGACTCATCGACACAAAGTTTAGTCTATTACTTCTTCACAAAAAAAAAAGGTTTAGTCTATTACTAACAAATTTTGATGCCCTTTTAACTCGGCAATCGGCTGTGCTGACCTCGATGCTTCTAGGGAGAGATCAATCAATGAGTTGTCTCCATGTCAAATGACTGAAAGTTTGTTAATCTCCAAGCATTTTACGGTGCGAAATTTGGCGCCATATATACATCAGCCTCCCAATAGTTTCGTCCTCAGCTACTTTGCTTCTATCCTTAAGACGGCTTGAAAACTTAAACTTCCACCAATATTAAGTCATTTCATATACTTCTGAGCTTTAGTATATAATACAGTAAACTAACTACGGAGGGCAGCTAGCATTGAAGCAAACAAAATCCTCGATGTTGTTTTTCAGAGCTTACCAAAGAAACGCTTTGATGCGAGTGAAGAAATAGCAACAAAGATTTTCTTTACAACAACAATAAAGTTTTAGTCCTAATTAAGTTGGATAGCCTATGGAGGAAACCCACAGAGATTAGGGGATTGAGGTACAGATAATTTTTGTTTTTGAGGTTAGGTAAAGATAAGTTGAAGAGGAGGAAACTTTAGGTGCCTTGACGAAAGAAATGAAACTCCCGAGAGCAGCACAGCAGTCCGTGCAGGAGGACCCGCGCGATCCGATCTGGCCGCCCCGCGAACCAAACCAAACGAACCAGCCCGCGCGTCCGCGTGGCGTCCGTGGCGCCGGCGCGAACCCGAAAACTCCATCCGAAAAGAAAAACAAAGACAACGCAGAGAAGAACTCGCGCGCACGGAAAATGGCGCGCCAAGCTCGCGCCAATTCTCCCGCCTTCTTCTCCCTCTATTTCCCCCGCCCCCGCCTCCACCCTCCGCCTCCGCCCCATCCTACCCATCCACCCCAACCCTAGCCCCACCTCAGCTACCCCTCCTCCTTCCTCCGCGCCCCAGATCTGCCATGGCCTCCTCCTCCGTCCCCGCCGCTGCACCCGCCGCCGCCCCCGCAAGCGCCGCCGTGCCCAAGAAGCGCGGCAGCTACAACTGCGGCCGGTGCGGGCTCCCCAAAAAGGGCCACGTCTGCCCCGTCCCCGGCCCGCCCGCCAAGGGCGCCGGCGAGGGCGAGGCGGCCGTCGGCGCTGCCGCGGCGGGGGAGCTCAAGCCCCGCCGCGCGCTGCACTTCGACGACGACGCGGTGGCGGCGCCGGAGGGGGTGGTGGTGGAGGCGGTGCCGCTGGCGATGGCGGCGCCCCCGCCTCGCCCGCCGCCGGAGAAGAAGAAGGCGAGGGTGGACGCGCCGCTCGCGCCCCCGCCCCCGCCCCCGCGGCCGGCGGCGAAGAAGGCGAGGGTGGAGGTGGTGGCGGACGACGAGGACGGCGGCGAAGTCAACGACGACGACGACGAGGCGGCGGGGAGGGAGGGGTGGGTGGAGCTGGGCGCGGGGCGGCGCGTCCCCGGGGAGGTGGTGGTGGAGGTGCTGCGCCGCCTGGCGCCGCGCGGCGTGGCGGCGTCGGCCGCGGTCAGCCGCGGCTGGCGCTGGTGCGCGCGCCGCGTGTGGCGGGCCGCCGAGGAGGTCCGCCTCCGCGCCGCCGGCGTGGGCCCCGTCGCCGCGCTGCTGACGCGGTGCCCCGCGCTGTCTAGGCTCGTCCTCCGCATGGACAGGTGAGGAAACCGAAACATTCACCGCGCCACGGATCCGTCCGTCGGCCGAGATCGACGAGTTGATCTCTGGATGGCGCGCGCGTTCATGGATCCGCTGACATGACGACGTAGGACTCGATGCTTTAACCTCGCTCGATCCGTCGAAATGGGACCGAAACTAACAAACGAACATCGAATTCTCACTGAATTAACCATAACCTGTCTGAACTAGTGGAATCGCACGGATGTTCTTTCGAGAGGGGTTTCGAGTGGAGATGCGTGATCTGATCTGGTGCCGTGAGATCAATGCCTCTGGATCTTTAAGCGGTGCTTGGTTAGATTCATCCAAACACAATTGCGCAGCACAAGCAAGTTGTCAAAGGGAAGAAAGGGTGGTATCAAGTATGATCGATGCTTGCTAAGAGAGATCAAGATCTTACCTGATCTGGTTGATGCGATATACCTTGGGAAGTTCTTAGTAGTAGTGGTTCCCATGAGATCGGTTCCTGGTTAGATCTAACAGTAGAGAGCATAGATCTGGTACACCGTATAGCATGGATGCAGAATCAACTTGTGCTTGATGTTAGACAGTAGGGCAACTAGTGGATCAGGCTGGAAAACGTTGGTGATGTTAAAAGGGACTGATAAATCTCTGAATGTTTGGCTTGTCAAACTCATTGCCCTGCAATTCGCTTAGTAGATTCCAACTGAAGAACAGATTTTCTGAAATTGAGCGATTCAGTAGGTTACATTGCTTCTTAGAGGCATGATTTGGCAGATCTATGTTCTAACAGAGAAAGTGCTGATCTTACCTGAAAGCGAGAAAAGTGCTGATCTTGTCTGCCTGTTTGCTTGAATATAATTTAAGAAAAAGTACGATCAAGTTTTTTGCTGCATTCTTTTGTAGTGGATAATACGTTTGATCTAGTTCGCCTGGTTCTTAATTCAGATATTTAGAAATATATGTTTTAGTCTATTTGATTTGCTGTTCTGACCATATGTTCCTTTACCTGTGCAGTGATGTTGATGCCACAATGCTCGCTTGCATTGCATTTTCCTGCCCTAATTTACAGTCCCTGGATATCAGCATGGCCAATAGCGCAGTCAACCGAATAACTGGGTATGCTGAAAACTTGTATTTTAACTGTGAGATCATCTTTTGATAAGTTCTGTTCAACACCTAATTCTGAATGTTTGCACTGCTGAACATTGAACGGGAAGTCGGGAACACATAAGTTTATGATCATTATCTAGTACACATCCTTTTACAATGTGTAGTACCAAAGTCTTAGTGCTACTGCCCGGATATTCGGAGTGTTCGTTTCATGCTGCTTCACGTATCTTTGCACTTTCCATACATGTAATCTGAAATGTTCCTGTATCTCAGTTAGTTTGGGTTGATTAGTATCTAATACACATCCTTTTACAATCTGTAGTACCAAACTGTTAGTGCTATTGCCTAGATATTCAGTGTTTTCGTTTCATGCTGCTTTACGCATCTTTATTGTCACCGTACATGTCATCTGAAATATACCTGCGTCTTAGTTTATAAGTTAAGGCAGTAGTTTAAGTTTGGGTCAATCTTTTAAATGATGTGTTATTTTCCACAGGGATGAGCTAACTAGGTTTGTTTCGGAGAAGCGGTCTCTCTCAATTCTTAAATTAGAGGGCTGTAGCAGTCTTGGTTTTCTCAATGTTAGCTCTTCAAGCCTTTCAACGCTTTGGTTATCAGGTCTTTGTTCCCTTTCCAAAGCGGTAAGTTTGACACTCTTGCGGTTAATTGCCTGGGCATTGATCTTGATGTCTTGCATGAATTCATTGAGATATTCACTTCTTGCAGATCATAAACTGCTCTAACTTGAACGAGCTCTCACTGGCCTTTCCCAAACAAAATAATGATTCTACTGATCTTATTGCTCTGATGGATAGTCTGGGCCGTACCTGCCAAAACTTGAGAAACATGCACATCTCATCAATTCACTTATGCAATGAAACCGTGTTTGCTCTTGAGAGTGCTAATCTCAGGTATCTTCAGTTCCTCGCATCTTCCTGTGATCCTTCTGGAATGTTTCTTGCTTTTCCACCTTTATGCTGGAAGAATCTTTCTTTGAACCTAGTTTAGTTTTGTATCAACCACTTATTTTATTTCTGTATTTGTTTTCCAACAGAGGCCTATGCATGCTGTCCTTGATTCTTGGTTCAAAAATAACAGATGCAGCTGTTGCATCTCTTGTTCGTTCCTGTGCGAGCTTGGAGTTGCTTGATTTAAGTGGGTAAGTACCATTTTATGGGACCTAATTGTTTGGATATCACCAATCATTTATGTTTAGTTCCTCACTATTATACTTGCTTACATCTTCAGATCCAGCATTACTGACAATGGGCTTGGGATGATCTGCAAGTCATTCCCCCATACTCTAACCCGGCTCCTCCTTGCTTTGTGCCCAAATATCACCTCATGTAAGCCTTAACTTTCACAGAGCTATGCTCATTCTACTTCTAATGTCATTGACTACCCGCAAACACGCTAAATGTGCCCTATTCATGTCATTTCCAGGTGGGGTGCAGGCAGCCGCAACACAGTTACCACTCCTTCGACTCATGGACTGTGGCAAGAGCTTATGTGTGAAACCCCAGCCTGAAGCTGGGAGATCATACTTTGGTGACATCACTGGAGGGATCAAATTCTGCTCCAAGCTAGGGACCCAGAAAAAGCAGCAGCCTACTTACGAAAAGCTGATCATAAAGCACACTAATCTGAAGAAACTCAGCCTTTGGGGCTGTTCTGCAATCGATGTAAGTGTCCCAAATTTGTGATCACCAATTCATCTGTATTTTGGTTTGCTGACATAATGGAACTGTGTACTCATTGCTGCTTTCATGCATGACAGGCCCTGTATGTGAACTGTCCAGAGCTGGTTGATCTGAACCTGAACTCTTGCACCAACCTTCATCCAGGTGCGATGCAATGTGCAACGTTATTACTTTTCTTGCACGGTTGAGAATGCTTAGGACTAGACATCAATTTGCGATGGAGTCTAACAAGCTTGAGAAACTTTGTGCAGAACGATTGCTTCTTCAGTGTCCAAACCTGAAAGATGTGCACGTCTCTGGTTGCCGTGACATGCTGATCGGAGCGATTAGGAACCAGGTACTGCTTCCTCAACCTGTTGGGCATGTTGACAAATTTCATCGGCTGCTCATGGCAATGGAATTTTCGAGTTAAATCGCCATGAAACATCTCTGATCATGAGCCATCAACTTTGGATCTCTTTGTGGCAGGTCCTGAACGAGTTCGCAATGGCAGAGCCCCGGATGTCCTGCAAGCGCCTGGCTGACGGGTCAAAGCGAGTCCAAGTCCCTCACTTCATGCTAGAACAGGTAAGAAATACGCCGCACTTCCTAAGCCCCTGATGTGCAGCAAATCAAACCTCTGCAGCAATCCATCACTCTTGCCTTTTCTCACTTGTGCAATCCTGTCGCTACCAGCATCTGGAGGAGAACGAGAAATGGCGTGGATCACGGCGGAGCCAGTGCACCGTTCACAGCGCCTAGGTGCTGAGCAATCCTGTTGCGGATGGCGTCGGCATCGTCAAGATCAAGAACCAGCATAAATCAAGCCTTTGTTTCTGTATGTGCCTGCCATTGGGTGTGTGTTGTGCCTTTATTCTTGCTACTAGTACATCAACTTCTCCGTGTGTTTAACCTATGGAGTCTGTAGAACAATAACTGTATGCTCTCAAGCCGTTGTTCATTCATATGGGATAATAATTGTTGAAATGCACCAACAGATTATTTTCATCTTCACTTGCCCGTTGGAAAGGTGGTGAGCAGTGGTCTAGAACAATTTTAAAGTCTGGCCCCCTGTCATGCGTCTGTATATATTGTCAGTGACAACTGACGGCTGCTGCTTTGGCAGTCCGAGTTGTCAATATGCACTGAACAGGGGGCTTACCTGCAAAAGTGCCGAGCCACATTTCGTTTCGGATTTTGGTTTCTTCTGTAGAGATTCACTCTTCGATTCCGTTTCGGGAGTAGCAGCCAAAACCTATATTAGCAGTTTGTGATCGCAAGTTCCCATCACTAGATTCGACGAGGGAACAGAGGGACTAGGGAGAGTGCAGCCATGGAGTTGTCGAGCTTTGTCGTGTCCACGGCGGCGCAGGCGCGGCTGCTCCGGCCGCCGTCAGGTCGCCGGCCCGGCCTGGCTGGTAAGAGGATCCCTGCGCTTCTCTTGGCCTACTAGCTCTCTTGGTTCCCCAAAATGGTTGGCTGTAATTTTGCTCCGTGCTCAAATCAACTGCCTCCCTTCTTCCCCCAAGTAGCAGGGTAGTAGGTACAAAGGTTGCCGGTATGAGCTGTGTTGCAGATCGCCGCCGCACACCAGTTTTAGTGTCGCCTGCTAGTTATGATGCTGCGAATTTTGTCGGTCGTGGCTTATTGCTGTGATTTCTCCTAAGTCCTAACTCTGAGCGCTTGCGCCTACTGTTGTTTCATTCAAAAAATTGACCTGAAAACCTGCTAGCTTACATTGTCACTTGGCTGCTTTCGCATGCGTTGTTGCGATGATTCTAATCTCTCTTCATCCTTTCTTTTAGCCACATAACAACTCAAAAGTACAATTTTGATGCTTCTTCAGGATGCATTTCTTTCCGACGTTACGCTGTTCGAAACAAACAGATGCCTTCAATCAGTGCCACGTTTCAACAGGCATTTCCTTTGCAGCCACTTGCTCAAGCTGCAAAGGAGAAGTGGACACGAAATGTGAGTGGTGTTTTACTTCATTGTGCAGTTTGTGTTATTTGTATTTCCAACGTCAACTCTCATCTCATTTTATTTATCCCAGGTTCCTTGCTATCAGAGACAAGAAGCTCCGCAGATAGAGGCTAAGTAAGCTACTTTTTCCACTGGCAAAGAAGAAACTTGTGCTTCATAACTTAGTCTATTTGATGATTAAGTTGTCTATTGCCTTATTGTGGTAAAAATGGAGTTTTACTTGTTTGGTTCTCTGTGATTTTTTTATGGAATACAATAGAAAGCTGCACACTATTGCATCAAGTAGGGAGTGCTCTTGGGATTTTGTTCTGTTTGCTGTTAGAAAGTCATTGCTTCACCCTTTCAGTTGTGAAGCTAGTCCTTTATGAGGGAGTATTTGGACCAGCTAGAATCAAAAGTCTTTGAGCAGTCAGGCCAACGAGAAATAAAATGTGTCGCATGTTAGCAGAAATAGTGGCTGGACAGCAACTAGAGAAGAGCTCGGTAGATGAAGGAGCAGTTCCGAGTGGAGGTATGCATCCACCCGCTCGTCGTCATCAGACAGCGGGGTGACGAGCTCCGGCAAATCTGGTGCTGGAGCAGGGCTCGGCATTGCCTTGAATTTTTAGTTTAACTCTGTCCTTGAACACAATCATACAAGTGATTCAAACTTAAATCCTGATAATGTATTATCTAATATCTTACTAAGCTCCAAATTGATAATGCCATCTTTTCCTTATACAATTGCCAGCACACTTGATCACTTATTCCCTGCACATGTTCCCAAAAGAAGTATTTGTGAATCACTAGAAAATAAGCTGATGTCACCAGCTGCCGAAAATGGAGAAAAGGCTTCTTGTTTGATATTTCTGCATCAGCTGGTTCGGATTTGTTACTTTTAAGGGACAAAGTTACCAGAAATTATTTTTCAGAATGGATAGGTCTTCTTGGTCGTAGGTCATTAGCCTTGCTGTTCTGTCATGCAACATCCCTTCCCCTCTTCTCTTTTCTTCCTCTTTCCTCCCTTAATGTCATTGCAAGGCTTCTTCTTTGTTTTTAAACTCTTTCTTAATGACATACATACATGCATGACATGTTCTAAATAAACAAAATTACCACAATTTATATTCTCGACATCTGGTATACTAACAAATTTTGGTTTTAATCTTGAAGGTCAATGGAGGAGGTGTATGACTCTTTGGCTGAACACCTTGTTTCTGTCATGAAGAATCTTGAACATGTTGACTCAAAGTAAGCCCTTTTTGTTTATTCTTTTTGGGGCATATTATGCATTCATAATCTAAAAGATAAGACGAAACTCAACCAACCGCGGAGGAACTAGGTGGCTGTTAATTGAGCAGAAATAGGTACCCAAATTCGTGTCCGAGAGTTCCTGAACCTGGGTGGTAAGGGTGTGCATCCACACCATTAACCAACTGAACTAGCTCAGTTCCTTGGATCTTTGATTGCACTATTCAAAGATGGCTTTATGGATCATTCTGGACATTCGTTTAGCACTATGAGTCTATGATATGTTAGTTCTTTAACATCGTCAACCGTGTTTGTTGTCTATTCTCTGTTCTCCCACTCTTGATTTTTGTCTGCAAAAATAATTAAGAAAAACAGAATAGTCTTCTAGGTATAGCCTTTTATGTTATATAAATAGGAACATTAAACATTTAATTTTCTTTGACTATCTTCGTAGATGATTTGCAGCCTTTTCTGACAAAGATCATGCAGCTATCTTGGTTGAGAAAGAAAAATGACCCTTTTGTTCGAGTTATTGTTTTATTCTTTCGTTTCTGATTTCTGCTTTTCTTTGGCCCAGTGCTACATTTGGTAATTGATATGTTAAGAAGTCAAGCTCTTGACATCTATAGAGCATGATATTAAGAACACTTCTGAACTACTGTTCTGCTAAACCTCATATTTGTGCTGCTTTTTGGCAGATACATTGTTGGTCTAGCTGGCCCACCTGGTGCTGGCAAGTCCACTGTTGCCTCTGAAGTTGTTCGACGTGTTAATATACTTTGGTCCCAGAAGCACGAAAAAGATACTGTACTGCTTCCTGGTGAGGAAATTGCAGCAATCCTTCCAATGGATGGTTTCCACCTTTATCGTTCCCAACTTGATGCAATGGAGGTTTGTTATCTGTGACCCATATATCTGAATTTGGTTGCTTTCTCAAATTATTAACTCTAACTTGTTAACTCTCCTGTGCTTGTAGGATCCAAAGGAAGCACATGCAAGAAGAGGAGGTATGTATTGTTATCTATTTAACTTGTTTCAATAGCCAGTTTTAATGTAAATACTAACATTTGAATTCATAAATTTAGCACCATGGACATTCAATCCATCACTTCTTCTGAAATGCCTAGAGACCCTAAGAACAGAGGTATTTACCAACGTCCTGCAATGTGAGTTGTAGAGCAATAAATAGCATTTGGTTGATCCTTTAAACATCTTGGTTTGTAGGGTTCAGTTTATGCCCCATCATTTGATCATGGTGTTGGTGACCCAGTCGAGAATGACATATTTGTGAAACCACAGTAAGTAAACTTTACAGCTTGCAGAAATACTTGGGTGTTATTCTTTTAGTTATACTTCATGTATACCATGCCTGAGTGGGTCTTAGAATTGATCAAAAGTGCTGGAGTAACCTTCAAAAGATTTTTCTTTCATGAATAGTCATGCTTATTCCTAGTTGTAATTTTCTTCCCCTTTTTCCAGTATGCAAGTGCTAGCACCCCTTTTTAAGTAAGAACTATAAACAAATAGAATTCCTACTCCTCGGGGCGAGGGCTCGGCCCCCTCTGCTCTGCTGACAGACATGTCCATGAAAATCTTCATGTTTTACTTTTATATCTTCATATTAGATTATACCCTGTAGCCTTGTAACTTAACTGCTAGTTACGTGCTAGTTGCTAAATGCTAGTTACGTGCTAGTTGCTAATTAATTTTGTCTTGGCAGGCACAAAATAGTGATTGTTGAAGGGAATTATATATTACTGGAACAAGATGTGTGGAGGGAAATTAGAGACTTTTTTGATGAGAAATGGTGAGTAGACATTTCATGGTAGTAAATGTCTTCAGCACTTTATCATCTCAAAATATTGGACGCTAGAAAACAATGTTCCTAATGGTATTTTGTTTTTCTTTGAAACAATCTACCTTTTTAGGTTCATTGATGTCGACATTGATGTCTCCATGCAAAGAGTGCTCAAGAGACATATTGCCACAGGTTTGCCATTTTCCATGGTTTCCTTTCAGGACTTAACTCTTTAGGCATCTTATCTGTTTATTTCTAATTTTCTTGACAGGAAAAGAGCCAGATGTAGCTGCATGGCGGGTAATTCCTTCTTCCCACTCTCTTCACCCAAGCAAACTAGCCCGTACAATCATGCCTGCATGATTTTAGATAAATGACACAACTGTTTCTTTTAAGTGGGTCGTCTTAAGTTAACCTATGCCTATTGTTTACACTGCATTCTGAATTTAATGCAGCATAAAAATGGTGCTTCTCCCTCTTGCTATTTAGAATTGTTAGATCATATTACCTTTTCATGATAAAACCTGCATCTATAGCTGTTTCCTATTTCAGCTTATCATGTTCAACTGAAGACACTGACTAAAATTATCGTTACTAAAATTATCGTTTTCCTCGCTGCAAAGTTCCTGAATATTGCAAGTGTCTTAAACGTTCCTTCTTGTGAATCAGATCTCTTACAACGACAGGCCAAATGCAGAGCTTATCATGGAATCAAGAAAGAACGCTGATCTTGTAATCAGATCAGTGGACTTCTCAAGCTAGACTAGAGTCCATTTTTCTTTGATGGATAGTTAGATTTTAGCTTGAATAATGTTGAGATGAAGACACTAATAACGGCTGTTTCCATGGAGACTCTTGTACATATAATAAGCTAAATTCTTGTTTCCATGGTCTTTCTATTCATGTAATAAGCTATTCTTCATCACATTGTTCGTGATGTACTGTCAAGGAATGGAAATAAAATATTGTTAATCCATGTGTTCTTGCCATATTTTATTCTTTCGAACGGAAATAGAAGTTTTGCTTTTGGACTGCAGGAAATTGTTTGTCCAGGACTACAGGTCTCAGCCAGTACTCATTTCGGTATTTTACTATATTTTTGGACCAATGTTTGTACAGTTCCTTGTTCCACCTGAGAGCCGTTGTAAATATCAATGTTTATATTATGAGGGAAAATATTCCATAAAACTCTGGTTTACAAGTTGCCATGCATGACCCTGAAATTTCCATTCAATATTTTGATGGTAAAAGCTTATGGAACATGTCGACCTTCAGAGACAACTTACCCAATAGTTCATCACAAGTTACCCAACCAATGGTTCATCAAAAGATGCTGCGTCGTCGGGAGCGAAAAATAAATATTATCCATAGCAACTTCTGTTTAGTGGACAATTTCTTGATAGGAGCAGCACAGATTGTCTTCAAAGATGGACAAGCGGCACTTGAAAAGACTCAAAGCTGCCATCATTGTAAGGGGACATGATCTCCAAAGGGAAATATGTTTTGCTTAGTTTATCACATGCAAAAGCACCTTTAGTTGGGAGGAGATACTCCATTGCTAGGAAGGTGCAGCTGAAAGTTCCCAAAAATCATGGCAACAACTTCCAGCACTTCAAGGTTTTTCTGCTCCCCTCTATCTCCTCTCTCTCTCTAGAAAACAGAGTAAAGAACACCTCAACTTTAGGCAGCAGCCAACCTTGCATCCTTTATCATGGCATGGGGCACAATGCACCAAACACCGGTTATGCAAGCATAGAATAGTGGCAGCAGACAGCAAAAGATGCAGCGAGGTGTGATGCCTCATAATAGTGTGAGAAGCTGGGAAATTTGTAGTGGCTGATGAATATAAAACACAGTGCCCCATCACAATGCACATGGCATGCTTCTGGTCTCCAAGTTGGCTCCACATATAAAACACACACAGCCAGGTCGGCACAGCGCTGCAATGTCTATACACCACAAAACAGAGCATCTACATATATCTCATCATGGAATGAATAATCCTCTTGTGATTCCGTGGAACAGTACTAGCACCAAAACGAAAATAACAAGATATATATGATCATACAGTACAATTCAACACCTTGCAATATATAAATATTTGTTCCATTGACACACCATGGTATTAAACAACTTTAATGGACAAGATGCAATAAGGCCCCTTGATTGGGAGCAGGGAACCCTTGCATTTTGCGCCAATAAGAGGTTGGAAAAAAAGAAGAGGTAGAGCAAAAAGACATTGTTACGGGACAGGTACATGTTCACGGCTTCGCTCTTTCGTAGTATATGACAAGATGAGACTCGAACACTGACTGACTCACTGGAACAGTTGTTGACACACCAACCAAAATGACTTCACTGATCAGGAGGTACAGGGCTTGCATTGGAGGACACAGGGAGTAATATAATGTATGATACAGAGATGACCAAAGCTATAGTGACTGGTTCTGCTTGCATCCGATGGCCAGATGCAGGCGTCCGTCTTCTCCTCAGCTTCTGTTCTTGCATTTTTCCATGGCCCTTGGTGCTGAAAATAATTGTCACCATGAATTGTTATGTCAGGTTACAGAATTACTTCATCTGCCAATCTGCAATTTTTGAGATTTATGTATGTACTCACCGAGGCAAATGGCTTCTGATCCCTTCATGATCCGGAGGCGCTTGCACGACTCGACGAACATCCTGAAATTTTTCACATCCAAAAATGAGTAGGGAAGCTGACCAAGCGTTGATACTTAAATTTAAGCTTCAGAGACGATCAATTGGATGCAGAAGTCTGGTCGTAGTGCTCACTCCCATGGGACGTCGCCGACGAGCATCCAGTCGCCGTCCTTGTCCTCGTAGGTCGGCACGTACTCAGACCCGTTCAGCAGATCCACCAGCTTGCTCTCGTTCATGCCGTTCATCCCTTGAGACCCGCAGCTCCCTGAATTATTTGGGGAGTCAAAGCAAGTGTCAAGTCTCAACATCAAACCCGTTAATTAATCAAACAACTTTCCAGCGTACGTAACAAACAAATTCCACGGTTATTCTTGATAAACGATGTCATCATGGATTCCTTTTCCCTAAGACGCATGCCGATCCACACGTGGATTAGTTTAGACGTGGATGCATTGCAGAGATGAAGAGCACATGGCAATGATGAACCGACTGAGCCAACTGAAGCACGCATATGTACTACATGATCATGATCATGAGCTACACCTACACGATCGATTCAAGAGAGGATGAAAGATACTGGATCCGTGTGTGTTGGAGGACAATGGCATTATGCCAGCCAGGACCGGCACCTACCAATGCAAGGATGCAAATTATGGAGTGCACTACTGGCAAAACCACATGGCGACCACCACCACCATCACCACCACACATGCAAATGCCAATGCAATCATATATCCAAACTCCAAGCCGTGCAACTAGTAGCTATAGTAGCTTTACAAACCAGCTAGCTAGTTGAGAAAAATGTGATTTATATATAGCATATATTTGTGCGTGGTGTGTGGTAAATGTATAATTTTTTACCAATGGTGAAGGAGCTGAACATCTTCTCCAGCGCCTTGGACAGCTCCTGGTAGCTCTTGTACATCTTGAGGTCCACCTTGCGCAGGTACGGCGCGCCGTCCAGGCTCACCTTCACGAACGCGGCGGCGGCCGTCGACGACGACTTGTCGCCGCCGTCGACGTCCTTGCCCTTCTCAGCCTGCACGGACATGATGTTCTTCCGGAACGACCGCACCGGCGGCCATCCAACCACCTGAGCCCTGCAGAGAAAGAAAAGTTAATTACCAGTGTTAATTATTTTTCTCTCAACATGATCAACACTTCGTAACATCACTATTCCGAAGATCAAAAGTTAAAACACAAACTGACGACATGTACTGTTATCTCTGAATAATTTATTGCAAATTGCATGCAACTTAAAAACTGTCTGCTTTTGCTTTCTACCTATATCTTTTTTCACATCATTTTGTTTTCTACTTTGGAGCATGTAACATATATATGTGTCTAGTAGATCAGCTCGACTTTATGTGGTCCATGGTACTATCGGGGGGAGAGGCATCAATTTTTTTCATGGAAAAGGGGGAACCTTTCGTGGTGGCACACATGTACTGCTACCTTCCAATTTGCCACCTTTTGTCCTGCTTTCATCTTTCATGCATATATGATATATCCAAGTAAAATGTGTACTATATAATTTTGCAACACTTGTTAGTTGCTATACTACACTATTTCCCAACTTGATCTAACCAACACATCTTCCACAACGAACAAACTGAACCAAGTAAAATGGGAGACATGCATGCAGATCTGGGGTGTTTGTCCGTGAACAGTGAAATTAAGGCAGGAGGACCAAGTTTGCATAGTTGCATACGTACATATGTACAATCCCTGACAGGGGCAGTCTGGGCAATACCAATTATTTACTGATATCCACTACACTACCCCCAATCAATTCTAGCTAGGTTATCGATCCATCAGGATCAAACAGCAAGTGAAGTGGAAATGATGTTGATGTGGACAAAAATGACACTGTGGCAGAAAGAGAGAGGAGAGAGAGAAAATGAAAAGGCAGCGGCTTAGCGGCTTTCTTTTATCGTGTCGGCACTAGGCGCTGTCTCCCGGTGCCCCACACGTAACATGCCGCTGTCTCTCCCCGTCTTGTACACGGACCGATCGGTGCGTCTATCGATGAATAATAAATCTCGTGTACTGCTAGATCCAAGCTGTTTCTCGCTTCCTATTGAATTCGCATGCATGCCCTGATGAAAAGTTTGGTGTGGTTTTCCCTTTGCATATTAATCTGCTATACTTGATGGTTAAGCTTTAAGCATGGTTAGTTATTACTCGTTGCAAGTTACATACTTGTAGCTCTTCGGAAACTATGTCTCTATGTATCTGATCTGTCTCTAGGTACATGACCTGTTCAGAAGTTAATTTGATTGCATTTCAGAAAGGGCTAGCACCATCTTCTCGCAAAAGTTTGTGGCATTTTCTTGTAGCAGAGTATGTATGAAAAAAAAAAATAAAACATGAATGTAAACTATATATGTACGGTGTGGCATGGACACGATGGCAAAATAGACAGAAGCGATGTTAATTAGGAGGCTTTTGTTGGTTAGGGTTTGCTTTTCTCTACATCATCCAAGCTAGGTAGGTGTATTACGAGATGAACAAACGAAGAGATTTTATCATTAAACTGGGTTATTACATGCATGGAGTTTAGAGTTTAGACTCATGCACGTACGGAGATCAGGGGAGAGGAAAAGCAGAGACGACGACGTACTTGGGCGCGCGCGGCTTCTCGGCGGGGTCGGGCTGCGCGGCGGCGGCGGTGACAACGCTGCTCTGGCTCGGCGACCGCTTCATCTTCCCGGCCGACGACTCCTCCGCCGCCGCAGCGACCTCCTTTTTGGCCGCCTCTTGCTCCTCCTCCTCCTCGACGGCCGCGGCCGCCGGCTCCAGCTTCAGCTTCAGGTCGATGGTCTCCGCGAAGCCCCTCTTCCCGGAGGAGCTCCTCCCCTCGCCCTCTCCCCCGCCGCCGCCGCCGGGCAGGCCGAGCCGGAGCTCGGTCTCCTCGAACCCCAGGTCCGTCGCCATTGCTGCAGCCACCTTAGCTCAAACTACTTCTTCTTCCTCCTAGCTCCTCTGCTTCTCGCTCTAGCTTGTTGTTTGGCCTGGCTAGCTGCTTTGAGAGATTGAGAGGCTTGCAATGTAAAGGCATGCACGGCGACGGAATGGAAATAGATAAAGAGAAGCAAGGGGCCGGGAGTAATAATGCCACCAGGGTGTGGGTGTGTAGAATAATAGGCCCATGATAAATTGATAATGCAGTGCATGGCCGCCCGGTTTTGCACATACCACCTGTGAAATCATGTCTTCTAATTTGCATCTTTTTTTCAGGGTGGCCCGGCCGTTTCTTTTCCTTTTTTCTCTTCTCTCCGGCTGGCGTAAGAAAACGTACACACGCGCGAAACCGCACTAGCTCGGACGACACATGAACGTGTCTGGTGTTAACTTACACCTAGCTAGTGTATGAACGAATGGATTGGATTAGTTGCGCAACTAAATGTACTCTTGTACAAAAGATTCATGTTAGGATTGAATCTTAGCATGTAGAGAATAGAGTTGTTCAGTTATGACTCCATACCCGGTTCTCTGCCAGGAGGGGTTCCAAATGTTTGCTTGTTTAATCATTAGTTTATATCACATGGGTTTAGGCTTGATCAGCATGGACCACTTTGTAAAAGATGGTTAAGGTTGGCGGCCATCATGATTTCACAACGCTACGTGTGGAAACACAGAGGCGGGAACTTTTTCTATTTTCTAAAAAAAAAATCATGATTTCACAAACCACATTTCTTGAGTTTTAGAAGAAGAAAAATGCCGGCTGCCAATTAAGACCAAACAATTGTACCCTTCATCATGTATATCCTTGGCTTACCCATATATGCACATGTTAGTTATCCATTTTTCTGACTTAATTATAAAGCAACCTCTAGCATTGTCATGTCCACAAAAAGTGTTCATTGGTTAGTTTTAGCCTTTTAGTGCTCAACGAACACGCAAAAAGGGGGATTATTATTTTTCTTATAAAGAAACAACACCGATCATGCTTACATCTATTGCAGCAATTCAATTTCTTCCGATGCAGATAGGGTTCTGAGTTTTCTAGAGTCTACATACATACATAAGTGGCACAATATCTTGAATACTTTTCAGGAAAAATGTGTTAAACCTACTTTCGTTAAATAGATCAGTACTTCAATTAATTATTGGGTAGAAGCAAGAAGGTTCGATTCCGTTAAAAAAATGAAAATTTTACGCCTTACATATGTACGCATATTTTCATCTTCTTCTTCTTCTTTTGCGAAAAGAAGGCAGTATTATCACCATCTTCTTTTTTGCAAAAACAAGGCAGTATCATCTAGGCTAACTTAGTACACTCAGAGGGACAGAATTTAACAATTTTGGGGTGATCAACTCGATCACGTTGGTATTTTAGCACTAAAACCAAACAATTTTCCTTCACGAAATTGATGGATTACCTGCATATATATATATATATGTGCCGACATATGCGACCACAATTCAAAGAGACACAGTTGCGTGATCACTCAACTATTTTCCTTTTGCAGCATTGGAGCACCAAACAGCAAGAGGGACGTGTGAGTAGTTTGGTCCATAGGGGCAAGCAGCCGCGAGAGGACATGAAAAAGGTGTTCAGTCAAGTCCAGTCCAGCCCAGCTGGAATCCAAGAGAATTTGGCGATCGCACACGCGGGAAAATGACCACGCGGACCACAAGGTGGGCCCAGTCGTATGCGGGTGGGTCCATGTGCCTGCGCGGGCCCACATGACAGTTTACTAGTCACGTATTTTCCGGATGTCTAGGCAAGAATTTACTTAGGCATGGCGTATAAGAAGCAGTTCCTTCATTCCAATCGCATTTATATTAGTTTCCCGTGAAAGGAACTCACTGATCACATCCTCGATCGACGTTATAAGTACCTAAGGTCAATTATACAACACTTACAAAATTCAAGTGCTGGATCATTTTCTACTTTGCAACAACCTAACATGGAGCACTAACCTGTCATCACACTACAAGAGTTCAACTCTTTCCCGACAGTTTGCTTTTAAGTGGCCAACAATTTTAGTATATTTAACTAAGTGTATTTCATAACTGTGGGTGATAGCTTTGTAGGAAATGACATTGTTGGGAATTTGCCTGTTAGGAATATATGAATTTATACTAGGAAAACTGTTGGCCACTTGCTACAAATAATGAAGAGTTCTAAAACTGTTAGTCACCTTAACAAAACTGTCGGTAAATATTACCTATCTTGTAGTGTCATTCGCAGTCTTTTCACTACTGCAAAAAAGCTATATTGTAAGACGAGTATAACTTCCAATGTTTGTCATGTGACATTTTTGATAAATTATCTCGGACAGTTCGTGACATATAACATTGGATTCTAGGTTGAGGTATAACGGTATATGATCAGATGTTTATTCACGAGTTGTTTGCATTTTGATGTCGAGAATCCAAAAGGTGGCCTGTAATATTGCCCAACTTTGAGAATTTAACCTGGAGCTTATGACTAAAAGTAGCTTTCCTTTCGTTTTTGCGCCTCTTCTTAAGGTTATCTACGTGTTCCCTGCGTATTTTCTTATTCTTGATGTTAGGATAAACTGTCTACTTCAAATTTGTGCTAATTAGTCCGTCCTAACAACAAGAATGAAAAATCAGATGCAATGAAATACCTTTCTTTCATGGCAGGAACAAAGTTCCCTCAACTTTCAAGAGGATAAAGACTAGACCAGGAGCATAGAAACTAGTACAAAGTTACCCCCTAATCCAATCCTGAACTGTAAAATTCGTCTCACGGGTGGTGGGCCCGAGACATCAACATGTGACGAGATTCTGGCGGGTGGGTCCGCAAACGGCGACCATGTGAGCCTGCCGCCGTGTCTCTCTGTTTCCCGTTCGCAAAACTGCTACGGGCACATACGGAGATGTACGTCCGTCGACGATGACAAGTGGGTCCGAGTTTGCTAATGTGCTTCCTCTCACTGTGTTGCATGGAAACTGGAAAGAGCCAGCCTGGAGTGGACAGCCCGTCCGATTGTAGCCTCGAACCTCGATGCCCAACAGAGGTTTAGATGCCTTCAAAAAAAAAAAAAAGAGGTTTAGACCAAAACCACAATGTAAAATGGCCTACATTTCTTTGTCCGAGCGACAAACATTAACCGATCGAATAGAGAGAGTAATTTCTAACTTGATGTAGTCATGTAGACTTGTTTAACAAACTACACATTTTCCCGGCCAGCCAATGTCGTCTCACCTAATTAAGCTTGGGTTCATGCATGTCACCTTCATCTATCACTGCCTATTCCTTGTTTTGGTTGAAAGAAGGCAGGATTAAGGAATTGCACAAGATCGATGCAAGGACCACGCATGCATGGGGAGGAGGAGGACACCACACGTGTGAGCCCGATGTGACACTCCTTTGGTTCGTTAGTCACTGACCAACCACTGTTACATGTGTATGGCTGATTGACCAACTAATAATTAATCAGCACGAACGAAAGGGACGCACGGTAGCTAGTAGTACTACGCATGCAAGCGTGACAAGGAAAGGTAAAAATCACAATCCAGCGTGCTGAACGTACGTACGTGAGAGCCGTACCTTAACCACGTGGACTTCGTACGTATATGTTCAGAGACCCATACCATACACCATCGAAACGCGCATGTCTGTATGGATGTACGTATGGCTGATGAGTTATGTGCGTACGATTAGCTACGTACGTACTCTGCTGCTTGGGTATGGTCTGAATTGAATGGGCGACAGTGAAGCTTCCCTGTCGTGCGCCATACTCCACGACGCCCTGTCTGGTTTATAATTTGTTTTTAAATTTGCGTTCCTACTAGATACGTATATCTACATGTGAATAAATGCTGGTATGCGTCACGTATATGTGACTGTTCCGGTGTGGTGACAGGCCAGCTATCAATAAAGGTACATACTGCAGTACTCTAATCTAAGCTGCCTGTCTCGGAAAATCAGAAACACCCAGCTACTAGTGTAAAAAGCTTTGCTGTCTGTCTCATGACAAGTTCAATGTGTCCGTCTACGTACACTCTCAGTCACACATCTACTCTTGATTTTATTAGTAAGCCACAAAGACGTATTACGGCTAACGATGATGCGTATATGTAGTAATTAACAAGGCCAGCATGGCCAACACAATGCGTGGCCCAGGCATGCATATACTCCTATGTGTTTGTATGACAGAAGCAACCAGCTGAAAGAGATGAGGACAGCTTGCTCGTAGGGGACCATGGGAAGACGAATGGCCTTGCTTGCTGCTGCAAGTGTACGTCTCTGAAAACTACATGGACGCATCTGCTGCCATTTCGTCGATGGATCCATGTCAGTGAAGAAACGGCAGATCCGATCCGGCTGACCTGCTTGCCGAAGCTGATGGAGAAGGACGGATCGGTCCATGCATGCTAGGCAAGCATGGGCGCCTCGACGCTGGCTTGGTCGCCCATGAATTTTTCTGTGCAAACTCTCTAATTATGGATGCCACTTGTTCCGTTCCGTCCCATATCTCTCTGCAGCTTGTTCAGACGCGCGCGGTCGCAAGAGACTTGGAACTGTTGCAGAGATCCTTTGCTTTATCCAGAAAAGGAGATCGATGACCTTCGCCTAGCTAGCTAGTGGCCTGGCAATGCAAATTGTGCAATCCCAGCCCCAAGCTGCAGAGAATTCAATTTCTGAATTAATTTTACGACGGTGTTTTGCAAGCATTCATTTTTTCCCGAGTACTTTTTTTTTTGCGAATGAGTTGTACATTTGACGTTGCGTAATTAATTAGCACGCACACAGGGGTGTTAATCCTGGTTCGCATGGAAAAAAGATGGTATAGACGTATGCATCGATTTGCATGCACAATTTATTTGTCGTCGAGATGCACGCACCTCTCTGGTTAGTGAGGCAACAATGCTGGCGGGTCCCGATCGAGAGCACGTCGAGCACACCACGACGCTGCTGCACTGCCTGTACGTGCGCGTACGTACTCTCTCTCGATCGTACACACCACCACCCCACGGGCGCGCGTACGCGTACGTACGGCGCTCATCACGGAGGACACGCGTGTTTATATCTATCTGCCTATCCAGGTGCGATGAACCAACCATGCATATGTCCATGCATGCATGCATCGCCGGTGAATGCATGGACGCGTGGCACGAGCTGCATCGTCGTAGACTCGTAGTGATGATTGAGCGAGCTGGGTCGCCTTTAATTTGTTTAGCTGGTGTTTGAATCCGTGTTACCCGGCGGCACGGCAAGAAGCCGCTCTCGAGATCGATCGATCAAGATTAATTGATGGGTTACGACTTACGAGCGCGTATGCATTGCATTGCAAGCTAGCAGTTGCGACATGCACTGCACCTAGCCTCTCTAACTCTCTCACTCTGTCTGAAGTCTCAACTGATCTGATCTGTCTCCGAAGGGACTGCTGTGATCGCATATATAAATGCGCGCCAAAAAAGCTACTACTACGGAGTTATCAACGCATGTACACCTGGCCTCGTGCCGCATCCACTCTCTCGTGCGTGCATGCATCCTTTTATGCGCGCGCGCGTGTGCCTTGTTATAATTAACTAACCTAGCTAGCCTGCAGATCGAGCTGGGCGCTTTGGCATCCTCACATGCATGTATGCTATGCATGCATGCACGAGCAGCAAGCAGTGCAGTTCATCTCTATCCCTTGTCTGACTGACAGATCGGCTGGTCTTAATCATCATCATCATCATCCATACTACGAGTACTAAAACTGAAGCAAACTAGCTAGGCCACGTGTCAAATCTCGAAGCAGGCGTACTACGAACGTAACACGGCCCTGCTGCTAGCTGGCCGGAGGGGACAACGCTGCCAGCTGAGCTGAGACTGATCTTCCTTTTTCCTTTTTTTTGGTGCTCAACGGAATGAAGAATTTGGCCAATCTCTCGGTCGACATGCACGGTCGCGGGCGGGGGCCACGATGATCGATCCTAATCTTGTCTGAACGGTTCCGGTTCATGCTAGGGCGTCAACGTTGCTGTGCACTGACAGTCACCGGTGCCGGCAACAACCGTACCGTGCGCACACGGCACACGCACGCGACGTCTCTCCATATCCTATCATCCACTGCGTTTAATTACAAGTAGCTAGTTTAATTGCGATGTTTACGTGCAATCGTGCGCCATTGACACTGACGCCAGGCTAGCTATATATCATCAGTCTATCGACAGCCCGGTACTGGGACTTAACTCGTCGACGTGGACATGCATGCTTGCAAGTAGTGGCTACCCCTACATGTACGCTTGCGACGTCTCGCTTGCAGGTTGCAGCTACCTCGACCATGATCATGTAGTGTCACTGTCAGGCATGCACACTTCCATGCATATATGCCGAGATCGAATGCCGCGAATACGCATCACGATCCATCGCTTGCCTAGCTAGTCGTCGCTGTTGCAGTCATGCACAATGAACGCGCGCCCATCCTCTTGTGTATGTTCGCCAATGTATGGAGTGGGCAAGCATCGATGATGAGATCGACGGCGATCGATGGAGCTTTATCTTTCATGCATGGACACGCTGCGGATGGATCAACAGCCCGGCCGGTGGTCCTAATTAATCTGTCTGAGCTCTGTGGCATGTCAACCCTGGTTCACCAATCTGGGACAAATATGTTTCCTTGAAATCGATCCTCTGCATGTAATTTTCTTGCTTGTATCGTGATTGTGATCGAGATGCGATCGTCGATCAATATTCGTAGACTTTTGACACTCACATGTTGCAACGCGTCACGTGTAGAAAAGTATCAAGTGTACGTGTGAACATGCGTGCGTGCTCATCACTAGGCGCTGTTGGTTTGGTAAAACCAGCTGCTACCTAGCTCTATAACTAGATGCATGAACACAACATGGCTTCAGCTAGCACTCTACCGCAACGGTTAGCCAACCGGAAGGCAAAAACCAGGGGCAGAGCTGGGATCGATTAAAAAAGAAATGTAGCTAGGTTCAGTCTATCTAACCCATGCAGCATGTTCAGTGCTAACGACACGTACACGGTCTCACCGTCAACCAGTACGAAATTAGTTGCGAGAATGAACTCGAGCAAACGCAATGTCGTGATCTATATATGCTCCTGATGTAGGCCGTTGTTACGGCACAAAGCATCTCCAAAAACAGCAAAGAAACCAGGAGAACAAAATAATTGGTTACTAATCTAAATCTAGGAACACATGTACTCCATCAGTACATGCACGGAGCAAAATTTTAATGCGGCTGCTGCACCGGCCGGCATCGCCGGCCGGGCACGCTCGCGGCATCTAGTCGGTGCAGTAGATCATCATATATACTTGCGTGCGTGTCAGGTCAAGCGAGCATGCGGCAAGAACAAACAGTCAAACATGCACCGCCCTAATTCCCCGCCTCAAAACTCGATCGAAAAGATTCTGCCCGTTTTGTAATCTTAAACCCGGCCAGTCCACTGTACTTAACCGCTGCTAATGATCAGCAAGCTGTTCTGCATGCGCATCTTTGCATGCTACAGCTCCTTCCGGAATCCAAGAAACTTCATGGTCGATCAGTGGGCGACACGGGCCGTACCTGACCAAATTGTTTTTGCACTGGTTTCATTTTATCAGAAGCTCAAACGAAACCAGCTGCTGACTGATGATCGCGAGCTACACCTACATGCTACTAGCTTAATTGAACAGATTCAATAAGCAGCAGGTAGCAGCAGCGCTTGTTTTTCGCCGCGAATTCGAAAGATTCTTTGGTGATTATTCTAGCTCGACAGTGTGGGAGGTTGCAGGAACATAAGGTATCTCGATTGGATGGTCAAACGGATCGGACATGCATGGTGCTCGAAATTTCGGTGCGGTTGATCATGGGTTGTAGCAATGTGTGGCAGGGGAATCAAATTTGATTCTACTGCACACACAACAGCTTATTTGGCCAATCGAGGCAGATTGGTTACCGATGACGAAACCATATGTAGTTCACTGCAGGTAAGACTGTGTGCATATATAGCTAGCACTAGATTGATGCTGACAGGCACTGTTACTGGAATGGTATCTTCACTCTATGCGTTAACTTGGCCACCTAATTAAATGGACATTGGTCATCTTGTCATTATCAGGAATATCTATCTATCTAGTAATCTGCTTTTTTCAAGGGGTCTTATCCCATAGTAGATAAAATATTTCTTTACTATGCGTTAACTCGGCTGGTTTCTGCATGCATGTAGCGACTAGCGATATTAATGTAGATCGACTAAAATTGTGACAAGCTAAAGCATCTTCTCTATATACCGTGATGCCGTGAATTCCAGTAAGTAGACAAATGAGGTAAGTCTGGTCTCTGTTCAAAACAAAGATGCACAATTAATATACTCCAAAGCAGACAATATTTCCAGACCAAGCTTTCGGAGGCAGGACCACACACACCGTATGATATCCCATCAAAGAATCAAGCATAGTTTACCAAAACTGGGGACCACCGTGCTCCCACCAGCAGAAGAAGATAAAAAACCATGCATGGTTAATTAAAGGAGCATGCAGCACTAGCGCAATTAACAAGCATTTCCATGCAGTTTCCAAAGGAGAAAAAGCATCGTTAAGCGGCTAACGACGATGCTTTGGGAGCGAAATTGGGACTAATAAACAACAGCACCCCCACCAGCCGTTGCCCTAGGCCCCATGGCCAACCAAAAGAAGCAAGAGGCTCAAGAAAGGAGAAACAGGATGTAGTGGAGAGAGAAATGGGAGATATATATGATGATGATGAGGGAAAGAGAGAGATAGTGAGAGAGAGAGAGGAGGAAATTAAAGCAGCTGTACGTGTTATAGACAAGTGCCCGTATACTCCATGTTACATTGTTCCAATGCATATCTTATTCGACAATGGCAGCAGCGCGGGAAAACAGTATTGTATGCGGGGAAGATGCTCCCCCGAGATCTCTAATGATAGCGCAGCGCCCTAATCATGGCCGCGGCACACCTTGTTTGGTTTGATTTTGTTTTGCTAGTGCTAATTGATCGCCCTGCCTCCTCCTGCTGCTGCTGCTTCCAGGCCATGGGTCCGGGTGGGGTTCCGTTGCGCAGGATCCGCATCCGGTAAGGTGAACGGATTGTAGGACCGTTAGTTGTACCGTACCAATAAATCCAATACTGAAAACATGTCATTGTACTAGACTTGATCGGAATTTGAAAACATGGTGTCATTAGCGGCTAGCTTAATGGATCTGGTAATGTAGTGCTCGGCGAGCACACACCCGCCAGTCCGGAAGAAGCTAGACGGGCTGCGATAGCAATTTTCAAATTCCAGTTTAGGATCCGAAACCCGTGACCCGACGAATCTGTCGCGCGCCTACCGGGGCCACCACTGGTTCGGCCCGGCCTGTCGCGGGTCGGCCCTGCACGGCCCCGATGGCTGCACCCTTCCCCCGCAACCACCCCAGCTGTTTGTACGCGCTCGAGTGTGGACGCTCATGTGTGCCCTGGCACGTATACCTCACCTCCTGCGCGTGTGCAAACACGTGTGTGTGCGGCCTCACACGGCCACACGCCTCTCCCTTCCCTTACCTCTATAAAACTTCCTCCTCACACGCACAAACAAACGCACATCTCACAGCTCACGCAAACTCATCATCTTCTTCTTCCATCATCGTTGCAAGTTGCAACCACCGTCGCCGGGGAAGAGAGGACTAGCTATACGCATACAAGCAGAAATGGAGGTTGCCACCGCCGCGGCGAGCTACGTTGACAAGGCGACGGAGCTGAGGCTGGGCCTGCCGGGCACCGACGTCGACGAGGAGGAGACAGCGGAGCGCCAGCTGAAGACGGCGGCGCTGCTGCCGACGCCGCCGTCCACGCCGCGGGGCAAGAAGCGCGACGTCACCGGCTCCGACGAGGCCGCCAAGAAGCGCGACTGCGCCGAGACCGCGCCGCCCGCCGCCAAGGCCCAGGTGGTGGGGTGGCCACCGGTGAGGTCGTACAGGAAGAGCTGTTTCCAGCAGCAGCAGCAGGCGAGCAAGAGCAGCAAGCCGGCTGCGCCGGCGCCGGAGGAGAAGTCCGCCCCCGCCGCCGTCGCGGCCACGGCCGCCGCAGCCGGCGGCGCTCTGTTCGTGAAGGTGAGCATGGACGGCGCGCCGTACCTGAGGAAGGTGGACCTGAAGATGTACAAGGGCTACCGCGAGCTCAGGGAGGCCCTGGAGGCCATGTTCCTCGGCTTCTCCGGCGCCGACAACGCCGTCAACCCGGCCGACTTCGCCGTCACCTACGAAGACAAGGACGGCGACCTCATGCTCGTCGGCGACGTGCCCTTCGAGTAAGTCCTTCCTCTTCTTGCAAACACAACATTTTTCCCCCCCTAGTTCATCATCGATCATCTGCTGATTTAGTTATCTTCTTAGAATGGTGTCTCATGGTTCTTGTGTGTTGTGCAGCATGTTCATCAGCACCTGCAAGAGGCTGCGGATCATGAAGGGGTCCGAGGCGAGAGGGTTGGGCTCGGTCAAGAACAACTGATGATGCATGCATATGTCTCGTGCACACGAACAAAAAAAATTCTTTTGTTCTTTTGGGTTCTCCACCAAGGCATGGACATGTTGGTTGTCACCGTCGTCATCTCTCCATGGCCTCCTTGTTGTCTCACTCTTGAACGGAGGCAAAGGTCGGAAGGAGAGAGATGAAACTTAATTTGTGCATCAAAGCGCACGTACGCATGCGTTGATCTCTCTGTGTGTGTGGCTTTGTTACTTTTTTTTCTTCTTCTTTTGCTTTTGTTTTTACTAGTAGGTGTTAGTAGCAACACAAAAGGAGTGGAGGGTCGAGTTGGCCCTCCATGTGTGTTTGTACAAAGCAAAACATCACTCTTTTTTACTTTTTAAGTTATATCAGTTGTTGATCAGTTGTGTAACTGCGCAGGGAAGAACGAACAATGGGGGGCCGTTCTTCCCTTTGATCAGTACGTTTTTATCCATGTGTCATTTCCTTTCGGTTGTCAAGTGCAAGAACAACATGCTACATTTCTTCTTCTTCTGTTTTGGTTGTCGTGAGATGCGTGATCGAATTCTTTCATGACCTGGACACACGCTGTCATGCTCAATCTTCGGCGCAAAAGTTATAACACCCTTACTAATGTTGATAAAAGGGAACAACGAAAATGCAGAGCAAGTGTCATTTCCTTTTGGTTATGAAGCGTAAGAACATACATTTCATCTTCTGTTTTTGGTTGTGAGAGATGCGGCAACTTTCATCGACACATGTTTATCTCTCCCTCAATAATCTTAGGGACAGAGGAGTCGATTCTATGGCGCTGCCTCATACCGGCAGCGGAGGCCAACATAGTTGATGCATGGTGCTCCTCCCTATCTATCCATATGTAGTGTTTTATTGCTGCTTGATGTAAAACAAAACTCTTGGCCTGTTGATGGCCCGTTTTAATGAAAATCCAGGTGGGGATACTCTCCCCCCCGTCGATCGTTCAAAAAAAATAATAATCTTAGGGACAAAAGTTATATTCACACACCTTTACTAATGTTTGCTAAAAGGAAAAAACAAAAAAAAATGCAACACAAACACTCTCTCCTCCTCAGCTGGCATCCCTCTGAAAACATGTGCTGAAGATTCATTATACACCAACATATCTGCATGGACAAAAACTACTCTACCAAGTTTATAATCTTACTTGACCACTCCACTTGCAAGTCAAAAAATGCAAAAACCACTCTACCATGTTGGTATTATTAGCAGGATCGGAGGCAGCGCAGAGCTGGTCAGCCATCAAGACTTGCCCAGGCCAGGTGAGAGCGCTGAACCGATCTGGCCATCGATCAGCCATGCTTGCACTTGCAGAAGCTCATTCATTCATTCATTCATTCAGATTTCCAGGCAGCGGCAGGCGACACATGCCCCTGTCCACGCCTCGCCGACAGGCCGCATGTGGCGCACATGATCCCGGCGATTACGGCCAAGGCTTATGTCGAGAGGAAAAATTAAGGCATCCAATGCCGGCAGGCATGGCCGGAGGCGGTCTCCCGGTTCTCAGCCATCGTCGTCATCCTCCGGATCGACCGGAGCGCATAGCGCCTGGACGGCGGGCCCCACGTGGCGGCGAGAGTACGTACGGGTGATGCAGGGTCCCTGTCTGTCAGCTGGCGACGCAGATTTTCCATCCATGGCCCTGCATGCTTAGTGTAGTGCCTGATGATGCATGATGAAGCAGCGGTTTGCTGCTGTTAGGTTCAACGAGAGCTGATGCATGGGCGTTTATTTATTTCGCAGCTTCCTAGCGAGCTGGCTGCAAGAACAGGCTGGCTGGCTGGTGCAGAGGACTTTTCGTTGTGGCTGGCGTGTCTGCGTGATGTCGTTGCTTGGAGAAAAGATTAGGATACGTGTTGGGCAACTTGTCTGCGTGAAGAGATGGTTCTGATGACTCTGAGGTCTGAACGTATCATGCAACGTCTATAACATATCATGCGACGTCTGAAGAAGAAGGAAGTTGAGATCTGCAGCCATCCATCTTGAAACGGTGTAGAGTTTTCGAGAACACTGAGCGAGCAGTTGGAACAATCAGGATGATATCAGGTTGATGCAAATCTCTTAAGAAAATAATGGTACCAAAAATAAAATGTATCCTTGAAGAACAACATACGTACTGCTTTAAGAACGGGGCTTGTTGATCAGATAATTTTTCCCGTTGGCACCGGATGATTTGAACTCCTCCGTCAGAGATTCCGTCCGAGGCTGGTACTAGCCCCTCTCCCGTCTCTTTCTTGTTCACTTTGAAGCCCTCCTGGCTGCCTGCCTGAACTCTGAATTTTTACCAGTTACAGGGTCAGGCCACAAACCAGAATAGTTGGTCATCATAGGAATTGGTATAGGTATGAACTAGTACTACGAAGCAATTGGACATTAATGAGATGCCATACCATTTTTGTGCTGACGACTAACTGAGCTATTTTAAAGCTTGCTAAGGACAGCCTCGATCTGGCAAACTAGCATCGGAACTGCAATATAAAGATCCATGTGATGCTTAGCATGAAAAAAGGTATGCTAATTAAGAATCTCTGCCGTAATGCTATAATGTTGCTTGCCACACATTTTTCCGGTCCTATTCTACTAAGAGATTAGCTCAAGACCAGTCGATAAGTGATAAGAGGTCCCACTGCTACTCCAAACTTAGGCCATCAGCCATACAACGGGTCCAAATTCAACTCCAAAGATGGGCAGTATGGAGTGTCATAACGTGACGAAAAATTCAGGTAAAGTGACGATTTTTCCTGCTCTGATCTTAGTTTCAGCTAGAGAGGAAAATGGAGTTTTCCGATTTTTTGTGGGCCTTGCAGCTTTCTGGGCTCGCCTCGGCCCGAAAAAGGTTTTTCATCCTTCTTTACTAATGGGCTGCTTAGTTTTATAGGTTATCTATTATCTTAGTTTTATAGGTTATATGTTGGTGTATAATGAATCTTCAGCACATGTTTTCAGAGGGATGCCAGCTGAGGAGGAGAGAGTGTTTGTGTTCGCTCTCAAGGCCTCAGATGATAAGAGAAAAAAAAACGAAATTACCACGTTAATCAGAAAAAAGAAAAGCCGTGAGCCATTGAATTTTATGAACATTTAACGGTCTAGATTAAATAAGAGAGTCCATGATATATACAACACAATATATAAATCCGAAATAAAAAATAAAGAGAGTCACGGTGCTACAAAAGAAGAGCCCTACATTGATTAGATTAGCCCCTGGCCGTTCGCATTGCAGGATTGATTCATCGGCCTTCGCTGGCCGTCGCAGAGGCTCGAGCAAGAGAAAAAAAAATTGCAGTCGATGAACCTAGATGACGAGTAACAGCTGGATGCCAAACAGGATAGATGATCATGCTTGCCGTTCATGTTGAGGAACTGGTGCCCATGGTACATGGACATGAGTAGTCACATGACGCCATCCTTCACCGTCAGAGAGGGAGACGATGGGTTCACAAAAAGTTCATGCACGAGACGGTGTATTGACGCCGCAGAGCCACAGGGTAGCCCTGCCATCACGCGGTCATAGGACAACCAGATAGAATGCCTTCCAACGCATGCATGAGGTCACCTTAAATTGATGTCTTTAAAAGGTTAGATGTCACCTTAAATTGATGCATACGTGCAGCACGATGAAGGACCAAACAAGATGAGGAGATGCACGTCATGTAGCTTGCAGCCGATGCAAAACAGATGCACCTCGAGCACAAGCATGCTGTAAATGTTGGTCTCTGGACATTCAGCAAAGACAGTGGACATGTGACACATGTTGCAACAATCCATGCATCACCCTGTGCGACAAACTGGACGGTAATAGGAAGGATGATTATCGGAAAGTCATGTTCATCTCTCCTAGGATACAGAATATGCAAATCAGGTACCATGCCAAGATGTGTACATGCACTAAACCTCTAATTGCTTATTTATTATGAAAACATATTTGTTGAGCTCTAATGGCCATTAGATATTCACTGCTAGCAAAACGTGATTCACTAATTATTTTCTGTGATTACTTTCATTCAATTTGCACACATAGCAACTTAAAAATTTCACTTTCTCGAAGTGGTAACAATGTTAGACCAACCAAAATTTATGGCCTTGAATATTTTTAAAGGCGAGACAAAGTAGAGTATTCTCATACTACAACATTGAATTACTTCAGATGACAACCTACTCTCTCAAGCTCCTTACCTTTATTTAAGGGATTATAGAGTTCAAACAACAAAACAACGGAGAAAGGAAACGATCATCAGATTAACAACCCTCCACAACTAAATTAATTGATCAAAGTTTATGTTATCTGTAGAATTATTATACTTAGGGACAAATTTAAATGCCAAAATCCCTTATATAAAGGGATGGAGAGAGTATTAGAATAGGTAGACGAAGTCTGCGGTGACAACGGCCTCTCCGGAGCTCGCGGTGACAACGGGCTCTCCGGAGCTCGCGGTGATGTGAGCATATCTTGTGCTCGCGGCAATGGCATCCTTGCCGAGCTTGCGGCGACGGCAGGTGTCGTCCCTGAGCTCGCGACAACGCCGGGCATCCTCCTCGAGCAAGCTGGCAAACAGATCCCTGCCGAGCACATTCGCTGTCGGGAATCGAGATGGGAGGGTATTAGGGAGGGGACGAGCGGTGTGGATCTTGCGCGGGCAGGAGATTGGGAAAGGATTTGAGGGCTGGAACATTGCCAGAAGATCCGAGATGGAGGAGCATACGAGAGCCGGCTTTAATTGGGAACCCAAAACGTCAAGTAAATCGGCAAAACCAGATAGCTTTAAAATATCATCTATTTTTGTATGAAGGAAGTACCAAGTCTAACCACTCATAAGAAAATAATTCATAATAGAAATAGAAGATCCAACCGTTAAATGTTATGTTAATTTTTGTACAATGCAAAATTTTGACATGCCCATTATATAGCATTATAAATTTATTGTATAAAACAACTAAGTTAACAGAGCTAGCCGCGCAATTTGCGCGGGCCATCTTGCTAGTTTATCAAGAAAAAACAAGCCCAAATGTCTCATCAAACGGCAGCTGGTCTCCACAATCATTCATCCGCTTCAATTCAGTTCTATGTAAACACATCTAGTCAATTATCATCCCCTCAAAACAAAAAATAGTCAATTATCAAACGCATCTGGTATAGGGTCGGCCGCCCATTCCGCTCCAAGCAAAGTATGGGAGCTGGTGTGAGGGCAACAATAGCAGTACATGCACTTAGGCATGTTTGCTTCTGCAAGCAACTACCTCCCCAAGAAGCCATCCCAGGCCGATAGTTGCTTGGCCAGGCAGCTGCCTGCCATGTAACATCCAAACAAGCCCTTACAATGGAGATGTGGTCCACTCCATTGGCGCCGCGGGGTTCGAGGCATGTACCGCCACCACCAAGGCAGACGTAGTTGGGACAGTTGCTGAGAATCGGGCCTCAAAGTTCCTCAACGCTAGTGCCGGTGCAGGGACAGTGGTGCGGACCCTCGCATAGATGGACAAGGAACCTATCCACATGAACTAATTTGTGAAACTAGTTTTCTGAGCTAATATCAAGGGGGCCATTAACTCCCCCCCCCCCACCCCCCCCCCCCCCCCCCCCCCCCCCAAAGTGACAATAAAAAAAGTGTTGAATAGTCTCATTGTTGCTACAAAACCAAAATTTCTTACTCTCTTGCTAATTCCTCCTACTTATCTGTAGTAAGAATCGCCCCCATTTTTAAGGTGCCATGTATAAACTGCAATCTTCAGTAGTAGTTTCTGTTTCCATATTGTCGTATTTGCTCATGTGTTACCACTATTTTTAAGTGTTCTACACACCGCTGGGACTGAAATGTGTTCATGTTGCCGTCCATGTTTCTTTCTTCTGTACGAGATGTTTTTAATTATTCGACAGTAAGTTACCTGTGCATGAAACAAATGAGAACTTAGGTAAATGCAATAGCAGACGCAAACGGAGCCTTAGGTAAAATCTTCAAAACACTGTCTTTACTCAACATGACATCTTTGCCATCGGACTGTATGCACCAAAGTATAATAGATCAATCCGACGGATCAAAATCCTGTAATGCCAATATCGACCACAACCAACGGTCATGGACAATCGGGGTGTCTTGCTGTGCTATTTTGTTGTCCACCCAAGTCATACTCACCGGAATGCAGAATCCAAAGATTCCTGAAAAACCTAACCTTGCTGCTGTTCCAGGAATCATTCAAATTCCCATGACAGTGGCACGGGGAGATCAGATATTCAGATGCACGCACCGGCATCAGGAGAACGAAGGAGCTCTTGAGATTTTTTTCTTATGCCGGATAGGACCGAGGACGGCGGCGTCCGACGTGTCTGGTGGCGCTCCACGGAGAAAATATCAGCCCCAAGTGCCAAATCTGGTTGCTGTTCTTCTACAGCTTTGCTGACTTGTTAAGCCTCCCGGGCAAGAAAATGATACGGCGGGGCCCGTGCAAAAAATCCACATTAATTTGATGGACAGAAACGCCCCTGCCCGGCCGCGTGGTGGATCCCTCCGGCGGCCACTTGGCCTGCAAGTGGAGAAGAGAATGATGCCCTGATTTTTGCAGCAGGGGGAAGTGAACGAACTGACAGGGACACCTTGTCTGCAAGACTTTTCAGCCAGAAATCTGAACTGTTGGTGAGATACTGAGACGTTGGAGGTTTCTGCTTGAAAGAGGCTTCCTTGGATAGATGGATTTTGTGAAGAGTTTTTGTAAACAACGGTCTCAGATTCTGTGAGCAGATGAACAATGCGGCATGAAAATTTAGGAAGCCTGCATTTTGGAGGTGATGGGGTGCACAAGCTGCTGTTGAACTCATGCTTGCCCTAGTGCACAGGTCAAGTTTGGTTTAAAGTAACACACAGTTAGGCTCCGTTTAAAACATAGTAGGAGTTTTACAGGGTTACTATATATAGTGGCGGAGCTAGAACGAAAAGGCAAGCGGGGTCAGATGGAAGAGCTAAATTGATTTCCCTAGTGATAAAATGCTCTTCTCTGTCTCCTATCATCTTTCATGTCCTCAATTTTTTTTCTTTTTTTTTGTGGGGAGGGGGGTTCCAGAGCCCAGGTTGTCCTCAACCTAGCTCCGCGACCGTACAATATTCATTCTTATAATTTGTTTTTGACTTTTTTTTTTGATTCAGACTAGGCCTTTGTCGAGATGCATATGTGCAGCAAGAATCTAGTTAGGTAAAAAAAGAAAACTTGATAAGAATTAGTATTCATTTGATACAAGATACTCTGAAGTCTAAACTAACACAAAATAGAATCTCGTATAAGTGCTTTTGAAATGCTATGATGTACTATCATTAATCTTATCCTTTGAAATAAGGCAAACCTTTATAAAATATCTTGCTAATTGGAGTACTATATACTAACCTTATCATGGAATGAAACTGAAAAGTGCAACTTCGTGAAGCTTAACCCAGCTCCAAACATGGGACAGTTACACCGTACCATACCTGCATTTCTGTTGAAAAAAAATAGGAAAAAATGTACAAAAGGACAAACAAGGCCAAGGGCACTTTCGAAAAATGACCCACGGCGCTGTGCGCTCGCCGATGGGCATGGCAGGTCGCATCGCCATCGTCACCACCCGTATAACGTTGCTTCCCTCCGGCCTTCAACAATGCTCAGGTTGTTCCCATTTCCTCCCGCCTCAAAATCTTTCCCCTCGGCGAGTACGAGGTGCGGAAAGAAAGCAGCTCTCCTCCAAGAATGGCGGGAGGCGCCGGCGACGAGGTGGTGGAGGTGAGCTGCGGCGGAGGCGGAGGCGATCCCGGCGCCTACGCCGCGGTGCTCAAGAGGAAGCTGGACCTGTACTGCGCCGCCGTCGCCAAGTCCATGGTACGGTTTCTCTCCTCCTCCTTTAAAGATCAGATTTTGTTGGCCCTTTGCTTTTACGGTTACCATTTCGATTTACATCAGTTTGATTTCTAGTCAAAGGTAGAATTCATAAGTTTTTAGCGCTGCAGATTTCTTTCCTCCCGAATCCCAGTGTTAGAGAGACCAAATTTACTTCAACTTTTAATTTTGGGAAATGGCGATGGATGAAAAACTGTTTGTTCATCTGAGGACTGAATAATTTTCATAGTCTGTAAGTGCCAAAGATAAGCAGGGACCAGGCCGACATCATAGTGGCTTTTGTTTTGCCACCTAAAATACCTTGAATAGAAATCCCCTGCCTTTGAGAAACAGAGGAATACAATGCACTGTTCATCTCCATTCCTGTATACCTCGTGATGAACACTCAGACCAAGATCAGCTGAATCACAGTTGTCATTGCAGTTAGTAGTATCCAACTTTTTTTTTTTGGGGGAACAGTTAGTAGTATCCAACTTGGACGTGTGGTCAGGTGTTACTTTATGGTATGATACAGAGGGAATTTTTTTTTGAAGGGAAATGATACAGAGGGAATAGAAATAGAATAGTTTTAGGCCCAGTGATACTGACACAGGATCTTGCTGCTAGGAGGGAGGCTGCCTTGTGGACTAAATGCACTGTGTTGAGATATTCTGATGATTCTCATTGACCAGAAATGATTGGATGAGCCTGATGTTGTTGGAACAAGCCAATAGGATACTTATGTTCATTTTGGATTTTATGAAACAATTTAGATTTTAGTTGAAAGCTACAGGCAAGCCAATAAAGCGTGAATTTGAATTCACATAAGGGCAAAATTGGTTAGTTGTATAGAGTGACCACAAAACTTGTTTGTACTTTAGTGTCAGATAAATTGAGGAGTCAATGAACATGTTAATAGTTTTATAATCCCCTTTCACCCTGTGCTTCATCTACAAAATTTCTGCAGTTGTCTCTAATTTCAAAAAAGCAAAAGAACATGTTTCCATAAAATGTTTGCTGCTTTGCAAGCTTTATTTTTATATTCTCTGTACGTACCGATAGTAGCACGTGGTATTTCATTTGAATTGCTTAGTTTTGTGCTACGGATTGCGGTCTTGTAGCACCAGTGTCGTGAACTGGTGACAAGGTTAAAAGAGTTTAGGTTTCTATAGCTGTGTGTCTACAATGATATTAGACTGAATTTGTATGCTACTAAATTCCTTAGTTAGTTATTTGGTAATTAGTAACTATTTTTAATAGAATTATCCACTTTTATTTGGGCATTGTAAAAGAACATCATGCATTTCTTTTTCTTTGGTCCTCAATTGCACGTGCGCAAGAAAAAACATGTTTCCTTTCCAATTTTGGTAATAACTAGACGGTAGCCTTCGCACAATCACAATATTAAAATCAAACAAATGCTTCCTTAAAACTATGAGTTATATACTTATTTTCATACTGTGGGTAAGGATGTGCAGTACTAGTGGCTTTCTAGAGCTTAAAAGTGACAGAAACCTCGCGTACTGGCTGCACCCAGCCCCTTGCTCCGTTGTTGCTGTGATGTTTATGCCAGTCCATTTCAGGAAGCTAGATCACAAGAATCTTCGTTGGGCCACCCCAACTCACAAGCTTCAGACACTTCACAATTGATTTCTCAAGCTTCAGACACATCACAATTGATTTCCCAAGCTTCTTTTGATGGTATTTATTAACTTTCATAATTGCATGCATGCTAATCTATCAAGCAACTTGGGCCGAAAGCCTTAAGCCAAAAGTGTATGGGCAGGAAGATTTGAAAGGCGGTAGTGCCTTAGGTTGACAAAAGTTTGGTCTGGTCTGAAGTCTACTGCCAAAGTGTTTTAGATGCCAAAACCACATCAATTCAACATTCACACTTTTGAGGTTAGGTATAAAGTATTGAATACTGACAATCTGTATTGGACATGGAACCCTGATGGCAGCAATTCACATTTTGGCAGTGTGCTTATATGTTTTGTAGGAGCACCTGCATCTATGGTCCAAAAGTATACAAAGCTTTTTGTACATTTGGGCCATTACTCGAGTCTTACCAATTTCACTGCTCTGTTTCGTTTTCTTTGATTCTATACACAGGTGATGGAGATAGAGGAAGCATATTCATAAACTCACATGTCATAGATAATTCTAATTGTAAAGGCAAGCCAGCTAACAGTGATACATCGAAGGAACAGTCAGACGATGATGGTGATCTTGAGGAGAATACTGACCCTGTTAATGCAAAGAAAAAGAGGAGGTACAATTAGTTCTTCTATTACACAATTTTCTTTTTTCCCCCCTTGAAAACACAGGAGAACGGCGCTTTTTTTATATTAAGTATTAAGAAGAAATAAGAGACAAGTGCTCAATTACAACACACGCCAGTTTCATAAACTCACATGTTTCATAAATATATAGATAAAGTCACACATCAGTTATATAAATGGGCATCAAACTAGGTACCAGTACTTGATTTTGTTGGAAGCAAATGATTACATTATCTTGTAAGATGGTAATACACCTCGTTTTACATTCTAACATGGTTTAAAAATTCTCCAATGTGCAAGCCTCCAAATATTAGGAGCAAGGAATCCATACGTTTGCCGTTAATTTTGTATTGGCAGAGTATTGTTGCCTCTGACTGTCCATATTCTTTTACAGTGTTAGAAACTTGCAACATTCTGAATTTGCATAGTGAAGTTTTGAGTTGTTTCACCAGAATGCTGTCAAATCGGGAATCAGCTAGGCGGTCAAGAAAAAGGAAGCAAACTCATCTTAATGACCTTGAATCACAGGTTTCAAATCATGAAAGATGAATTCTCTAGTTAACATCCAACTAAAATTAAGATCATGCAGCTAATTACCACATAATTCTCCAGGTTTCCCGGTTGACAGCTGAGAATGCATCCTTGCTCAAGCGCCTGGCTGATATGACTCAGAAATACAAGGATGCTACCCTTGACAACCGTAATCTGACAGTAGATGTTGATATGATGAGGAGAAAGGTCTGTTTGTTGTTGTGGACCCTTAATTGCATCTATTTGCATACTTCATATGGAGCATTAGTTGTAGTTTTACTAAAAAGCTCAGTGTTTGAATTTCTATGAATGGCCCAAAGGAGCTGCTTTAAGTCTTGTGGAATTGAACAAAATTCTTGCTTTACATTACATGTAGCCTTTCTATTTAAGAATGGTTTTTAAACTGTGCCATAAAACCTACAACGACTCATTCATTTTATTCGCTGTTCCTTAAAGATGGAGGTTCTTATTATCCTCTCCTTAGTGAAATATGACTTGGTTTCTTCATTTTCTTTTCTGAAATGCAGTTTTATATCCTATTATTATTTCCTTCTTTTTGTTTCTTGTTAAGAATAACAATATTCTTTTACAGGTGTGAGAAGTCGTAAAAAAAGAAACAAAATGTTAAAATCCTCATACCATATTACGGGGAGCTCCCAGTGTGTATCGCATTAAGCCTGTGGTGTTGTCCCTTTTGGAAGGGCTTTTCTATCTCAGCATCTGAAAGCACAATACTCACTGAGGAGTCTAAACCTGATACTTTCCATACAAACATTTATTAATGCTTGTGTGTGAGTATATCCACAACTCTTTATTTTTGTGTCATCAATGAAGTGTTTTAAGAACATTAATAATAGAGGCTTAACATATTCGTGTAAAGTTATTGCTCTGTTAGCCACATTGATGTATACTATGACTAAATTGTTCCAATCATGTTGAAACAAAAAACTATTACAAACCTCCATTCACAAACAATTGGCAACTTTGGCTTTATTGTGTTAAGAAAGAAACATGTATTCAGAAACTTATAACGATTTCCCTTTCCACAAAATCTTATTTTTCTTTACAAGTGTCTTACCCAAAAGAACACATTGAAATGTATTTCTAGAGATACGAGGAAGACACCACTCCCTCCATATTCCTTTACCAGCAGACTGTAAACATAGACAGAACTGGTTCCATAATTTACAATTTAGTTTGCTAACAAGGTTCTTCCCTTCAGGTGAATATAGCGGAGGAAGCTGTGAGGAGAGTAACGGGAGCAAGCATGCTGCTATTGCCCACCAAATCTGACATGCCTGGGAGAAGCAGGCCCTTGACTTCATCTTCATCTGATGCAGCTTCTGCAGCGGATCCCATTCAAGAGAGCATGCAACATTTTCTCCAGACACTGGTTCAGGATGATCAGATCAAGCTTGACCTCCCAAATGTGACATTTCCTTTGACCAGTATGGACATGGGCACGAGGCTGGTCCCACTGCGACGCGTCACAAGCTTGGAGAACCTGCAGAAGAGGATCCATGGAGATTCAGTACAGTCTGAGGCTGCATTGCCATTATTGGATCCTGAAGCTCTTGCTAGTAATAAGTAACATGTCACATATAAAGATTTCGATGTGATGTCAGGCTTGTAGTCTTCCAGTGAGCTACGCTTTTTTTTCTTTTATGAAAATGAGTTTATATAACATGTGTCTTGATGCGATCTATGTTCCAATTTGTACAATAGTTTGATGGTAATTAATCTTTTCTTAAGCATGTACGTCTTATGCTTATGGGTATCAGACACCATGAATTCATAACAATGAATATGGATATGGGACACCATGAATGCGCAAAATTGATCCTCTAAAGTATCACAGCGGATCATGAGGCTTACATAGCAAAATGATTTGTAATGCAAACGTAATTGGAATTGAATTACACTGGTAATGGAACTGGGATAATAAGCGAATACAGAGTTTGTTTGGTTCAGAAGGGGACTGGAGTGCAAAGCCATTTTACTCTGCTTGGTCACAAGAACAGAGGAATATCTGAACAAGTAGAGTTATAAGGAATCCTGTCTATATCTAAGAATCCGAGCTAGATTGGAGAAAGTATAAATAAATAAAAAATGTATCGTCTGCACCAAATAGGGAAGCAAAAGCTCTGAACAATTAGAAATGTGGCGCGCTCCGCCGCGCACTTTGATTGCATAATTTGCAAAATCTGTACCACAAAATAAGCACAGGATGGTGGGGTGCACGTTCAATTCCAGCACACTGCAATATATAATTTTCGCACTTTTTTTATGCCCCAGGAGGAATCTAATAAACGCTGTTAGCCTTTTTTCTTTTTTTTTTTGAGCAAGACGCTGTTAGCCTGTTGTCTCAAAAAAAAAAAAAGCTGTTAGCCTGTTAGGGAGGGATTTGCTGGTGGAAATGCTCGGCCCCCATCGCACAAGCGTGCAGCAAAACCCAGCCTCGCGGACAGGCGAAATTGTGGGAAAACTGCGTTGAGGCCAATCAACTCCAGAGGGCCTCGACGAGTACAGGAGCAAAGAAATTAGGGCCGCGAAAGGCAGCACAATCTCGGAGAGAAAGAGATATAAGCATGGTCCAGGCGAGTAATTTTCGCGCGCCGTACTCAGAGACGAGACGACCACCGAGTCCTTTTTACGGAGAGGATCGGCTGTCCTTCATCGTTGAAGATTAGACTAGTACCGCGAAAGACCTAAACAGCACAATCTCTCGGAGAGAAAAGGATTTAAGCATAGCCCAGGCGGGTTGGTAGGATGGATTCATGGTAGTAATTTCCACGCGTCGTACAATTCTCCAAGCATTGACGTGTTCTGTTTTGCTTAACAACACACACACACCGGCAATATAGACTCATCTGCTAATACGCAAACACCCGAGGCACGTCTTTGTCTTCATCATTAATTGATCCTCGTGTATGCCTGTTACGAGCTGACATGCACGTCAGAGCGAACAAACATTTCACCACAAATGTCAGCAAGGGGCGGTCCTAAGAGGTCCAAAACCACAAATTGCATTTCATTGATTCACATGCGTGGACGATGTTTGGCGAATTGCCAATGAATTCACGTGCATGTGTGATTTTTTAGGCGTAATTGCAACTTTATTAATGAGGGGTCCATGAGTCTTTCCACTAAACCTTTGTCTTAATATTTCAAGGAACCTTTTTTTTTGCGAATGATATTTCAAGGCACTTTGTGGATGAAGAATGTACTAGCTAGTTCAATATTATGAGTTTCCCAGTTCTATAATTCAACGATATTAATTCAATACTTTTCTTTAAAAAATAAAGAGTTATATTGATTGTTGAGGAAACACCCCCATCCTTAAGGGAGTCAAGGGTCCAAGAGTTGAGATATAGTATTTGGCATCAAAATACATTCGGCTAATAAATGCAATTGAAAATATCACTGTTGTACCCTCTCCTTTTATATGGGTCCATAGATACCTTAAATATCTCAAGGATGAAATTGTTAATTACCACTTTCCTCATGAATAAAATTCAAGGCGCTTCTGAGGGCAGGGACAATGGAACCCTTTTTTCACCTATGAAAAGTCAGTCTCTCATGTTTTAAGCCCCTATGTTTTGTCTCCTATATTGTCTTCAAGCTTGAGTTCTCTCATCGTAGAGAGGGCGTTTTGCTCTCTGTCTGCTATGGCAAAGTTTATGTGCCCTGACAGAATTTGAAAACATGTTGAACCATCTGAAAGCGTATTAAATGTTATCCATGTCAAAATTGAACTAGTTTATTAAACTTATTTTGCGTTGCATTGGAACTTGCAAAATGTTGAATATAGTGTTACAAATTGTTGGATGTGCAATATCATCGATTATAATGAATTCATAACTAGGATCATTCAAAGGAAAAGAATGGCATGACAAACTCTTCGGCGATGCGGTGATGCGGTTGGGGCTGAAGCCAAATCGTGTCTAGAGGGGTTCGAATTGCAGTGCAGTGGATCCGGCAATCTGCAGTGCTAGAATCTGATTGCTGGGAGTTTGGTGAAGATCATTCAAGATACATCAGAAAGCTGGTCCACCTAATTAAGAATATAAAAGCAGTTTGTTCTATACGGCCAGAGGTTCGTTTCAGCAAGGTCAAGAGGGTTGAGCAATGGAGTTGTACATGTCCTAGCTAAGATAGCTTTTACGAATAAAGCGTGTGCGCTTTGGAGACTACGGTCATCATCGAGCGTCAGTGACTTGGTTGCTGCAGAGTACAGAGTCTGTAACCTGATTGCCGACTAACAAATTGTTGAGTCAGTTTGTGTGAACCCTATCACTTAATCATTAAAGCTCTTTCTTTCGCAAAAAATATATATAAAGGAAAAAAAAGTAGAAAACAAAACTCGATACTTCAAGTAGGCGCCTCCTTGTACTGGTTTGACTTGGGCTTCAGTGTGCGATGTTGATCATTGTGGGGACGCGTAACCTGCTAGCTATAGTGGTTTACTTTAATGTGGCCCATGCATGTGTTCCTAGTGGGTTGCCCATGCAGAATGTTATGACGTGTTTATATAGATGGTCCGAAGCTCGTGGGTATGAGTTGTTATTTTTTTTATCAATAGTGATATAAACATCAATGGAAATGTGCATGAGAAATGACCAAAAAAAAACTTCTGGTGAGGGTTTCATTTTTTGGGGGGTTTTTCTAAGTCAATTACGGTGACAATGGAATGGACTCATTATGCTGTCAACCTATCAAAACTATAGTTTTTAGTCGAACTTACAGTTGCTATCAGGTTCGATTTCTAGTTTAGGATTGGAATTACAATGTTGGATTCATTCTGTGTTTCTATTGTGTAAGTCCTTTTAATTTGCACTAGAACGACGCATGTGTGCCATTGCCATTTTGAGTTCTTCTAAAACTTTTGTCTTCTATGAATCAATTCAAAAATACGTTTAAAATAAAAAGTGAACCCAAACATGTTGATTATGTAGATTCAACATATCGTTTCTCCTATCTTATTTTGTTTTTTGACTTTTTTTTAAAGAAATTGATGATTTGGAACTCATATCCACGCAATCACTGATGTGTCTCATATATATGAACTGTCAAATGCGGCTATTATTCTATGAGATTATTAAATCTCGTCATATGTAAATGGAAGTTAGTGCGAAAAACAAACTGTCATCACATATATAATGGTTTTCGCATTTATGACAAACCGAAACGTAAGCATTATTTGGAAAAAGGCACAATAGAAATTTACTCGAGTTCACTAAAACAAATGTAGGACATACACTAGCACTTGAAAATCATACAGTATGTGGGACTTAGTGGATAGCCCTAAGCTTTGGCCGATCTTGGCGCCAAACACGAGATTGGCGTAGGGCATGAAGTGGCACACGGGCGCGCCGCCGGGCTTGGTGCCCCAGCATCTCGAAGGCAGGGTGCGCGGGATTCCAGCTCAAGGTGTCGCGATGGCACAGCGCCGCCATGGCCACCGTCGTGTCGGGCCGTTCCCGTGGTGGCCGCTGGTCAGAGCGATCATGTACGCCTTGGTCGCCGACCGCCCGGTCATGTGGCACTGGAACACGGCGTACGGGAACGGCTCGTCGTGGCAGGCCACGTGGCGGTCGCCGCCGAGCTCCTCGATGGCGGCGACGACGTACGCCCGCCGCGGCAGGCCTTCGCGCGGCACCGCCGACGCCGCCGCCCAGATGCAGCAGGCGGCGTCCTGCAGCATGCGCGACGCTGCGCGGACGGCGCCCTCGAGCGACGTGGCGCAGGCCTTGCGCTCGCCGGCAAGCGGCGGCGCGCGGCACCCGCGCAGCGTGTCCGCGCCGCCGCCTCGGAGCGCAGCGGCACGGCGAACGCGGCGATCACGGCCGCGGCGTCGGCGAAGGGCGTCTTCATGTATCTTAATTGGCTCATCTAGTTCCTACGATTTTACAAAATTTTGTGCGATTATGCCTTGTTCAAACTCATAAGCTGCGCCGTTGTACCTGTGTTTAATTTGAATATACTCTTGCCGTTCCTTCAAAGGATATCTTTGTATTCATTTGCTTCACAATTTTAGCTGGGAGAAAATGTCTCAACACATGTACCAAGCTCCAAGCGTTGCAACGTTAAGCCATGAGACACGGGCGTACTTTCGTGGACTATGCCGCACGAGCTCTGCATGAGGCTCATCATAGGTACTAGATGAACAAATTAACTAGCTAGACTAAACTTTTATATGTGTAGGGTCTTTTAGACTTTTTTTTTCATGATAACAATGGTACTTCTTTCTTCTGATTAACTTAATTAGTAATTTCCAACCCTTTTAGAGCGGATAGGTGGTGGCTCATTTTCTTGTAAAAAGACCATGGATTTTCTTCATTTCTTGCATTTGATATACCATGGAAATGTGCATTTTTTTAAAAAAAATGGATTTATTTTCTCAATCATGCTGAAATGGATCAACTATCACAAAATTCATACGGCTACAGGATTTTCAGCCGTTGGATAGTCCAAAGAGGTATCTTTAAGTCCTGGCCGTTGGATGTTCATCATCAGCCACCCTGTCGTTGGTTCGCCTTTCAGCGACTGCTATTCAGCAACCTCCGCCGCCGATACCTCTCTGCCACGCAGCCGCCGCCTTCGCCGCCGGTCCGGCGGCCGGTGCAGCCTCTGGCCTGGCCTTGTAGCCACCGCTGAGACCTCTCTGCATTCCCTCTTCTAGCTAGCACACCTGGCTCCGCAACCCTCAGTACTGAAATGCGAATGACGAGATTCGCCGCGCCACACCCAAGGTGTTCGACGGAATGACTCGCCGGAGTGCGACAGCCTCGCTGCACCGGTCGCTCGCGGGGTTCCTTGAGCATGAAGATCCTGACAATATCCTCTCTCTCTTCTCTGCCAAGGCGAGGCAGTATGGTGGGCTGCGCTCCGGCGACCTTGCAAGCGCCCTGAGGGCGTGCAGGGGGAGCGGCAAGCGCTGGCCGCTCGTCCCGCGGATCCACGCGACGGCGATCGTGCGTGAGCTTGGGGGTGACCGGATTGTGGGAAACCTGCTGATTGATTTGTATGCAAAGAACAGGCATGTGCGGCAGGCGAGGCGGGTGTTCGAGGAACTCTCTGCCAGGGACAATGTCTCGTGGGTTGCAATGCTGTCAGGGTACGCACAGAATGGCCTTGGTGAGGAAGCTGTCCAGTTATACTGCCAGATGCATCAATCCGGGATTGTTCCTACACCGTATGTTCTGTCTAGTGTGCTGAGTGCTTGCACCAAAGCAAAGCTTTTCAAGCAGGGTGGGCTGATCCATGCCCATCTTTACAAGCAAGGATTCTGTTCGGAGACCGTTGTGGGGAATGCTCTTATTGCATTGTACATAAGGGGTGCATCCTTTCGGCTAGCAGAAAAGGTATTCTCTGACATGCCGGCCTGTGATAGAGTAACGTTCAATACATTGATCTCAGGGCATGCTCAGTGCGGACACGGTGAGCGTGCTTTGGAGATATTTGATGGGATGCAATCGACAGGATTGAGGCCTGATTGTGTTACTGTCGCTAGTCTGCTTGCATCCTGTGCCTGTGTTGGGGATCTGCAAAAGGGGAAGCAGCTCCATTCCTACTTGTGGAAAGCAGGCATGTCTTCAGATTACATAATAGAAGGCTCACTCCTGGACCTCTATGTTAAATACGGCGACATTGAAACAGCCCTTGAGATCTTCAGTTTGAGTGATCGTACAAATGTCGTGTTATGGAATTTGATGCTTGTGGCAAATGGGCAGGTTAGTGATCTTGCAAAATCTTTTGACATCTTTTGTCAGATGCAAGCTGCTGGTATCCGACCTAACCAATTCACATACCCATGCATTTTGAGGACCTGCACTTGCAGTGAAGAAATTGAACTTGGAGAGCAGATTCATTCATTATGCATAAAAAATGGCTTTGAATCTGATATGTATGTCAGTGGTGTACTGATAGATATGTATTCCAAGTACGGGTTGCTGAACAGAGCTCGAAGAATTCTTGAAAGGGTTGAAGAAAAAGATGTTGTTTCCTGGACTTCCATGATTGCTGGATATGTACAACATGAGTTTTGTAAAGAGGCCCTTTCAACATTCAAAGAAATGCAGGATTGTGGAATTTGGCCAGATAACATAGGGCTTGCAAGTGCTATTAGTGCTTGTGCTGGTATCAAAGCAATCCACCAGGGTTTGCAGATTCATGCTCGAGTTTATGTGTCTGGTTATTCGGCTGATACTTCAATTTGGAACACGTTGGTAAACCTGTATGCAAGATGTGGACGTACCAAAGAAGCATTCTCTTTGTTCGAGGCAATTGAACATAAGGATGAGATTACATGGAATGGATTGGTATCAGGTTTTGCACAAAGTGGTTTATATGAAGAATCTCTCAAGGTATTTTTACAGATGGGTCAAGCAGGTGTAAGATACAACATGTTCACATTTGTTTCCTATTAGCGCTTCAGCTAACCTTGCAGATATAAAACAAGGAAAGCAAATACATGGTAGAGTTATTAACTCAGGGCACACCTCTGAAACTGCAGTTGCAAATGCTTTGATTTCACTCTATGGAAAGTGTGGCAGCATTGAAGATGCCAAGATGGAGTTTTCTGAAATGTCCATGAGGAATGAGGTGTCATGGAACACTATCATTACAAGTTTCTCACAACATGAACGTGGACTGGAGGCATTGGATCACTTTAATAAAATGAAGCAAGAAGGTATAAATCCAAATGACGTTACTTTCATAGGAGTATTAGCTGCCTGCAGTCATGTTGGTTTGGTAGAGGAAGGTCTTAATTACTTCAAATCCATGTCTAATGAATATGGAATTCGTGCCAAACCTGACCATTATGCTTGTGTTGTGGATATTCTTGGAAGAGCAGGGCAGCTTGATCGTGCAAGAAAATTTGTTGAGGATATGCCAATTGTTGCTGATGCAATGGTTTGGAGGACCCTACTCAGTGCTTGTAAAGTACACAAAAACATAGAAATCGGGGAGCTTGCAGCCGACCATCTCCTGGAGTTAGAGCCTCATGATTCGGCATCATATGTCCTCCTTTCAAATGCATATGCTGTTACTGGGAAGTGGTCAAATAGGGATCAGGTCAGAAAGATGATGAAAGGCAGAGGAGTCAGAAAGGAACCGGGTCGTAGCTGGATCGAAGTAAAGAATACAATTTATGCCTTTTTCGTTGGTGATCTGTCAAACCCCTTGGCTGATGAGATATACAATTTTTTGGATGATCTAAATGATAGGATAGCCAAAATAGGGTACAGGCAAGAGAATTATCATCTCTTTCATGAAAAAGAGCAAGAACGCAAGGACCCCACTGCTTTTGTTCATAGTGAGAAGTTAGCTGTGACTTTTGGGTTATTGAGTTTGCCTTCTTGTATGCCCCTTCGGGTGATGAAGAATCTTCGCGTCTGTAATGACTGCCACAGTTGGATGAAATTTACCTCTCAAGTCATGGGAAGAGAAATTGTGTTGCGAGATGTGTACAGATTTCACCATTTTAACAGTGGCAGTTGCTCATGTGGGGACTTCTGGTGATGTGGGCTGAAATGAAGTGTCTGTAGTACTAATCCTCATTGTTTCTGTATGTCTCATTAATATGTTACTTGAAGCAGTTCATGTTGGACTGTCATTGTTACACGCAGACATTTAAAATTATATGTCACCTGGAAAGTATCATTTCTTGTTGAAGGGCTTTTTGCAGGTATTTCTCTCTATATGACACTGTTTTTTTCCATATTTCTGGTATCTTTTCTTGTTTTCCATCCTTGTTCTTCTTCTTTTCTTCTTATGTATTTTAACCTATATATTATTACTCACTTGTTTGCAGCTATAGATATTAAAACACTGCAAGGACTCTTGCTTCATTGGACGAGAACGGCTTATGGAATAGTTCCGGTTGGCTGTTTGTGGCAGATCCATAATATTAATCAAGGACCAGGAAGTTCGAAGTAAGTGATACAAATGCTTGTGCCACTACAGCATCCGAATTGCTAACATTATCTAAATTTCTATGCTAAGACTTTCTCAAATCTTGACATTGCTGTGAGTATTTGATATTTGAGATGTGACCATACCCTCTATAGTAGCATCTGTAGATTATTAGCTCATCTCATAGAATATTTAAACTGACTAGTACATTTCATACTTATAACTTCATTGCATGTGTTCTGTTCATGAAACACTAGGAGGAAGCTAGCTGTTTACAGTTTCCATGAGAGTTGGGAACTGTTTTCCTAAAATATTATTGCTAATGTGAGCATAGATAAATGAACTGAGCTTATTTTTCTTGCCTTGCTGTCTTGTTTCTGCGCCCGATGGGAAACCTGAAGTAAATAAACGAGATGGAGAGAAGAAAGGGAATTAAATGGCAATCCGATCAGCAGTTGGTCATGTAAAGCCGGTGTGTATGGAAATATTCTTGAAGATGCTGCTAGTGCAGAAATGGTGGATTTGACAAGATCCATGCAGTCGGGATTGAAGGCAACAGGCACACCTTCTGGCGTACCACTCGAGGCTGCAAACATCCATGCAATGCTTGTCAAGGTGCGTTCTCGCTCTATATTCATTCAATAATGCAAAGGTGTGTTCTCATTCTATATTCTAATTTTATGGGGAGTAATGAATGAGTATGGTAGTATTATATACTCCATGGAGATGCGTGACGAAGGAAGACCTTGCTTGCTTGCTTTCCGGTTTCCGCTGATCTGAACTGAACAGGCTGACAGTTCCAGTTTAACAAAGGACCTCGTTTTCTGTTCATCAAGATCCAATCTTGTTGTGAGTTGGCATAAATAACCAATCGTTGACTTCAAAGTAATATAAATTAGGTAGAGCAGACCCTGCATGCTGCATTGCAAGCAACATTTCTTGGAAAAATGAACAAGGAAGTGAAGCTACGTGCAAAAGATGAAGATGTTGATGTTAATGCCCACCGGAGTATGCCCAAGTATGTGTGGCTGGAAGAAGTTTATATCAACAGCCATGCTAAGTTTATGGGTTACCTCTGGATGGCCGGGAGGGGACTAGGTTTCCTAGTGTTAACATGGACCACTGTTGTCCTATTAGGTGGCTTTGTATCCGTCCTGGAGGAGAAGGATTTTTGGTGTCTCACTGTGATTACCCTCCTCCAGACAAGGTGAGTTGTTATTCTCATCATTTAATCCATGCAAATCTTTATTGCTTTCTTACCCTTCTTTCACCCTCAACCTGGTCATCAAAGCGCAAAGTCAACTGCTAAATTCTGTAGTGATTAATTTGTAAAGTTATAATTTGAAGTCAGTATATATTACTTTGTGATTAACAAGTCAGTATATATTATTCTAGCTGTTATAGATGTCTCACTGGAGATTATAATTCTGTAATATGTTCACCTAGAATTTTTATTCCTTGAAAATTGCCACTGTAGAAAACTTTACTTTTTGAGATACACCATTAGAAACAGTTTAAATCCACATACCCTTTGTTTCATTCCTCTATCCTAGTCAGAAAGAGAGGCTGGACGCAAATGATATGATTTGTAACCAGGGCTAGGTCTATCCTAGTCAGAAACAGTTGGATGGCATTTTGTTATACTATGATATGATTTGTAACTAGGGCTAGGTCTCACAGATATTTTGAAATAAGTGCTGTGCAGTGGGTTACAATGATGAGAAGTCAAGAACTATAGTTCGCAGATGCTACAAACTATATTTTGCTTTTTCTAAGAAAAAACTATATTTTGCTGCCTTTTTGATTGGATATTTTGCTTAAGAAAATTATTGTGTCTAGTTACTCATCTTGTCGTGGTAGACTAAGTATTCATCTTGTCGTGGTCTACTAAGTACTGACTACGAGCATACAAGAGGGCATTCAATATCTTTGCGGCTGAAAAGATTGGTGATATTCAAGGTCCGTACATGGGCTTATGCAGAGATGCAGCCAAGACTTGGAAGGCAGCTGATGGGTCATCCCTCTTCCTAGCTTTGAAAGTGGGATTCCAAATACTGGTGTCCACTGTTGTATTGTGCCCTCTGGTGATTCTCCACTTGTTTGGGCCCTGTATCTCTAGCCTGATCTCTCTGTCACGTCTAATGGCGCGCGATTATGGCAACACATATGGAGAAACAGCAAACCTGAAGAGTGCACTGGACGTCCTCTACTCCCTAGTTCTGCTCCAGGGCCTCCTCTTTGCCTACAGGTTGATCTGCAACTCTACATGAAAAAGGCTAGCGAGAATTTTGGCCCAAGAATATGGTTTCGAGGATCAGGTACACATATCAGTCTTACGCTATTATCGACAAACTAGACGGATATGCGAGAAGGACCCATCGCTGGCATCAGGAAGAAACCTGGTTGCATATGCTTTGGACATGCTCAGTTCTGAATCGCGTTTCAGCTTCCTTTCAGGGGTAAGGATCCTGGACACACTTACCAAGCAGAATAAAAACATGGAAATGGCACAGCAGATGCTGAGAAAACAGCTGGTTGGGTCGGGGACCTCGTTCCACATAGTCTAGAGTTGCTGCAGGCACTGGATTGGAGAGCTGGTACGATGCTGAGATAAGGGAGCGCTCCTCTAGGATTGTGGCACACCTAGCTCACGGGATCCGCCTAGCGCAGTCTCCCCATGCGATTCAGTGCATAATGTCCCTGCTGGAGGTCTTCTCGCCGGAGGAGGATGAGGATGATGATCTTACTCAGCGGGACAAGGAGCTGGTGCTGCAAGGGGTGTACATCCTTGAGAAGCTTGCTGCTGCCGGCAAGGATAACTACAGGATCATATGCAGCACTCATGGTCTACTACCCAAGATCATGGCCCCTGTAAGCTCCGACCTACTGCACTCGATCAACCACAGATCATGGGCAAGGATAGTATGTGCATCGCTGGATTTGATGTGCCGGCTCGTGACTGCTAATGGGGAGACCGGTACCAAGGTAAGCCGTGAAATCTCTAGCAACATGGAAGCAATCTGCGCCATGCAAAGTATTCTCCAGTGCAGAAAGTGTGAAGCAACGCTACATATACCAGCCATTAAGATCCTCACGCATCTACCAACAGATACACCTTGGGGTGTGCCTACTGAAAGCAGAAAAAGTTTAATCAAGATTCTAGTAGATATATTCACTGATGACAACCGAGAGAGCAACATCAGAGGATTGGCTGCTGAAAAGCTTGCTTTGCTATCTTCTGAAAGCAAAAGTGATGGTGTAATTATTTTGCAAGCAAAAGTCATGATGTTGTCAGCAATATCACAAAAGTACTCCTAAAAGACAAAAGCAACACATGTCAAATTGTTAATTGTGCTTAGTTAATTGATAATTGTGCTTAGTATATTTTAGTTGCTAGACATTCAACCATGTGTGTACAACATCTTCAATTTTTCGTGCTCCCTACGCAAAATAGATCGCACATGGTTCTAAACTGGAATCGTGATGAGAAATATATGATTATCTCCCATTGTTCCAAACCATAACTGTGATAAATATCTTACATGGATCCAAACATGTTGCTTGCTTCTGTGCATGAGAAGGTTCTTCAGAGGGCTCGAATGTAACCGTAAGAAATAAGGAATCTTATATAAACCTTTATGTGGTGGTATATCGCTGGTTGAAGTGGATTTCCCTCCGACGAGGCATTATCAACTGGAGAAGTGGTGTGGGCCAAGAGGGTAAAATTAGATGTTTGTTTCTGATGTACCTAAATTTTCTTTTCAATGTAGCTGATATAATTCCCTAAAAAAACCTACTCCCTCCGGTTTTAAATTGTTGACGTTTGACTTTTTTTGAGTTATGTTTGACCATTCGTCTTATTCAAAATATTAGCTTAAATATGCAACATTGTAAGTTATATTTCAATTTTCTTTAGTGATAACTAATCATAACAAAATCTATGATAATTTTTAAAATATTTTGAATAAGACGAATGGTCAAACGTAACTCAAAAATAGTCAAACGTCAACAATTTAAAACCGGAGGGAGTAGCTGATATGAGAAGCTCGCTTCTCAACCAAAGTTTTAATATATTCCTCTTAAATCTTTTTTTTTAAAAGGAAACACCATATAGGTGGGACACTCTACCAAGAAAGCAACATACTGGCGTACGTTTAGTACAATATATTAATGTTATATATTTATTCAATAAGGTCACATATAACATATTTTGATACTTTGTATTACACGCAGCACGGACACAATTTAGGACGGACAAGAAGTGCACTTGTTGAAGTGGATTTTCCTCCGACGTTGCATCATCAATTGGAGAAGTAGTGTCATTCTAGTGCAGCGCGCTCTCTCTCTCTCTCTCTCTCTCATCGTTTTAACCACGCTCTCTACGTTTTCATCTCTCCTTAATTTATATGCCCAAGCCTAAAACAGAGGGAGGAGCTGATATATTAAAGAAGTCTGCTTCTCAATCAAAGTTTTATTATGCAGATTCCTCTTAAATATTTTTTTTTAAAAAGGAAACTCCATAGTTGGGACAGTCTGACCAAGAAAGCAACACAATGGCATACACAGTCAGTACAATATACAACGATTATACATTTATTCAAGCAAGGTCACATATATATGTTTAATACAATATGATCCGTAGATCTAGAAGACTTGCAACAACATAATAAGAGCCTGATGGAGGTTCCACAAAGGAGTTTATTTGTGCAATAGACATAGTAAGAGGTCCGTTCTTAAGTAGTACACATCATTCTGTAGTGCGCATCGCTGCAGACTTTACGTGCTGAGTATCCGAAAGCACCAGATAACGGAGAACGGCCATTGCACATTTGCACTTGATGGTAGATATATGTTGTAGATGGATATATATCTTGCCTACCTGGGCTACTAGGCGTTGGACGTCTTCTTGCCGAACACCAGGTTGAGGGGGGCCACGAAGTGGCACACTGGCGCGCCGCCGGGCTGGGTGTGCAGCACCACGAACGCCGGGTGAGCCGGGTTCCATCCGGTGGTGTCGTGGTGGCAGATCGCCGCCATGTCGACGGCCGGGCCGCCACGGAGGCCACGGAGCGTCATCCTGTACGCCTTGGCCGGCCGCTCCCTCATGTGGCAGACGTACACGGCGTACGGGAACGAGATGGCGTGGCAGCCGACGTAGCGGTCGCCGTCCAGCGTGGCCACCGCCTCGACCAAGTACGGCTGCCGCGGCAGGCCGGTGCGTGGGACCGCCGACGCCGCCGCCCACACGTCGCCGGCGCCGAGCATGCGCGCGGCGGTCTGCACGGTGGCCTCGAGTGACGTGGTGCAGGACTTGACCTCGCCGGCGATCGGCGGCGCCCGGCACGTGCTCAGGGTGTCCCTCACCTGTGCCGCCTCGGCGGAGCCTGCCGGGATGTCGAAGGCGGCGAGGACGTCGGCGAGGTTGGCGAAGGGGACCTTCTCGGCGACGTCGTGCGGGAGGATGGCCGGCGCCTCCACTTCGGGGAAGGAGAGCGTCATGGTGCTGCCCGGACGCAGCTGCTCCTCGTGGAAGAAGATGCCTGTCTCGGCCACCAACTGCGCACTCAACGTAGAGTCGAAGTTCGTCGGGGCGCTGATAACGGGCCATGGAGTGTGGTGCTCCACGAGCGGTGAGTGGTGAATTCCTGCAGGACATGAATCAGTAATTAGCTAGGGGAAGTTGTAGATTTGATTCAGTATTTTGTTAGACGTTCGTTTTCAATTGGTGTATAGCTAGGTAAATCAATTTGGATGTTGATCATCACTCATCAGAAGCTGTCCATCCAACTGCTGTATCAATCAACTCATCCAACTGCTTATATTTTAAAATTTTTGAATAACGTACTTTACCGTGACAACACTGAAGATTAATGGATTCGTTAACTGAAGTGACTACGTACGAAATCAAAGTACCTTTCTCAACACCATCAGCAATGGCGTCTGGCATCGGCGAGCCCGGGAGGGTTTGCTCCCAGAACTGCGCTGCTGGAGTGTTTGCGTGCACCATGGCGGCACTGGCGGCCACCAGGATCAGAAGAAATGGTGATGGATTCATGCTTGGATATAGCTATGCTTTTGATATCCAAGCGGGGGGAGTTGGGTGGTTTTTGGCTCTTCGGCCTGTGGTCCGATATATATAGCCCATGCTGTTCCTCTGAGGAAGTGGCTCCACAAGACTTAATTTCCAATGCTCTATACAATCTGCCTTCTCTGCAAATAGATATTTTCGTTTATCCTTGTATACAGTTAAGTTTTCAAGAAAAGGTGTATAGGGGAGCTAGACAAACAATCCACCTTAGTGTTTGTTTCGTTTTAACAATTCAGTTCCTTTTTAGAGACGTACGGTACGAGCGAAAACGAAAAGCGTCGTCCGCCTCGCAGGCCTTGAGGGCGGCGCTCCTCCCTGCTGGCGTCCTCCCAGGAGCTGGCGGGCGAGGGGGCTGGCTTTTCGGGTCATGCGACGGCAGATGGTGGGTGGCGGCATGGTCCCTAGGGTTAGGGTTTGTGCCTTCCATGGTGGAGGGGTCTGTAGCGACCCGCGTTTTTGCCCGTTGTCAAAAATCACTAAAAATTTGAACTTTTAAAAATTTTCCAATTAAAATCAATTTGCTAGCCTTAGTTAGTAGCAAAACCAAAAGATTTTGAATTCTAAACCACGCATAAAAGTCACCATATGCATTTTCGTGCTTTTCTTGATTTGTTTGAGTGTTGGTTTCAATCCTTCCTTTTGAATGAATTTGAAATTCATTCAAAATCAATCCCAGCTAAAAGATCAAACCATTTCTCTCATCGGGCCGCCCTTTTCTCTTTTCCTCCCGGCCGGCCCAGCCTCTCTCTCCTTTCTTCTCTTCCCCGCCGGCCCAGCTTCCTTTTCTTTTTCTCTCACGCCAGCCTGATCCGGCCCAGTCCGCTCCGGCCCAAAACCCCCAGCCCGTCACTCTTTCTCTCTCTCGGTCGCTGACGTGTGGGCCCGGCACCCGTCGCCTACCTCCAGCCGCGCCGGCGCAATCCGCGCCGTCGCCCATACCGGCGTGCTCCCTCGCCGCCCTTGTCATCTCCTAGCTCCAGTAACGGCACGAGGACAACGTGTGCAGCTCAACCCAACCACTCCCTCGACGTTTCGCGAGCGCCAAGTTTTTCCCGAAGCCCGACGAACTCCACTCCGCATTCGTCATCCACAGCCGCTCCCTCCCTCGCTCCGTCGCGTCCCGAGCACTGCAGAAGCTCTCCTTGCGCGTCACCGCCGTCCTCCGAAGTTCGCGAACCGCCTTCGCGCGTCAATCGCGCATTAACACCGGCGAGATATTTCTCGCCGGCGAACCGACCTCGCGCCCCCTCGCACCGCCATTGGAGCTCTATAAATAAGCACCGAGACCCCTTCCTCTTCCTCTCATTTCATTTCCCATCTCCATCCACTCCCGAGCTCTCCACTGCTCCTTTTCCCCTTTTCCTCTCATTTCCGGCGAGAACTCCGGTGAGCCCTCCCTTCTTCTCCGGTGAGCCTCGACACTTGTTTCTCGTTGAGTTCATCAGCTCTTCACTTGCTTGACACGCTGGTACCCTCCTTTGGCGCAGCCGTGACTTGCAGGTGGAGATTGTCGGAACCCTAGCCCTGACGTCCGCCATCTCCGTCGCCGGCACCTCCCCGCTCATTCCCTCGCCCGTTTGAGGGCACGGTGAGCACCCCCTAGCTCTCCTCTCCCTCTAGCGCATGATCTCGTCCACTCTTTTCTAGCGCGCGACCCCTCTCCCCGAGCGCCGGCACCGCCGCCGCCTCACTCTCTCGCCGCCGGCCGCCGTGAGCTTTCTCCGGCCCGGCCGAACCCTCCGTGCGACTCACCGCACCCTCGCGCGCACTCACAACCACACGCACTCACGCCTCGAGCACGCACGCCTCTTTTCCCCTTTGCTCACCAGCGCGCCGCCTCCTTCCGGCGAGCCATTGCCGCCGCCCTAGCCCATCTCCACTTCGACATCACCTACCACTGCACCCGCCGTCGCGAGCAGATTCCGTTGGTGTGCTTCACTTCCCCTCCCGTCGCCTGTAGCCGTCGCCGGCGACGATTCCGGCGAAGTCGTCGCCGCGCGCCGCCGTTCTCCGCCGTGCCTTGACCGCGCCGCGCCGGCGTCCGACGTGGCCGCCACGTTAGCGCACGGGCCCGCGGCGACCGGGTCGCCACAGCCACGTGGTGCACCCGGTGCCCCGTAGACCGCGCGCACACCCCGCTCCGGTCCACGCACCTGTGGACCGAGTCCACATAACAGTCACGCACAGTGAACCGGCCCCGCTGACCCCACGCGCCAGCCGCACAAAGCCGCTGGAAATTGCTATGTACACCCGAGATCGTACCCAGAAACCTATTTCGACCACTTTCCAATATCAGAAAAATTCCCAAAAAAATACCTAAAAATACTTTATCACTCCCTAAACACCTTCCAACACTTGTTAGCCTCTGATTAATTATGTATCTCACATACGAAATTAATCAAGCTAAATTCAATTGAATCAATTCATTCAAACTTCAAAAATCAATAACTTTTTCATTCTAACTCCAATTTTGACGAAACTTGCGCCAAGATTCATCTAAAATCTAATCTATCCAAAGCCACCAAAATCCACTCCCGTCGGATTTTATTTGGATTTTATTTGGATTTATTGCTCTATTAAATTGTTTGTAAGCAGTAGATTTATTCTTCTGTAAATCGTTAGATAATCAAGACGAAGAAGCTGAGGATCCCGATTACGAGGATTTAGAGGAAGAAGAGCTTGGTGAAGGCAAGTCTAATCCCCTTTGATCATATTGATCCTATGTTTGCAAATATCCTAATTAGAGCTGTTTATAAATAAATTGCATGGTATTTAAATGAATTTAAATGCTAGAATGGTCCTATGCAATATTTGATTGCCTGCCTTGACTTGATTATACCCTGTATCTTTGTTAACCCTAGGAATCAACACCATTAATTTAATTAATGACTTGTTGATATGCTCGCTGCTTAGGACCTTCACATGTGTTTAATTAATATTGCTCACATGATTTTTCGTGCAAATGTGTGTGTCCTGGTGGAGTGTGTAAATGTGCAAATGGGTGGTTATTAATAAGTGCAACCCTAGTGAGGGATGTTTTTGGCGGGATCAGGCGAGGTAGTCCTCAGTGGGGAGGCTATCTCTGGGACGCCCTTCCACTTGTGGATTGGCTATTGAAGATGCCTGGTTCGGTCGTATAAGGACCAGTTCTTGTGCCGCCTTTGCCTAGCACCCCTCGCGCAGCCACAAGCCGTGAATGGGCGCAGAATTGGAACCACACCCTACTAGTACTCACCCGGTACCCCCCAGAGGCAGGAGATTACAACGGAGTCCCAGGAGAAGACTCGTTCGTTGGTGGGTGTTCGAGATCCGGCATTTATGACTGGCCATAATACTATGATTGTGAAGCCCCTGGTGATGTCCGTGGGGGATGCCGTGGTGGTACGAAGTAGGTATGGAACCTTTAGTGGGACAGTCCAAACTATGACGATAGGGAGGACTGGACCACCTTGTGGGGAAATTTGTGCACCCTTGGCCAAGGTTAAGAAACTTTCCGGAAAGCTGTGTTCCACGGTATTGGACAACGCGAAAGCATCGGTCACACTATGATTAGATTTTCCGCGTGAGTCTCCTTGGTGTGTTTTTGGAAAACGCCGGTTTGGAGCCGTGTGCTGGTTGTCGGCCAGTGATAAAATTGAGGAACTGGCGGGATGGATTGCATCTCCCCCAGGGCCGCCCAACCCCACTAATCTCTACAGATATTTGATTAGAATTGCGAAATGCTTTGTTTTCAAAACAACCCTGCATAAACTTGGCTTTCTCGCCTTGTCGATAAAACTCAGCCTATTCTTCGCAAATCCCTTGCATAATCATAACCCTTGTGTTAGGCTTGCTGAGTACCTTAAGTACTCACCCTTGCTTAAATCATTCAGAAGATGAGCCCGACTATGACTTCCAAGCTGATGGAGAAGAAGAGTAAAGTTCGGCCTTCGCTCAAGTGATGCCTGTAGGAGTGGAGCCTTGTCGTCTTCCGCTAGTTTTAGTGTTAGCTCTGGCTGCTGCGTCAGCCTTTGAGCGTGATGTCTGTGTGTGTTGAGGCCGCCCGCCTCATTTGTATAAAGACCTTTATGTATTAAAAGGCTTGTAATGACTCTCGGTAATATAAATAAAGTATCTGCTGTGAAGCATTCTGTGAAAGTGTCGTATCAGCTACTGATCCAGGGACTGATACGGTAAACACTAAGTACTTCAGAAATGGGGTACGATAGAGTGGTATCAGAGCCATGCTTGTCCGTAGGCCAAACCATAGGATGGAATCGAGGGAGATCAGTGCGATATTTTGTAAAGTTCTACTTTACAAAAATCTCCCTTACCTTATTTCTATTTATAAAATTATTTCCACCAGTACTTACCCGTCTTTCAACATTTTGTTGAACAGATGGAGGCCCTTCGTCAGGAGTTGGACCAGCTAGAGGCGCAGCGCGCCCAGACCGCCCGCGTTCTCGAGCAGACCGCCGAGAGGTGGGGTGAGGACCAGCGCCGTCTTGCGGAGACCCGAGCTCAGCTAGCGCAGGCGCAGGCTCAGCTTGCCGCTTGCCAGGCTGAGAGAGACCGTCTGCAGTGGACTCTGGACTACACCCGTCGCTTTTGGGAGGAGGATGCGATGTACCTGATCCGTAAGCTCAACAGCCACTACAGGTACTGCCACGAGGAGCACGGAGGACCCCGCCGCCACTTCACAGTGAGGATGGGAGGACCGCACGGACACTACCACTACGCCTGTCCGACCGACACGGAGGAGGACTCCACCACCCTTGCGGACTCAGACACGACCGTGGACTCCCCTGAGGTTGAGCAGCCGGACGACTCAGAGGAGCTTGCCCGTTGGGCAGCAGAGCTGGAGGCCGCCCTTGAGACCGTTGGAGACTCCGAGGAGGAGCCGATGGAGGACGAGCCTGTTGTGGACGTATCGTCAGGGAGTGAGTCGGTGGCGGATAACGTCATCGATCTCACTGGCACTGACGATGAGATGGATATGGACGAGTTTGTGGTGATCGACTCGCCTGCACCAGAGGCACCAGCAGGACCCCGCCTTGTTGGAGACGTGGACCTCGACGAGTACTACAGGCTGATCAGCACTGGCACCGTCGACCTCACCCAGGACCCGTTCGACCTCTACGCAGAGTGGCGCCAGGACCGTGGCTTCGACGCCTGAGCAGCAGAGTTGGCGCCGTGGAGTAGCTTTTGCTAGCTAGTAGTGGCAGCCGCAGCCCTGTGTAGTAGTGTCTAGCAGTGTCAAGTGTGTCAGTAGTGTGTCTCAGTAGTCGCGAGTCAGAGTCGCCCTGTGGTCGAGTCGTAGATCGTCGAGTCCTTGTATATAAATAAAAGGACTTGGGTATGTATGATCGAACCCTGTTATTGTGAATAGGCTTGCTGTAATGATGTAATGATGCTGGTTTTATCTTGTTTGCGTGCTTGCAAGATCTTTGGAATCTCTTTTCGATCTATCTTGTTTGTTTTGCCTCGTAGTTTTGTAGCTTCGTCCCGTAGTTTAGTTAATCGCCTGAGTATCCAATCTCACCTTTCTGCTAAATCCTTTCATCAGATGCCTCCCAAAAGATCTGCCAGAATTCAGCAGCGCCAACGCCGAGAGCGTAATGCTCAAGATGATGACCATGATGACGTCCACAATGCAGGGCGTGGACGTGGTCGAGGTGGAAATAATAATCAGCGTGGCAGAGGTAGAGGAGGAGGTAGAGGTGGAGGCAGGCATGACAATGAACAAGACTACCAGGAAGAGGAAGTGAGTCAAAATCAGCAGGAAGTGCAGGATGAGGTTGGAGAAAACAATGACCAGAACAGAAGTGAAGGACAACAGAACCGTGGTAGAGGTGGTAGAAGAGGTGGAGGAAGAGGTGGTGGAAGAGGTGGAAGAATACCCGCAGCACCAGTCACCAACCTAGTGGCTGTGATGGATAGTCAGACCCGTCTGATGGAGATTATTGCACAGGGACTTATGGACAGAGCTCCAGGCCAGCAGAGTAAAATGTCAGAATTCATGAGACTCAGGCCCCCGACCTTCGAGGGTACTGAGGAGGATCCTCTGGCAGCTGATGACTGGCTGCGTGATATCACCAAGAAATTGCACTTGGTGAATGCTGATGACAGAGAGAAAGTTCTTCTGGCATCTCACCAGCTCAAGGGAGCAGCGGGTGAATGGTGGGATAACTACCGTGAGGGTGCAGAGAATGCAGATGCTATTACCTGGGAGGAATTCCAGGAGGAGTTCAGAAGGTATCACATCCCAGAGGGTGTGATTGAGATGAAGGCTGATGAATTCCGCTCTCTGAAGCAGGGAGCGATGACAGTTAATCAGTATATCAGGAAATTCATGAAATTGGCTCGATATGCTCCTGATGATGTTAATACCGATAAGAAGAAGCAGGATCGCTTCAGAAAAGGACTTAATCCTGGATTGAAAGTGCAGCTGGTTACTCATATTTACCCTGATTTCAACACTCTTTTGAACCGTGCACTTCTGTTGGAAGATGCTCGCTCTCACATTGATCAAGATAGAAAGCGCAAATTCAATGCACAGAAGTTTAAGCAACAGGAGAGAAATCAGAAGCCAATGTTTAATAATAACTTTCAGAAGCCAAAATATCAGTCAACCATGCAGTATAGGACCTCAGCGTCCAATCAACTGAGCTCAGCACCATCATATCGCAACCAAAATTCTGGTAGTCAGCAGAGGAGCAGTTCCAGTGTTGTTCAACCCAACAACAATGATAAAAGGACTTGCTTTCATTGCCGTGAGCCTGGTCACATGATTGCTAGATGCCCTTATTTGAGCCAGAATAATGCTCCTACTCAGCAGCATCAACCAAACAGTGTCAGAACTGCAGCTTCTGGAAATGGTCGTGGTGGACAGCAACCCTCTGGACAGCAGCGGAGGAATAATCAATCCTTCGGCCGAGGAAAAGTCAACCATATTAATGCAGATGATGTTGAGGACACTCCTGATGTTGTTCTTGGTGAGTATCTTGTCAACTCCATCCTTGCAACTGTTTTGTTTGATTCTGGAGCTTCGCATTCGTTCGTTTCTTCAAAGTTTGTTACTGCAAGTGGTTTGCCAACTGTCATGCTAAAACAACCCCTGATAATCCGGACTCCCGGGGCCGAGACCAAAAGTTATTTGGGATGCCCACGGGTTAAGATCCTTTTAAGTGGGGTAGAGTTCCTAGCGAACTTAGTAGTCCTAGAATCCCAGGGAATAGATGTCATTCTGGGAATGGACTGGTTAAGTAAGCACCAAGGCATTATAGCCTATGACACCAGGAAAGTTACCCTGGTAAACCACAAAGGAATTAAAGTGGTATGTGAACCCAAAAGGTCAAAAGTTGCACCAATGGTTCATAGTATGGAAGCAAAACCGTTGGAGGAAGTGCCAGTGGTCTGTGAATATCCTGATGTGTTTCCAGAAGAGTTGCCAGGCATGCCACCTGACAGAGACATAGAGTTCATCATTGACCTCATACCCGGCACCTCTCCGATAGCAAAGAGACTGTATAGAATGGCAGCAAATGAGTTAGCACAAATAGCAGAGTTACAGGAAAAAGGATTTATCAGACCAAGTTCATCACCATGGGGATCACCTGTCCTCTTTGTTAAAAAGAAAGACGGCAGTCTCAGAATGTGCATAGACTACCGCTCTTTGAATGAAGTTACCATCAAGAATAAATATCCACTGCCCAGGATCGATGATTTATTTGATCAATTGAAAGGAGCTAAATACTTCTCCAAAATTGATTTAAGATCTGGGTATTATCAGTTAAAAATCAGAGAATGTGATATTCTCAAGACAGCTTTTGTCACCAGATATGGTCAGTATGAGTTCACAGTGATGCCATTTGGATTAACAAATGCACCTGCATACTTCATGAACCTGATGAATAAGGTGTTTATGGAGGAGTTAGATCGGTTTGTTGTTGTTTTCATTGACGACATACTCATCTACTCCAAAAGTGCAGAAGAGCATGAGCAGCATTTGAGGATTGTGTTAGAAAAATTGAGAGCTCATGAACTGTATGCCAAGTTCAGTAAATGTGAATTTTGGTTAAATAAAGTGGCTTTTCTTGGTCACATTCTGACAGAAGAAGGAGTATCAGTGGATCCAGCCAAAGTTGAGGCAGTTCTTAATTGGAAGCAACCAACCACTGTGACAGAAGTTCGAACTTTCCTTGGTCTAGCTGGTTATTACCGCAGATTCATTGAAGGCTTTTCAAAAATAGCAAGACCAATGACAGCTTTAACACAGAAGGGAAAAGAATTTAAATGGACAGAGGCCTGTGAAAGAAGTTTTCAGGAGTTAAAGAAAAGGTTAACCACAGCCCCAGTGTTGACCTTGCCAGACATACACCGAGATTTTGTCGTATATTGCGACGCATCTCGACAAGGATTGGGATGTGTGCTTATGCAAGATGGCAGAGTTATTGCATATGCATCAAGACAACTGAAAACACATGAGCAAAATTATCCTACTCATGAATTGGAGCTAGCAGCAGTTGTGCATGCTCTCAAAATTTGGAGGCATTATTTGATTGGCAATAAATGTGAAATATATACGGACCATAAAAGTCTGAAATATATTTTCACACAACCAGATTTAAACCTCAGACAGAGAAGATGGTTGGAATTAATAAAGGATTACGACCTAGAAATTCATTACCATCCTGGAAAGGCAAATGTGGTTGTGGATGCATTAAGCCGCAAATCTCAAAATAATGGGATCAAAATGCGGAGACGAAGCCCTAAGCTTGCGGAAGAATTCAAACAATTAAATCTTCACTTTGCTAAGCCAGGCCGTCTGAATACCTTATGTGTGGAACCAACTCTGGAGAAGCAAATCAGAACAGCACAAGAGTCAGATAAAGAAATAAATGAGCTAAAGAAAATGACAGGGTTGGATAAAGCCCCTGGATTTCGAGTGGATAATCAGGGCACCTTATGGTACAAGGATAGAATTTGTGTACCAAAAACTGGTGGATATCAGAAACTGATTATGGATGAAGCTCATAATTCAGCGTATTCTATTCATCCTGGATGCACCAAAATGTATATGGATCTGAAACAGAAATATTGGTGGTCAGGAATGAAAAGAGACATAGCAGAATTCGTTGCTCGATGTGATATCTGCAGCAGAGTAAAAGCAGAATATAAAAGACCTGCAGGATTGTTGCAACCTCTCCATGTTCCAGAGTGGAAATGGGATGAGATCAGTATGGATTTCATCGTAGGGTTACCCCGTACCCAGAAAGGATATGATTCCATATGGGTTATTGTGGATCGACTGACAAAAGTAGCACACTTTATACCTGTGAAGACAGTATACAGGGGGAATCATTATGCTCAGCTATATATAGACAGTGTGCTTAAACTACATGGAGTTCCACGCAGAATAGTGTCAGATCGAGGCACACAGTTCACCTCGATATTCTGGAAAAGTTTGCATAAATTACTCAGAACAAGACTGGATTATAGCTCAGCATATCACCCACAAACCGATGGTCAGACAGAAAGGGTAAATCAAATTTTGGAAGACATGTTGAGAGCATGTGTACTAGCCTATGGAAAAGATTGGGAGAAAAGCTTGTCCTTTGCAGAGTTTTCTTATAACAACAGTTATCAGGCCAGTTTACAGATGTCGCCATTCGAGGCACTGTATGGCAGAAAATGCAGAACCCCGCTGATGTGGTCAGAAGTTGGAGAACGTTCTTTCTTCGGACCTGCAGTTATCAGAGATGCAGAGGAGAAAGTAGCTCTGGTCCGGGAAAATTTAAAGGCAGCCCAAAGTAGACAGAAAAGTTATGCTGATACTCGACGCAGAGATTTGAGCTTCGAAGTTGGAGATTATGTGTATCTCAAAGTGTCACCGATCCGAGGAACCAGGAGATTTCAAATAAAAGGAAAGTTAGCACCGAGGTACATTGGACCTTTCAAGGTACTTAAAAAGATAGGAGCCGTGGCATATCGCCTCGAGCTTCCAGAAGAAATGTCAGATGTGCACGACGTTTTTCATGTATCGCAATTAAAGAAATGCCTAAGAAAACCAGAAGAAATAGTCCCTCCAGAAGTGATGGACCTACAGCCTGATCTCAGATATCAGGAAAGGCTAATTAAGATTTTGGATGTGGCAACTCGACTAACAAGGAGAAATGCTATAAGGTTTTGTCGAGTTCAGTGGAGTAACCACACCGAAGCAGAGGCAACGTGGGAAAGAGAAGATGATCTCAAGCGAGAGTTCCCTTACCTTTTCGAGGAAGAGCCGGAATCTCGGGGACGAGATTCTCTTTAAGTGGGGTAGGTTGTAGCGACCCGCGTTTTTGCCCGTTGTCAAAAATCACTAAAAATTTAAACTTTTAAAAATTTTCCAATTAAAATCAATTTGCTAGCCTTAGTTAGTAGCAAAACCAAAAGATTTTGAATTCTAAACCACGCATAAAAGTCACCATATGCATTTTCGTGCTTTTCTTGATTTGTTTGAGTGTTGGTTTCAATCCTTCCTTTTGAATGAATTTGAAATTCATTCAAAATCAATCCCAGCTAAAAGATCAAACCATTTCTCTCATCGGGCCGCCCTTTTCTCTTTTCCTCCCGGCCGGCCCAGCCTCTCTCTCCTTTCTTCTCTTCCCCGCCGGCCCAGCTTCCTTTTCTTTTTCTCTCACGCCAGCCTGATCCGGCCCAGTCCGCTCCGGCCCAAAACCCCCAGCCCGTCACTCTTTCTCTCTCTCGGTCGCTGACGTGTGGGCCCGGCACCCGTCGCCTACCTCCAGCCGCGCCGGCGCAATCCGCGCCGTCGCCCATACCGGCGTGCTCCCTCGCAGCCCTTGTCATCTCCTAGCTCCAGTAACGGCACGAGGACAACGTGTGCAGCTCAACCCAACCACTCCCTCGACGTTTCGCGCGCGCCAAGTTTTTCCCGAAGCCCGACGAACTCCACTCCGCATTCGTCATCCACAGCCGCTCCCTCCCTCGCTCCGTCGCGTCCCGAGCACTGCAGAAGCTCTCCTTGCGCGTCACCGCCGTCCTCCGAAGTTCGCGAACCGCCTTCGCGCGTCAATTCATTCAAACTTCAAAAATCAATAACTTTTTCATTCTAACTCCAATTTTGACGAAACTTGCGCCAAGATTCATCTAAAATCCTAATCTATCCAAAGCCACCAAAATCCACTCCCGTCGGATTTTATTTGGATTTTATTTGGATTTATTGCTCTATTAAATTGTTTGTAAGCGGTAGATTTATTCTTCTGTAAATCGTTAGATAATCAAGACGAAGAAGCTGAGGATCCCGATTATGAGGATTTAGAGGAAGAAGAGCTTGGTGAAGGCAAGTCTAATCCCCTTTGATCATATTGATCCTATGTTTGCAAATATCCTAATTAGAGCTGTTTATAAATAAATTGCATGGTATTTAAATGAATTTAAATGCTAGAATGGTCCTATGCAATATTTGATTGCCTGCCTTGACTTGATTATACCCTGTATCCTTGTTAACCCTAGGAATCAACATCATTAATTTAATTAATGAATTGTTGATATGCTCGCTGCTTAGGACCTTCACATGTGTTTAATTAATATTGCTCACATGATTTTTCGTGCAAATGTGTGTGTCCTGGTGGAGTGTGTAAATGTGCAAATGGGTGGTTATTAATAAGTGCAACCCTAGTGAGGGATGTTTTTGGCGGGATCAGGCGAGGTAGTCCTCAGTGGGGAGGCTATCTCTGGGACGCCCTTCCACTTGTGGATTGGCTATTGAAGATGCCTGGTTCGGTCGTATAAGGACCGGTTCTTATGCCGCATTTGCCTAGCACCCCTCGCGCAGCCACAAGCCGTGAATGGGCGCGGAATTGGAACCACACCCTACTAGTACTCACCCGGTACCCCCCGGAGGCAGGAGATTACAACGGAGTCCCAGGAGAAGACTCGTTCGTTGGTCGGTGTTCGAGATCCGGCATTTATGACTGGCCATAATACTATGATTGTGAAGCCCCTGGTGATGTCCGTGGGGGATGCCGTGGTGGTACGAAGTAGGTATGGAACCTTTAGTGGGACAGTCCAAACTATGACGATAGGGAGGACTGGACCACCTTGTGGGGAAATTTGTGCACCCTTGGCCAAGGTTAAGAAACTTTCCGGAAAGGCGTGTTCCACGGTATTGGACAACGCGAAAGCATCGGCCACACTATGATTAGATTTTCCGCGTGAGTCTCCTTGGTGTGTTTTTGGAAAACGCCGGTTTGGAGCCGTGTGCTGGTTGTCGGCCAGTGATAAAATTGAGGAACTGGCGGGATGGATTGCATCTCCCCCAGGGCCGCCCAACCCCACTAATCTCTACAGATATTTGATTAGAATTGCGAAATGCTTTGTTTTCAAAACAACCCTGCATAAACTTGGCTTTCTCGCCTTGTCGATAAAACTCAGCCTATCCTTCGCAAATCCCTTGCATAATCATAACCCTTGTGTTAGGCTTGCTGAGTACCTTAAGTACTCACCCTTGCTTAAATCATTCAGAAGATGAGCCCGACTATGACTTCCAAGCTGATGGAGAAGAAGAGTAAAGTTCGGCCTTCGCTCAAGTGATGCCTGTAGGAGTGGAGCCTTGTCGTCTTCCGCTAGTTTTAGTGTTAGCTCTGGCTGCTGCGTCAGCCTTTGAGCGTGATGTCTATGTGTGTTGAGGCCGCCCGCCTCATTTGTATAAAGACCTTTATGTATTAAAAGGCTTGTAATGACTCTCGGTAATATAAATAAAGTATCTGCTGTGAAGCATTCTGTGAAAGTGTCGTATCAGCTACTGATCCAGGGACTGATACGGTAAACACTAAGTACTTCAGAAATGGGGTACGATAGGGTCAGAGGAGGCGGCGATGGCGTCGGCGGCGTCGGCATCGTTGTCATCTTCGCCACCTTGACAGCATGGAGGCTTCGGTGTCGCGGCGGTGATGGCGTGGCGGAGGCGTCCTCATCTTCGGTGAATAAGGTACTCCGGCCCCTTCTTCGTGGTGTCGTGGCTCTTTCGGGCCAAGATGCAGAGTCAGTGAGGTCTGTACTTGCCAATTCTCAGTCATCGTCGAGTTGGGTTAGGGTTTCTTCTTCAAAAGGAGTTGGTTCTGTGTTTCTTGTGGATTTTTTCGGGATGCTGGTGCTCGATTCGGAAGCGGTGGCTATGTCCTATACCTTTCTGGCTTGGACCAGAGAAACTGCCGGTGTACGTTCAGATCGAAATCATGTTCGTGGTCAATCCTTTTGGGACTGAGTTCTCGGAAGGTGTCTGTTGCGGCTTCTTTAATGTTTGTGTTTTTCTTGGCTTTCGGGGGAGGAGATGGATGTCAATATCGTTGTTAGAGGACGTCCGTGTTTTTCTGGAGAACCAGAAGAACAAGATGGCCAGTGCCGAGGAAGAAGACGAATAGTGTCAAGGTCCTGGTTATGTCTAGGTTGGTTTTAGTTGTGTTCTTAAATCTTTTTGAGATCCAGTTTGTATTTTGAGGTTGTAATGCTGTTTAATCTTAATATATAACCCTTCGTACAAAAAAAATTAGTTCCTTTCTTCTGTATGCATTATGGGGAGAAATGCTATATGTCCGACTGCTTTTGACTGACCGTGTTACAGCCGAATGGCAATTCTACATGTGTGATGCGATCTACGTTGCACCTTCCCAAGACTCACGTTGCTAGCGACAATCTCAGTCATGTATCTTGCGACAATCTCATGTGCCACACGTTGGTTAGCTCAAAGAATAGAGATAGTAACTACTCCATCAAAAACTAAAACTTTAAGACTTAGCCAGAACCCTGTTCTGCCAAGTTGATGATTTCCTAATGTGCATAGAAAATGATGTTTGTCTTATGTACTATATAATATGTATGAGTATGACACCCCGGTCATGTGCGTACCGTCACCACGCACTCGCCGCACTAATCCACCCTTGAGAGCGCCTCCCAGTCACACTCCAACAATAGAATAACTAGAGAAGCCCTTGTGTATTCGATTAGTCTCCGGAATGTCAGGATTTGAGACCAATAATCTCCGGAGTGAGTCCCTTGTATTCGATTAGTCTCCGGAATGCCAGGATTTGGAACCAAAAATCTCCGGAGTGAGTTCTTTCATGATGAAAGTTTCATCCAAAATGCGAAAGCGCCTGTAGCCTAGTAGTTACAAGAGCTTCAGTAGCACCTCAGGTTCTGGGTTCGACTTCCCGTGAGAGCGAATTTTTTAGGATTTAACGGCGTTGTGCTTTTAGCGATAGGTGACGTGGCCGTCGAAAGCGAGGCGTTAGTGGTGACTTCGTCAATCTCGAGGATTTGCCGGCTCAGTCTTCGAAGATGCTTATAAGGGTAGGGTTTGCATATGTGCGTTCATCAGTGTTTTAAAAAGCGGCCGCCTAGGCCGACTAAGCGCCGCCTAGGCTCTGCGCGGCTGGCCACCGCGTCGCTTTTGGCTACGCGATGCAATTAGGCGTGGAAACGACTAAGCGGCCGAATCGGACGATTAAGCGCGCTTAATTGCTGAGCGACGCTGGAAAATTTCCACCGGGCGGGCGTGCGGCGCCAAATCGAGCGGGCTCATGGCCAAATAAATGGGTCGAGAGTTGCCCTGACCTGCTTTTCCCCACTCCCGCTACTCTGAATCGTGCGCCGCCAGTCTCTCCTGCCCTCCGCCGTCGCCAATTCATCCTCTGCTGCCAGCCGCCGGCCCTTCCTGCTCTTCTTTGGCCATCAAATGGAGTCAGCACTGCAGGAATCGACTGAATCTTGAGCACCTCACCTCCGTCCCCTGTTTCTTCTCCGGTTTTTGGCGAAATCTCCCGCCTCCTGTGCTCTGTCTTCCACTCCTTTCTGGTTTTATTCCCTGTTCGTATTTGTTAGTGCTCGTACTGCTAGTCTGCTACCTGTCTGGTTGTTTGTTAGATGTGCGGCACCCCGCTTGCTCGATGCACTTGTAGTGCTTAGTACTGCAGTCCGGCTTGCTTGCTGCCTGCCTATGTGCTTAACTGAAAATTCGTTTGAATTGAACCTAGGATTTATGCTCAGGTATGTAAAGTATCCCCTTATTTCACATTTTCAATACATAAAAATTTAATTATTTACATATTAGAAGAGTATATATATACTTGATGCCTCCGCTTTTTCGCGAACGCCTAGTAACGCCTAGGCGCCGCCTAGGCGGCCTAGGCGCTAGGCGGTGACCCTCCGCCCGCTTTCGTCCACCGCTTTTTTAAACATTGGCGTTCATAGAGGTGAGTGTGTATGCGTGATGAGTGCCTGAGTTGTACTATGTAATTGCAAAAAACAATAGATACACTGATACCGCACAAAAGGCCAGGCTGTCTGCACTGCACGAAGAATAATGTTTGTGTCATAAAGATGCTCTCATATAGTTATATAACTATAAACGTCCAAAACAAAACACATAAGTGATTTGGAAAGGACATTTGTTTTTCTTTGAGCTGAACTGGAAAGGACAATTCAACACGAGGGAAATCCTGTTTGTCATCTTGGTGGATTTCTAATGTGCACAGGCGGCGATGTCTTTTTCTATTAAGAAAGGCAATGATCAGTGATCACATATGCTGATTACAAATCATGTCGATATGTGGAACTGTACAGTGAACAGATAGATGAAGCGACATCTATTATTAGTGCTTTTAATGGTCCATAACACTTATATCAATATTGTAGTCTCTATGAATATAGTTGTTCACAACAGTACTAGCCAAATACCAAACCAGAATAACAAAGTTCATTCAATCAATGTATCACATTATTACTAAAGTTAAAATATATTGCTAGTTGAAATATATAACTAGCGAATATATCCATCACTGTGGTCTCAATACAAAGTGTTGTTGCCATATAATTAAGAGATATCAGGTGGATATCGATTACACCGGATTAGGACTCTACCGATAGAGATGCCTTGTCGGTTACAAGACCTATTGAAGGAAGATGATCTATTATTTCCCTAAATATGCTTCAACCTTAATTTGTAAAGAGGGTAATACCCACCTATAAATGTAACCACCCCTCACCAACGGGAGAAGGGTCGATGACCGAAGACACACACAACCTCATACGAGGCACATGTCGCCTACATGGCAATACAAAAAGACGTGTAGGGTTATTGTCCTTCGGAATGCCCGAACCAGTATAAATCGTGTGTCCCTCTTAATTATTGATCTTCGTCTACGCAAAGCGCGCTCCTACCGAACTAAATATCTGCTGATCTCGTTCAATCGTGCAATGACACAAAATATTCCTCTTGTTTTGACTCGTGTTCGTCCTTGTTGTGTAGGAGGCTCCAGAAATGTATCTAGCTTAGTTTATATCTCTGAAAGTGATTTGTATAAAAAAGAGAGAGCTTGTGTCATATTAATATCCACAAGATATCTCTGAAAGAGAAAGCTTGCTACCTTCACAATACATCTTGCCGACAAAGCGCGGGAGACTGGTTTTAGCACTTAGCAGTGGTACATGCATGGCTGCACCTGCTCGAGCTGAACAATCTCTATTTTACCATCAATTTTTAGAAATTACAACAAATTAACAACATAAGATTATTAGATTGGTCTAAAAACATAAGACTTGCACTTTTTATATTATCATAAGAAAGACATTCACAATATACTTGCATGTATTTAAATTATTTGCCTTAGAAAAATTGATTATCAATGAAAGAAGCGTTTGAATCGGAGCCTGCAAATGTGCAAACGAGTTATTACAACATGCAAGCAAGCTGAAGGGACTTTGTAGGTCCATGAGCTTCATGGAAGGGGTGACTTATTTCAACCCAGCCCGTTACAATACAAGATATTACATATTTCTCAATAGGATTTTTATGCAAATTTACATCTTTCCCTATAGTTCTAGCAATTACCGACAAAATTATTTTTCAGTGCTACGGGGCAGGAGGATGGAGATGTCAGCCTCGATGGTCAAGTAGTACCTAAGAAAGACACCTTTCGTTACTTGGGATCGATGCTACATAAGGATGGAGATATCGATGACGATGTCAGTCATAGAATTAAAGCTGGATTGTTGAAGTGGCGTCAAGCTACAGGTGTCCTTTGCGACACTAAAGTGCCACAAAAGCTAAAAGGCAAATTCTACAGGACAATGATCCGACCTGCTATGCTGTATGGAGCAGAATGTTAGCCAACTAAAAGAAAGCATATCCAGCAACTAAGTGTAGCAGAGATGCGTATGTTGAGATGGATATGTGGCCACACAAGAAAGGATCGAGTCCGGAATGACGACATACGCGAGAGATTAGAGGTGGCCCCAACTGAGGAGAAGATTGTCAACATCGTTTGAGATGGTTTGGACATGTGCAACGAAGACCGGAGGAGGCGCCTGTACGTAGTGGGATAATACGTCGTCCCAAAAATATGAAGAGAGGCAGAGGTCGACCACCTTTGACATGGGCAGAGTCGGTGAAGAGAGACCTGAAGGACTGAAATATTGCTGAGGAACTAGCTATGGATAGGAGAGAGTGAAAGCAAGCAATCCACGTGCCGGAACCTCGATTTCTTCTTTTTTTAATTTTTTTAAAAAACCCTTTTGTTAAAAAAACTTTTTTCATCTTTTTTCTTTTTTTTCTCTCTTCTTTCTCTTTTATCCTGTTTTGCCCTTTCTCATTTTGGTTGGTTTTGTCTCTCTTGTTGGTTCCTGCAGGTTTCATCTCTAGCTTACCCCAACTTGCTTGGGATAAAAAGGCTTTGTTGTTGTTGTTGTTGTTGTTGTTATGTTAGACAGTTAACTAAATATGCTAAGCACTATTGTCAGTTAACTAAATTAATATACTAAACTGCCAGGAAAGACCTTTTCTTACTTTTTTTCATGGTTATTGTACCTTTCAAGTTGCTAATGTTTTAGGCCTATGGGCATCCGCTTCGAATTGTGTGAATGTTGGCCCCTTCGTATAAGTTAAGATTTTTCTCTGGTCTTCCCTTGTTTCCTTATTGATGAAATGCGGACAATCTACTATGAGCTCATCATGCCATACCATTATCTAATTTTAAGTGAGCATGAGCAGTGTTAATTTTTGTTTGGGTTGAGTTTTGAGTGGGCCTCCCTTTGTACTTCTCAAATTAGAAGGAACAAAAAAATTTCAAAGGCCTAAGAACCCACCCATTTGCTTAGGCCTAAAAAGTTAAGTTTTTCTTGGGCCTAAGAAAACAGTTTTGAGTGGCAAATTAGATATTTCTCTATGGTGTTATTGCCATATTAGTGTTGACTATTTTTTTTCTCATTATTGTGCTATTTTAGTGGCAAACTTTGATGTCACCATAAGATATTATGTAGAGTAGCAAAAGTTTTGAGTATTTAAATATGCAAAACGAAACCACTTCTTCAACTCTCTCTCTCTCTCCCTCTCTCCCCGCTCATTGAAGGGGAGACAAAGGAAAGCGATGAGGTGGGAAGAGACAAGGTAGAACATGGAACATTATCCTTTTATTAGTTCCCAGACTTTCAACCACTCTCACAACACCTTCAAAATTTCGTGCTCTCAACACAAAATACATCACATTGTTCTAAACCAGAACTGTGATAAATATCTTACATGGATCCAAACATTTTAATTTGTTGCTTTAAGGTTTCTCACAGGGTTCAAATTTAACCGTAAGTAAGAAATAAGGAGTCTCATATAAATCTTGTGTGTGGTGGTTTATCGCTGGTTGAAGTTGGATTTGCCTCCGAAGTGCCATCATCAATTGGAGCAGCGTGGGCCAAGACTAGTAAAGGGGGGTGTTCGGCGCACGGGGTCTAAACTTTAGAGGGTTTTTCTAACGAATATTGTGATTATAAATAAAGTTTAATTACAAATCTAATTTCAGGACTCCGCTCGAAATCGCGAGACGAATCTAATGAGGGTAATTAAGGCGTGATTAGACGATGGTTACTGTAGCATCACTGTAGCAAAATATAGATTAATTAGGCTCATTAGATTCGTCTCGTGATTTAGAGGGGGGGTCGTGACATAGGTTTTGGTATTAAATTAATAAAAATATGTTTAAATAGTAAGATTCTCTTTGATGTGACGGGTGTTAAAGTTTAGAAGGGGTGCGCCGAACGCCCTCTTAGTGCCTGTTTGTGTTTTTAGGTCTAGAGGTCACATCAAAACTAATCTTGCTATTTAGGCGTCTTAAATAAGTTTAATTACAAAACCTTTTTACAGATGTGGGCTAATTTGCGAGACGAATCTAATGAGCCTAATTAAGCTATGTTTCGCTACAGTGATGCTACAGTAACCATCGTCTAATCACGGCTTAATTACCCTCATTAGATTCGTCTCGTAAATTAGTACAAGGTTCTGCAGTTAGTTTTTTAATTAGACTTATTTAAAACGCCTAAATAACAAGATTAGTTTTGATGTGACCTTTAGGCCTAGAGAAACGAACACCCTCTTAGATGTTTGTTTCTGATGTACCTTAACTTTTCTTTTCAAAGTAGCTGATATAAGAAGTCCGTTTCTCAACCAAAGTTTTAATATATTCCTCTTAAATCTTTTTTAAAAAGGAAACTCCATAGTTGGGACACTCTAACCAAGAAAGCGAGATACGAGGTCACATATATAAGTTTGAGACGGTATGATCTGTGTATCGGCAGCACGAACACAACATCCAGAACACTAATTTAGGACGTACAAGAAGACTAGGAGAGCACTTGTTGCAACAACATAATAAGAGCCTGAACGCTCCATGCATGTACGATATTTGCTTGCGCTATAAATATAATAAGATCAGGTCCATTCTTGACATCATCCTGTAGTGCGCATCGCTGCAGACTTTACCTGTGGCTACTAGGCGTTGGACGTCTTTTTGCCGAACACCAGATTGACGGGCGCCACGAAGTGGCACACCGGCGCGCCGCCGGGCTGGGTGTGCAGGATCTTCATGGCGGGGTGAGACGGGCTCCAGTTGGAGGTGTCGAGGTGGCAGACCGCCGCCATGTCGACGGCCGGGCCGCCACGTAGGCCACGGAGCGTCATCCTGTACGCCCTGGTCGGCCGCCCCGTCATGTGGCAGACGTACACGGCATACGGGTCCGAGATGGCGTGGCAGCCGACGTGGCGGTCGCCGTCCAGCGGCGCCACCGCCTCGACCACGTACGCCTGCCGCGGCAGGCCGGCGGCGGCGGTGAGCGCCGACGCGGCAGCCCACACTTCGCCGCCGTGGTCGGCGCCGAGCATGCGCGCGGCGCTCCGCACGGTGGCCTCCAGCGACGAGGTGCAGGACTTGACCTCGCCGGCGTTGGGCGGCGCCCGGCACAGGCGCAGGCTCTTCGCCACCGTGTCCGCCGCGGCGGAGCCCGGCGCGATGTGGAACGCGGAGAGGACATCGGAGAGGTCGCCGAAGGGGGCCTTGTCGGCGGCGTCGAGCGGGAGGATGGGAGGGATGGCCGCCGGCGGGAAGAAGAGCGTCATGGTGCTGCCGACGCGCACCTGCCTCTGGAAGAAGAAGCCCGGCAGCTCCGCCTCCGCCGGCTCCTCCGGACAGCCGCCGGTGCAGGCCCAGTTGATGTTTACGCCCAGCGTTGCGGGGACAGGGTAATGCTCCTTCAACGGCGAATGATCAATGCCTACACACAGGACACTTTGATATTAACATCCTCTGAAATTCAGTTTTCCAGTAGTGTGTGGAAGTAAATATTGTGCTCTTCCATCTCAAAAAAAAAAAAATTATTGTGCTCTTCGATCCGACGATATAAGTACGGTATGCATGCAATACCTTCTTGGACGAGGGCTGCGATGGCCTCCGGCATCGGCGAGCCGGGGAGGGCCTCCTCCCAGAACCGGGCTGCCGGAGTGCCAACGGCGGCATGCAACCCGGCAGCGCAGCCTGCCACCAAAACCAGGAGGAGTAGCACCGATGGACCCATGACTCGATCGTACATGCAAAGGTTTGGAGGATTGATGGATTGATGTTTGAGAAGCCCAAGCTTTGCTCTGCTTGAAGGGGCTGGCTCCATGAGGGCATGTATAAATAGCTCTCGCAGTCCGTCTGATCAACTGGCCCCACAGGCCTCTGGTGCATTTTCATGAAAAATGTTCCACCCGTGCCTTGGTTACATACATGCATGAAAAGTGTGATAATACAAAATGCGTTCATGAAAATAAATAGCTCTCACCGTGCTTGTGGGGTTTTAAGGATCTCATGAAAATGTTCAACCGGACTCTCATTTTAATGCATGGTGGTATATATCTTGAGGATATATTGATTCTTTGAACTCTAAAAATACACGCTAATAATCAATATGATTTTGTTATGTACAAAATTTATTTCAGCTGTGCCACGGCTTGATCGAAATTGGTTTGCTCAGTCCCAAGGCAATTAAGTTATTGGTGATTTAATCATACAATTACCTACGTGGGCAAACGATCCTAATCAAAACTCCAAATCTAGCTGTCGCAAAAAATAAAAACTCCAAATCTAACAGTGTCTTATTGTATCACAGAACTATTAATTATACTAGAAAAATTCATCTATAGTAGTCACAAGCTTACAGATTTTGGGTCCGAGAAACAAACTATCACACAATTAAAGCCCGCAATGCACAGAAAATATGTTGTAAAATACAACAAATTAATATGCATAAGCATCACAAACATATCTTAAATATGTTATAGTAAATCTGTTGTTTTGCGATATTTTGTTATTACTCATATATTCTGCAGTTTTGTTATCCAATTCAATTTCAAAAAGTATATGGCATTGAGGTAAAAGGATGAATGTATTGTTTCTGTAGCTTTGATATACAGCTCTTTATAGTCATCGTTTTGTCAACCTGTTTGTAGTTTTGTAAAATTTACTCAAAGAAATAATGGCAGCCACTTATCCTCGGTGGTGTCTCTGCTTACTAAACCCCGCCAATTGGTAGCCCCTTCTCGTCCACTCACCCATATGTATCTTTTTTTTTTGGGCCAATATGTATCTTCATCGACATCCTTGTCATCGACACACCCATATATGTCTTCTTAGACATTGGTGAAATTAGCGGGGGAATGTAAAGGAAGAGGATAATCCCGAAACTTGGAGAGCAACTAGCTTCATTAGCTAGAATCTTGAGGGGACCTCGACAAGACATGGACTACTGGTAGACAGGAACGGCAACCGTCTGCTGGCTGCAGTGGTGGGCATCCTGCTGGACTTTGACGCACTTCAGCGCTGTTTCATTTGGCCGTCCGCTAGCTACGGCGACCACGACATTCTCTACAAGGGAAAACAACGAGGAAACTCAGATATTCAAGCAATCCTAGACTACAATGGTTGTGTCATTTGGTACAAATTGCGTGGCAAACGCAAAATGCCACCGCAGACTGCACACATAACTGTTCTGAGGGCGAAAGATGCTCCTTGGATAACAGGCTCATAGTGTCCTTCTACTACACAGGTTGATAGCAGTCATGTAACAATCAAGTTAGCAGCCCCCTCGCAAATAAATAAATAAATAATCTTAGCAGCCAATTCACAAATGGACTCGACCACAATGATCATCTATTTCTACTGTGCAGTTGGTGCAAGTGGGAGGAACAGCCAAATTGATGGTGATCACGTCCGTTTCGGTTGATTCCTTCCAACTAGTGTACTCTGCACGTACTCACACTAGATCATCATTTAAGGAGATATACATGACTATTGATAGATATATGTAGGCAAATCCAATCTCACACTTCTGATCCAATCAGGGCGACCCATGTCGAAGGTGGGAAAGGGGAACCGATAATTTTGTTTTCTGGTAGCTATTCTTCATCGACTGTTTTGAAAAGGAAAAAACTGACAGTAAAAAAAAAAAACGATTGTATGAGTCGATGGTTGTGAGGTTGTCAGCGAGGGATCGGGGCCCTCTGAATTATTACCTGTTAATATAGAGAGGAACGTCTTATGCATTACCTTCAATCTGGATCGCATGCACCACCCAGAGTGTTGCTTTATATCGGCACAGCCCGATGCTGAGTTGCGAAAAACAAGCTGCATGTACAACAGTACAAGCATCGATGATGCTGGCATATTAAAAAATTATTTCGCTCCGCTGATGCTCGCACGAATTTGGCTGCTCTGCATGGGAAAGGATGAACGGTGTGCTGATAAAGTTATCCGACATGCACTTCAACACTATAGATTTCTCTAGAATCTCAACATCGCGTGAGGGGGCAGCGAATATTTTCTTGGCATCGTTTACCACTGTGGACAGTCTAAGTCCGACTAGATTCAAAATAAAGACCACTTAAGCTGAAGATGCTATTCACAGCGCACATCGTGTGCATCCAATGACGGGGATGCTGTTGGGGGAGGCCCACTGTGCCCCTTCCCCTGGCCCAAAGGCCTGGCCTGCCATGAAGCCCATCAAGACCCAAGATAATGTATAGTATAGGATAGGCCCATGTATATTAGCCTCTGGCCTACTAGGGTTAGGGATTCCCACCTTGTAATAAGGAAATGACCATAGTGCCCTGGAGGACGGGCAATATGGTACTTGTAATTATAGGGTTGTAGGGGTGTACCAGCCTATAAATACCCCCTACCACCCTCAGGACAGGACATTGAATACAGGCTCTTAATTACATACTTCTCTTGGCTCTTGTTTGGTCCCTTCCTAGGTCCTTCCCAGGGGTCTCTCACTTGTGGTAGACCCTTGGAGGATCCCCCTTCTACTATTGTGGGCTTGTAACCACAATAGTTGGCGCCGTCCGTGGGGATCGAACAAGAAGCCACGACGAGATGACCAAGAGGGCTGAAAAATCAAAAACTGACCTTCCGGCAGGAGGTGCCCGGAAGACCCGGTCCGCGGCTTCGGACGAAGGCATCGACCCGCTGACGATAATCCGCACCTTCCCCAGCGGCTCGACGCTACCTTCGGCATCGACCTCGGTGGTACCACCTTCGGAGACCAACAACAACGCAACCAACGTCGACCTTCCAGCAGTAGAGGAAGTGGCCGAAGGCGCCGAAGGCTCCTCCGAAGACGAAGAAGAGAACATCGACACGGGCGAAGTCGAACGCCTCGACGAAACGACGGAACCACCTCGAAAGAACGCCGAAGCCGAAGCACGGAGCCAGAGGGGGCTCGCCGAAGCCGTGGCCGAGGAGCAGCGTCTGGCGGAGCTCCAGGAGTCGTACAACCGCGAAGCTCGCGAAGCCGACGAACGACTGCTGAGGCAGCGCGCCCTCGAGAACTTCGATCGAGACGAAGCCACGTATCGCCTTCGAGCCGAAGCCGCGCGTCGACAGCAGGTTCACCTCCAAGCGCAGCTGAACACCCTGCGACGCACCGGTCGCCGGGAGGCGGAGACGCCGGAGCACCGCCAAGAGCGCGACGAGAGGCACACCCACTCCAGCGGAAGCAAGCGTCACGCAAGCTCCTCCGACACAAACCAACCGCTCTCGGCGCGCCTTATCGGTGGCATGGCCCCGGAAGTTCATCTCGGCCAAGTTGCCAACCTTCGACGGCACCTCCGACCCCCGCGAGTTCTTCATGAGCTATGAAACCGCCATCGAGTCAGCAGGGGGCGATGATGACATCAAGGCTAAGGCCTTCGTTCTCGCTTCGAGCGGGATCACCAAGACATGGTACACCAAGCTACCGGCGAACAGCATCTACTCATGGGAGCAGCTTCGGGATCAGCTCCAGATCCACTTCCAAGGCAATTACGCTGCGAAGGTCACGGCGGCAGACCTTCAAGCATGCAAGCAGAAAGATGGCGAGTCACTGCAAGATTACACCCGGCGCTTCATCCATTTGAAGTTCCAGGTGGAAGGAGTACCAGATTCAATCATCATCGAAGCAGTGACGAAGGGCATGAGCCTGTGCCCGGCACGGTCCGAGATCCGGAGGACCAAGCCGAAGACCTGCACCCACCTGTTGCAAATCCTGGAAGCACATGCACGTGCCGATGAAGGCTTCCGGCGCGAGAAGGAGGCGCGAGCAACCCAGAAGAAGAACGACCGGGGGAAACGTCACAGCGACCGAAGCGACGACCCCCCCGGATGACCGCCGAGGCCACCGCTCCCAGCGCCGAGAGGTCCACAACATCAACAACTCCCGAAGCCGGAGCCCGCAGAGGACGGACAATCATTCCGGCGGCTCGCGAAACAACTCGCGCCACTCCGACAACGGTCGGCGATACAACAACCGAAGCTCTCGCGACCCTTACTGCGAGGTTCACGGCGTCAATCAGGGCCACACGTCGAAGCAGTGCCCCCAAATCGCCGCATGGTTGCATGACAAAAGTCAATGGCTAGATGGTTCTTATCATAAACATCTTGAGCAAAATAAAGGACCAATGTTTTTCAAAACCCCCTTCCATAAGCGTGAGTTCATTTTCTCCCCCTCCATCACATCATTTCCTATGACCAAAATAAATGGAGTTGCTATGTTGATTTAGACTCATTCTTTAGCTTTACAATATATGCATGACATTTGTGCATTCCTTACCAAGCTCCACATACAAAGCCTCATTTGATAGAAGGTAGGATGAGTGAAGCTTGTAGGAATAGAACTCACATAAGTGTGGTAAGAGAAGTGCCACACGAAACGAAGGAGAATTTTTGCACCTTGCAGCACATAAAAACTCTGGATGCATACCTGCTAGAATTGTGTACTTGTCCGAAAATGCCATTCTAGTCTTCAATGCTGCATGACAAGGTGTGACATATAAGCCCCACGATTTTTTGCAACACTCATGAATATTTTGGGCTCTCGTAAACTTACCACTATTTAGGGAGTATGTTGTTGCATCTTTATTACCCATGGGGCGCTTCTTTGTAACTCCTGATCCGCCGGTACCCTGAGTTGAGTTTGCTCGGGACGAGCAAAGTTTAAGCTTGGGGAGGTTGTTGGCGGTCGTTAAACCATGTTTTGACCGCCACCCTACCGGTAAATAAATACATAACACCAAGATTTTGTGCATAATAGATAGGAATAATGCTACTCCACAAGTTTTGGTGGATATTTGGATGCAGGAGTGAATAATGGAGAAAAGTGGGCCCAGTCAGGGAAATTCCCTGGCCGGCCGGCCCCACCCTAGGCCGGCCGGCCCCACCTGGTGGCCACAGGCCCCAGACTTTCTCCAGCGGGCTGGAAAATAATCCTTAACGTGCAATTCAAGCCCAGCTCGGCAGGATTCCACCGACGTTCTAGAAGGTGGGCTATTTGGGCCTTTACTTGGCCCTCAATCCAATTCTGCCGACCCCACGAAGTAGCCGACCTTCGGACCGCCATCAGGAGAGGATCTGGAGCGTTCAGGCAAAAGACGGTGGCCAACCGACCGAAGGGACGGCCGGCCGGCCACCCCCCTAGGCCGGCCGGCCGACTTTGTCGGTGCCGCCTCTCCAAAGTCGGCCAGGGTGCTTCCACCGCCTTCACAAGTTATAAAAGGGACCCCTCGGCCTCCGAATCAATTCGCACCATCACACTTCATCCAAGTGTTCATTAGTTTAGTTGAGTAGTAGCTTTGGGAGTTAGAGTAGAGTAGAGTAGAGTGAGAGCTCTCTCGGGCTTCCGGAGTATTCTCGGAGTTCGGTATAGTTCTTTGTATCTTACTCTTGAGATATTATTTTATTTATTATATAATTAGTTTTATCTTTATTTATTTCTTTTAGTAATTCTTTTCTATTTAGTTTATTTATTCGTTAAGTAAGTGCTCGTAGAAGTCTTGTTGTGGGATTCGTGATTGTTGGAATAGCGAGTACGAGAGAGTGCCGTCGTCGGAGATGACGTCGTGTGAAATCTGTGCTTGTTCATTCTTAGATAGGACTGCTCCGTTGATCAAGAGTAGCTCCTCTAGGCGGGTTGTAAGCGTGGCGCTTAGATCTTGGCCTATGCACGTTTGGCACCCAACCCCACGGAGGATGGTAGCCGCGAGTGTATGTGACAGCTGCACCGGTCTCTGTAATCCACCACGTCCGGGTTGGACTCAGCAGGGTCTTAATTATAGCGGATGGATCCCCAGGGTGAACTAGCAGCATCGGTTGCCCTGGCACTTCCGTGCCCCGAAACGACATGACTTGTATGTGTATGAGCTTAACTAGAGTAAATAACCTTTGTAGACTTGACTGCTAGAAAAGTAAATAATAGATAAACATACAGGTAGCCTTAACTCTATCTCGTTGCTCTCCCAAATGTATACTACGATTTATTTTATTACCTTGGATTTGAGGATGTGTGTGCCACCCATATATATCATGCCTATCTTACCCCCGTCTCAAGTATAGTTGATACATTATTTTTTTCTCCAAATTATCCAATGCATAGCTATTATTCAGCTTTCTTTCGCTCTACTTCCCTGCGGAAATATAAATACGATAACCCTGGAATACTCCAAGGTGAAATGCTACAATGGTGATCCGTGCGCTTGCGGAATTAATGAATTTAATTTTATCGCATAAGAACCGCCAACAAGCATTTCTGGCGCCGTTGCCGGGGAAGTAGCAGCTAGGAATTGAATAAATGCATTGAAGTTTGTGAGAAGAATAATTATCACTTACTTTTGCGGGCTTACCCTTGTCCTGGTTTTTCTTCTTGTGAAAATTTGAAACAGGACTGTGCATGACTGGTTTCGACCTACCAGAAAACTTCCACTCAGATCCAGAGCAGTTCTTGAGGAAAGTTCGAGCAAAACTCACCAAACAGATCCGCAAGAACGCTCTGGCTCTCGAATCGTCTCCTCCACCGGTTGTCAGGGCCTCCTCAACGAACAGTACCATGGCCGACCCCGTTGTTGAGAAGACGATCAATGACTTCTCCGCACCAACTACGGAGAACATCCGCGTGGGACCCAACCCGCGCGTCACCAACAAGGACTACGAGCTCAAGCCAGCCTTGATCAACATGATCTTGGCCAGTCCTTTCTGTGGGAAGCCGTCGGAGGATGCAAATGCTCACCTCCAAAGGTTCCTGATGACGTGCAACACTTTCGTCATAAAGGATGCACCTCAGGACGCTATCCGACTACAGCTTTTCCCTTTCTCTCTGTTGGGGAAGGCTCTCCAGTGGTTCTACGCGAACCAAGAGTCCCTCGACACGTGGACGGCATGCTCCAATGCCTTCCTCGCCAAGTTCTTCCCGCCGGGCAAGACGACTGCCCTGCGGAACAAGATATCGGGCTTCCAACAGCTCGCAGATGAGTCGACCGCGGAAGCCTGGGACAGGATGCAGGAGTACGTTCTCTCATGCCCACACCATGGCATGGAGGAATGGCTCCTCATACAGAGTTTCTACCACGGTTTGAGGCCGTCCGCTCGAGAGCACCTCGACGCCGCAGCAGGCGGCTCCTTCTTCTCCCTTAGCGTGAAGAACGCTAAGAAGTTGATTGAGAAGGTGGCGGCCAACCAGACTCATGGTGAACGCCAAGCGGCGAGCACCAAGACCCGTGGAGTGCACCAAGTGGAGACGATGGACATGCTCGCCATCAAGCTCGATCAGCTACTCCGCAAGGTGGAGTCTCCGCAGGACCTGCAAGTTGCGGATTCCCGCATGACATGTGAGGAATGCGGCAACGTTGGGCATATGGGCAGCAATTGCCCAAATGTGAGAGAGGAATGCAATTTCCTCAACAATGGCAATGGGTTCCGCTCCCAGAACAACTACGGCTGGAATTCCAGGCCCGACCTCTCCTTCAACAAGAATCAGGGAGGTAACAATGGTAATCTTTCCCGTTATGAGCCCTCTATCAAGGATCTAGTTCTCGGCCAGGTCAAGATCAATGACAGTATTAGTAAGAAGTTTCTTACTACCGACAAGGCTTTAGAGAGCATAGATGCCAAGCTAGAGTCGTTCAGCACTGCTCTGCAGAATCAGCTAAGCCATAACAAGATGCTAGAAACGCAAATTGCGCAAATAGCTTCAGCTGTGCAGGCTCCTCGTACGAAGGAGAGTGTTAGTGCTATCACCACCAGGGGAGGAAGAGGTACTGTGGACCCACCATACCCCAAGGGCGCAGAGAGAAAGACACCAAATGCAGCCCCCAAGGAGAAGGCCGGTAAAAAGGTTCCAGAAAAGAAGGTCCCTGAAGAGGAAGACGCCGAGAAGGAGAGCTCCGAGGAGGAACCAATGACAGATCCTCCCGTTGAGCAAGCTCCACCTAAGGCAGCACCTCATGAGTACTTTGACACTACAGGCTTGCCTTACCCCGACCGCAGGAAGAAGCTCACTGTGGACGAGCGCTTTGATAAATTTGTTGAGGCTATCCGACATATATATGTGCATATTCCGCTGCTTGATGCCATGCAGGTACCTACTTACACTAGGTATTTTCGGGACATCCTCAACAACAAGCGCCCCATTCCAGCAATGGAGGTAGTGAAGCTTACAGAAGAGTGCAGCGCAGCCATTCTGAACACTCTTCCGGAAAAGAAGAAGGATCCAGGATGCCCTACTATCCCGTGTTCGATTGGCAGCCAGCATTTCTCTCAAGCGCTTTGTGACTTGGGTGCAAGCGTGAGCGTTATGCCCAAGGCGGTATATGACAGGTTAAATTGTCCATTATCGCCTACGGCTATGTGCTTGCAGCTCGCAGATCAGTCCGTTCGTCACCCTGCTGGTATTGCCGAAGACGTCCCCGTGCAGATCAGAAACTTCTTTGTCCCCGTCGACTTTGTTGTGCTGGACATGGAAGTAGATGTCAAGACCCCTCTCATCCTTGGGAGGCCGTTCTTGAGCACCACCAACGCCAACATCGACGTGGGGGCAGGAGAGATCCACTTGGACTTCAACGGCAGGGAAGAAACGTTCAGCTTCAAGCCTAAGGTTGAGCAATGCAAGCAAGTACGGGTCATATATGGAAAGGACCCAAGGAGAGTGGAGAAGATTGAGATTACTCCACCCATGCCACAGCCAGACAAGCTCATTGCATATATGAGAGACTATCTGGAAAGAGAGAATGCAAGAAGGCTAGCAAAATATTGGAGGACTCCAAGGAGGATGCCTCAGCCGCCTAACACATCTCAAGCCCCCCTTACTCCTCCACAAGAAGGAGTAGGCGAGTCACAATCGCCCAAGAAGAGGAGAGCGAGGCGCTCAAGAAAGAAGAAGGCAGCCACGGCATCGACCGATGAGAGTACAACAAAGGCGCCTATCAAAGAAAAGGTCGCCGCCACCAACACAAAGAAGACAACCAAGGTGTGGCGGAAGAAAGAAGGAACCTCTACCTCGCAAGATTCTCCAGCGAGCGAGGTCCAAACAAGTTGAAAAGACATGGAGAACGTCTAGCTCAAAGACGTAAAAATGAGAGCCCTCCGATTGGGGAGGCCATCCCAATCGTTATCCTAGCTAGGCCTAGCACTTGTTTTTCTTTTCATAAATCATAAAAACAAAATAAAAATTTGAAAAATTTAAAAACAACAAAAAGAATAGGATTCCCGGTGATGCCCATTAGGGGCTAGCCACTTGTATCATCCTCACTCTTTTTTGCAGATCAAGAAGGAGGAGGAAGAGCCTGAATCAAGCTTAAGTCTTACAAAGACTCAAGCTTGGGGAGGGCACCCCCAGGTAAGAAGGAGTTCAATACAAGCTCGAGTCTTGCAAAGACTCAAGCTTGGGGAGGACCCCCAGGTAAGTATTCCTAACTTTCTTAATAAATAAATGAACTCCCTGTTTCGAATAAATGCTAGAATCTTGGTGTTATGCTACGCTTAAGGGAAATGATGATCGAGTTACAAATTAGCTTCCCATGTGTCGCATAGATGCAACCTCTACTCCTGACATATGTGTTATTTTTACTTGAGCATGATCACATCATGAGTCTTGCTTATTTCCGTGGGTTGCATTTGTTACATCAAGTCTGAGCATTGTGGATTGTGATATGGCATGATTAGGACTTGTTGCAATTTCTTAGTATGGTTTCATCCAGAGATGTTTTTCTTGAATTGCTGCAAGTACCTAAAACCCTTCTGTTTTGGCACACTTCTCTTAGTGTGAGGATTTATTTACCTACCAGAGCGATATCATAATATTCGAAACAGCCCCACTCGTAGCCATTTGTTTATGCATTGAGTTTTGTTAAGGTTTGATGTACTCTTGAAACTAAGCACTCCTAATTTTGGTCATAATTCCTTCGCGTGTGTTTTCGAAAATTTCTCTCCACCAAATAAAAAGGGGAATGTTTGGATAAATCAACCAAACATTTTTCAGAGTTTGCAAAACTTTTGGTCCATCCAAAATGCTCAAGAATATTTCAAAATGTTTCATTGAACCATTCAAAATTTATGGCCCCTTGCACCATGGAGTAGTTTAAAAAAAAAAAAACTCCATGGTTGCATGACAAAAGTCAATGGCTAGATGGTTCTTATCATAAACATCTTGAGCAAAATAAAGGACCAATGTTTTTCAAAACCCCCTTCCATAAGCGTGAGTTCATTTTCTCCCCCTCCATCACATCATTTCCTATGACCAAAATAAATGGAGTTGCTATGTTGATTTAGACTCATTCTTTAGCTTTACAATATATGCATGACATTTGTGCATTCCTTACCAAGCTCCACATACAAAGCCTTATTTGATAGAAGGTAGGATGAGTGAAGCTTGTAGGAATAGAACTCACATAGGTGTGGTAAGAGAAGTGTCACCCGAAACGAAGGAGAATTTTTGCACCTTGCAGCACATAAAAACTCTGGATGCATACCTGCTAGAATTGTGTACTTGTCCGAAAATGCCATTCTAGTCTTCAATGCTGCATGACAAGGTGTGACATATAAGCCCCCACGATTTTTTGCAACACTCATGAATATTTTGGGCTCTCGTAAACTTACCACTATTTAGGGAGTATGTTGTTGCATCTTTATTACCCATGGGGCGCTTCTTTGTAACTCCTGATCCGCCGGTACCCTGAGTTGAGTTTGCTCGGGACGAGCAAAGTTTAAGCTTGGGGAGGTTGTTGGCGGTCGTTAAACCATGTTTTGACCGCCACCCTACCGGTAAATAAATACATAACACCAAGATTTTGTGCATAATAGATAGGAATAATGCTACTCCACAAGTTTTGGTGGATATTTGGATGCAGGAGTGAATAATGGAGAAAAGTAGGCCCAGTCAGGGAAATTCCCTGGCCGGCCGGCCCCACCCTAGGCCGGCCGGCCCCACCTGGTGGCCACAGGCCCCAGGCTTTCTCCAGCGGGCTGGAAAATAATCCTTAACGTGCAATTCAAGCCCAGCTCGGCAGGATTCCACCGACGTTCTAGAAGGTGGGCTATTTGGGCCTTTACTTGGCCCTCAATCCAATTCTGCCGACCCCACGAAGTAGCCGACCTTCGGACCGCCATCAGGACAGGATCTGGAGCGTTCAGGCAAAAGACGGTGGCCAACCGACCGAAGGGACGGCCGGCCGGCCACCCCCCTAGGCCGGCCGGCCGACTTTGTCGGCGCCGCCTCTCCAAAGTCGGCCAGGGTGCTTCCACCGCCTTCACAAGCTATAAAAGGGACCCCTCGGCCTCCGAATCAATTCGCACCATCACACTTCATCCAAGTGTTCATTAGTTTAGTTGAGTAGTAGCTTTGGGAGTTAGAGTAGAGTAGAGTAGAGTGAGAGCTCTCTCGGGCTTCCGGAGTATTCTCGGAGTTCGGTATAGTTCTTTGTATCTTACTCTTGAGATATTATTTTATTTATTATATAATAAGTTTTATCTTTATTTATTTCTTTTAGTAATTCTTTTCTATTTAGTTTATTTATTCGTTAAGTAAGTGCTCGTAGAAGTCTTGTTGTGGGATTCGTGATTGTTGGAATAGCGAGTACGAGAGAGTGCCGTCGTCGGAGATGACGTCGTGTGAAATCTGTGCTTGTTCATTCTTAGATAGGACTGCTCCGTTGATCAAGAGTAGCTCCTCTAGGCGGGTTGTAAGCGTGGCGCTTAGATCTTGGCCTATGCACGTTTGGCACCCAACCTCACGGAGGATGGTAGCCGCGAGTGTATGTGACAGCTGCACCGGTCTCTGTAATCCACCACGTCCGGGTTGGACTCAGCAGGGTCTTAATTATAGCGGATGGATCCCCAGGGTGAACTAGCAGCATCGGTTGCCCTGGCACTTCCGTGCCCCGAAACGACATGACTTGTATGTGTATGAGCTTAACTAGAGTAAATAACCTTTGTAGACTTGACTGCTAGAAAAGTAAATAATAGATAAACATACAGGTAGCCTTAACTCTATCTCGTTGCTCTCCCAAATGTATACTACGATTTATTTTATTACCTTGGATTTGAGGATGTGTGTGCCACCCATATATATCATGCCTATCTTACCCCCGTCTCAAGTATAGTTGATACATTATTTCTTTCTCCAAATTATCCAATGCATAGCTATTATTCAGCTTTCTTTCGCTCTACTTCCCTGCGGAAATATAAATACGATAACCCTGGAATACTCCAAGGTGAAATGCTACAATGGTGATCCGTGCGCTTGCGGAATTAATGAATTTAATTTTATCGCATAAGAACCGCCAACACCTACGCCTCGAAAAGGCAGCGTCGCGACTACGTGCGAAGGGTCAACCACGTGGCCGCCCACCCGCCATTGGCCCAATGCCGCTGGTCGCACGTGCCGATCACCTTCACTCAGGCCGACCTTCGTCCGATGGAGTACCCGCACAAGGACGCCGTCGTGATCAACGCCAACATGCGCGGGACGGAGGTCCGTCGCGTGCTTATCGGTGGCGGCAGCTCTGCTGATGTCATCTTTATCGACGCCTTCAATCAACTGGGCATCCCCCGATCTGAGCTACGGGCCTCCGACAGCCCCCTCGTCGGCTTCGGGGGAGAGCCAATCCACGCCCTCAGGAGCGTGAAGATCGCAGTCTCCTTCTCCGGACCCGCGGGACACCGCACCGAGTCGATCTCCTTCGACGTCGTCGACATGCCTTACGCATACAACGCCATCTTCGGCAGGGGGCTCATCAATGCCTTCAACGCGGCTACCTCTGCATGAAGATGCCGGCTCCGAATGGTGTCATCACTGTTTACGGTGATCAACTCGCCGCCCGCCGCATCGAACACGGCCAAACGCCTGGCCAGAAGCAAGTGCACCCGCTCCGACACGAGCCGAAGCCTGAGACGGTCGAAGCAGCTACACCGACACCTCCGGCAGGAACTCCGAAGGCACGCGTCGACGGTCAAGTCAAGAGCGTGGTCTTGACTCCCGATCGCCCCGACCAAGCCGTCCTCATCGGCGAGGGGCTTCCGCCGGAGCTAGAAGCAAGCATCATCGACCTCCTTCGGAATAACAAGGACGTCTTCGCATGGTCAACCAGCGAGCTCTCCGGAGTGGACCGCTCCATCATCGAACACAAACTCGACATCGACCCGAAGGCAACCCCCATCAAGCAAAGAAAGAGGGAGTGGTCGGAGGAAAAGAAGGTGGCGCTTCGGGCGGAGATCCAGAAACTCAAGGACGCACAAGTCATCCGGGAGGTGAACAAGTCCACCTGGCTCGCGAACCCGGTCCTCGTCAAGAAACATATCGGCCAGTGGCGGATGTGTATCGACTACACCACCCTCAATAAGGCATGCCCGAAGGACGACTTCCCCTTGGCTCACATCGACGAGCTGGTCGACTCCACGGCCGGGTGCGAGCTCATGAGCTTCCTCGACGCCTACTCCGGGTACCACCAAATATGGATGGCCCCCGAAGACGAAGAGAAGACGGCATTCAAGACAGACGATGGGACCTACTGCTACGTCCGCATGCCCTTCGGCCTCAAGAATGCCGGAGCAACCTTTTCCAGGGCAATACAGAAGACCCTCGGGGACCAGCTCAACCGAAACGCCGCCGCCTACATCGACGACGTCGTCATCAAAAGCACCTCCGACGCCGGCCACCTCGGCGACTTGGCCGAAACCTTCGCGAACCTGCGCAAGGTGGGTTTCAAGCTAAACCCGGCAAAATGCACCTTCGGCGTGCGTGCCGGCAAACTCCTCGGCTTCCTCGTCTCCAAGCGAGGCATCGACCCAAACCCGGAGAAGATCAAGGCTATCACCGACATGGAGCCGCCCAAGACCACCAAGGAGCTACAACGCTTCACCGGCAGACTCCCCGCTCTCGGAAGGTTCATTTCCCGCGCGGCAGAAAAATGCCTTCCCTTCTACCAGTGCCTTCGGGGCTCCGGCCCGATGCGCTGGGGGGACGAGCAAGATAAGCTTTTGAAGAGATCAAGTCCTATCTGGTCAAGGCGACCACGCTTCGCCCTCCGCCTCCGAAGGCGCCACTCCTACTGTACGTGTCGGCCGCTCCGGCAGCAATCAGCGCGGTCCTCGTGCATGAAGTTCTCGTCGGCGACAGGCTGGTGCAGCAGCCCATATACTACGTGTCGGAAGCCCTCTCCGGAGCCCGCCTCAACTACAATGTCGTCACCAAGCTGGCCCTCGCTGTGCTGATGGCATCACGGAAGCTGCGCCGATACTTCGAAGGCCACGAGATCACGGTGCCCACCTCGTTCCCACTGAAGGACGTCCTCGGCAACAGGAACGCGTTGGACAGCATGGCCAAATGGGCCATCGAGTTTGTGGCCCGTAAAGCCATTAAATCCGGCATCATCGCCGACTTCATCGCCGAGTGGACCCCCGCTCCGATTCCGGAGAAGCTGCCCCAGGAGCCACTCTAGACGGTGCATGTCGATGGGGCTTGGGGCTCCTCCGGAGCAGGTTGTGCTGCCGTCATCACTTCGCCGAGCAACCAGAAGCTCCGGTACTCGGCTTCGCTCGCATTTCCATCAATAAACAACGCAGCAGAGTACGAGGGCGTTCTCCTCGGACTCCGCCAACTTCGAGCCCTCGGAGCCCGGAGGGTCACCGTCTACACCGACTCCCAGCTCATCGCCGAACAAGTCTCGAAGGAGTACATGGCCCGAGATCCGGAGATGGCAAGCTACCTCAAGGTCGTCCGGAGCATGGAAAAACACTTCTCCGGCTTTGATGTGAAGAGTATCTCGAGGGTACACAATCAGGAGGCCGATGCCCTGGCGAAGGCAGCAGCAAGTCAGCTCCCGATACCTCCCGATGCCTTCCACGAGGTGTTATCAGAAGCATCCTTCGCTCCGAAGAAGCCGGGGTCGGTCATGATCCTGAGCGGTGAAGACTGGCGCGCTCCGATTCGAGCACAGCTCGAAGGGCGCTACTGTGCCGACGATCCGGTCGAAGAGAAAAGGGTCAAGCTGCGCACCCGAAGCTACGTCATCTTCAACAACATCCTGTACAAGAAAGGTGTTTCGGAGCCACTCCTGCGCTGCCTTTCGTTCGCCGAAGGCAAAGCGCTCCTCCGCAACATCCACGAGGGGCTGTGCTCGTCGCACCTTGCACCCCGGGCCCTCGTCGCCAAGGCATTTCGGCAAGGCTTCTACTGGCCTACTGCAGCCCGCGACGCCGAAGAACTCGTCCGCACCTGTCCCAGCTGCCAGTGGATGGGAAGACAATCTCATCGCCCAGCCACCCTGCTCCAGCCAATCCCTCTGGTCTGGCCTCTTGCCCGATGGGGCATCGACATCGTCGGTCCCCTTCCCACCGCTCCCGGCAACCTCACGGGCCGTGGTGGGCTACGAGTACTTCTCCAAGTGGATCGAAGCCGAGCCCCTCGCCAACCTCACGGCGTGGTCCGTCCGCAAGTTCTTCTGGAAGAACATCGTCTGCCGCTTCGGGGTGCCGATGCACATCACCGTCGACAATGGCTCTCAGTTCGAGTCCCACCTCTTCAAAGAGTACTGCCTCTCCATCGGCGTTCGGGAGTGCTTCGTCTCCGTCACTCATCCGCGAGCCAACGGAGCGGTGGAGAAAGCCAATGGCACTGTCTTCGACGGCATCAAAAAATGCCTCCTCGGCCTGCCAAAGGGGAAGTGGGCCGAACAACTGCCTAATGTGCTATGGTCGCTGCGCACGACTGAGTCAAGGCCGACGGGCTTCTCGCCGTTCCGCCTCCTCTTCGAAGCCGAAGTAGTCACCCCTGAGGAAGTGCAAAACGGCTCACTTTGCACTACTTCGCCGCCCGCCAACGACGAGGACGTGTCCAAGGACCTCCTCGAAGAGACAAGACTCCAAGCAGTCGCCAACTTGAAGCGATACATGGCTTCGGTGGAGAACTCGTACAACCAAAAGGTCAACCCCCGACACTTCGTTCCGGGCGACCTCGTCCTCAAGCAAAACATTCACCCGACAATCCGTCGGCAAGCTTAACAGCAAGTGGGAAGGGCCCTTCATCATCTACAATTCAATTCGCCCGGGGGCATTCCATCTGATGGAGCTCGACGGAACACCGGTTCCGAGGACTTGGAACGCCGAGGCCCTTCGCCGATATTATGTCTAAGGACTTAGCATCCGCCGGCCTTCGAAGCCGCGTAGCCTGCGCACTACAAGTTCTGTATCTTGTTTCGGTGTATTCTTCTTCCTTCCGGCAGTAGGGCGACGATGATCCCCTTAGCTGCATTCCCTAAGGGGCCATGTAACCGGTACCGATGAATGAAATGAGAAATCCTCTTTCGGTGCCCAATTACAAGTAAATCCAGCCGGGAGCCGGAGGCAAACGCCGGAACAGGCTGAAGCTAGGCACACATAAGTCCTAGATTCCGAACCCTAAGGGGAAATCGATGCCGACGCAATAAACCGGAACTCCCATCGGTAACAGTCGAGGGCGGGCATTCGTTAAAGACCCTGCAAAACGTGCACGAAACTAAACTAAGTCAATGAGGGGACGCCTCCGACTTAACAAATCTTCGTTCCACTCCCGACGAGCAAAGGGGGGACGACGCTCGAAACGAGCTCACTTCCTCGCCGAAAGCAAAACGACGACCCCTCGAAGCTATCCTCGACACCAACCAATTCCCGTTTTACTAAAGGGAGCAGGGGACGACGTCAATTATATTAAGAAACAAACAGCACGCCTGAAAGAGCCTCCAGTTTATCATATGTCGAGCTGAATAGCTCGACGCCGGTTACAATACCGATCAAGTCGGCACCTCGACACAGGGCCCGAAGGCCCAACCTACAGCCTACTACCGGAGCGCATCCCTAACGATGCCTCGGCCTTAGCTATTTCCTCCTGGGCCCGCGCCAGAGTGCGCCGGAGCGAAGCGAAGTCCGACGGAGTTGACGCAGAAGCAACATTAGCCTGCAACCGCTCCAAGTCCACCTCGGCGTTGGCATCTTCGTCATCGCTCGATACGTCAACCACCTCTGCCTTCGGAGCAACAAGAAGGGGAGGGTTCAGCGCCAAGTCCAAACAATGCGCTTCGCGACGGACCCGCCTCTCAAGCAAAGCTTCGGAAGGGACTCTCGGTACTTGTGACATCAATCGTGAGTTCCGGAGGCGCAAATCCCGGAAGAAGTCCCCGAAGGACCCCCCTTGATTGCGTCGAAGCCAACGGCGCCATTGCGTGCCCTTCACGTAATAGGCTCGACCCTCCGGAGCGGACGGACTCCCGGCCGGAATCAGGATGCTCTCCGGAATGACGTCGAGGCACATTAAGGCATGATTGCCTTCGGCCCCACTCGAAACCTATAAGTCGCAATGGAAGCACATAAACATCACGAAGAACAGTTCCATTCAAAAACCCAAAGGGCACCTAGTACAAGCTATGTACACCAAAGCATGGCACGAGGCCTGCGAAGAACTCACACTTGGGGGGGAGGCTGGGCCGATGAGTCGACCTCCGTGACATTGCCCTGGGCTGCCACCGAGCCTCCACCCCCGCTACCCACTAAGGTGCTAGCGCTCCCGGCCCCGGCAGGGATCTCGCCCGATGGAGGCGTCAGCACAGAGGAAGCGGCAGCCGGAGCCGGAGCGGGAACAGAGGCGCTGCTTCCGGGCTTCGACTTCCGGGATGCTGCAGCAGCGAGAGCAGACTGGCGGGCCAGTTTCTCACCCACCGCCAACCAGAAGTGTTGGCCGAGCTGGTTCCCGAAGTTCCGCACCCTCGAGGCCAGCTCCCGAAACCGGCCCCCATCCCCAGCCGCTATCTCCGCCAGCTGCGGCGAAGCAGAAGCAGCAGCAGGAAGGTGAGTGCAGCCCACTTGCGCGAGGGAGCCGAAGGCCGCAGTCCATGCGGTTTCGGCGCAGAAGGTGCCGAAGGACTTCATGGCCCGGGAGGCCAACTTCACGGAGCGCACGAGGCGTCCGATGCTGCCACTGAGGTCATCGGCGGCATGCTTCATCGGCTGCACCTCGACGCCCAAACCTTCCAACAGGCCGTTGAAGTCACCAAGTGCCTGCCACGCCGCCGCAGCATCTTCGTCCCTCTGCGTCTTGGCGGCGCTCAGCAGCGCCTGGGTCTCTGACAACTCCTTCTCGGTGGCCTCCTTCGCGCGGGTCAAAGCATTGAAGGAGATCTTGAGAGCTTCCAGCTCTTTCCACGCCTTCTTCGAGACTTCCTTCGCCGACGTCAAGGCATCAGAAGCTGTCTTGTTTGCCGCCAAGACCTTCTCCATCTCCGTCGCCAGAGCGTCGCGCCCCTGCTCCGCCGCCTCCCGATCCTTCTTCGCGGCCTCGGCAGCCGCCTCCGCGACTTCGACACGCGCCCGAAGCCGCGGAAGGTCGAACCCTTCGAGCGATGACTGCAGGTGTCGAGCAAGCACCGCCGCCTGACGGAGAAGCGAAGCAAGTCAGCCACAGTAATTCAAACGAGGCGAAACACAAGTACAAACCTTGATTGTCAGCCCGGAGAGGGCCGCTGCAGCATCTTCCGGAGCAAATTCCTCCATAGTCTCCTCCAGCTCACCGAGCCCGTTGAAGTCATAGACCCCACGAAGGACTTCGGCGGCCTCTGGACGATCCACGAAATCGCTCCAATCGAGACGGCCCTCCGGCTCCCTCGCGGCCCCGGCCTCCTCGATGGGCGACTTCCCGAAGTAGCCCTTCCCCCGGCCATGACTGGGCCCCGGGTCAGCTATCTCCTTCTCCCCTCCGGAAGGCTCTTCCCCGGAAACCTCCTCGACGCGAGCGCCTTCCGCTAGAGCAACAGAGTTAGTGGGACTACCACAACCAGCAAAGCAAGAGTGATGGGAAGAGAAAACGATACCGGGAGACCGAGGGACCGGCTCCGTCGTTCCCTCGACGTCCGCCGCGACGGAAGGCATCTCGAAAAACCCGACGTCCTCATCATCGGACTCGAGATTCACCACCTTGCCCATGCGCGGAGCCACCTCGGCAGCAATTGCCACTCGGGCGGCATCGTCGGTCAACTCCTCCAGATCGGTACCGTATCCCAAGTCCCCGGCGACACTCGAAGCACCGGCCCGGGAGGTAGATCGATCGACACGCGTCTCGGTGGGCCGAGGCCTCTTCGGCGCCGGCCTGCTGGTACCCCCGGCAGCGCGTTTCGACCCGGCCGGGACAACGGGTTCCGGAGCCAAGGGAGCTTCGCTCTCGGCCTCCTCATCTTCTCCTTCGCCGCTGGCAGCGACGACCACATATACTTCACACATCAATATCAGATTAAAGCAACATACAGATTAACTGCCCAAACAACAATACTTATCATAGTTGATAAGGTACATATACTACATCCCTACAACAAAAATAGTGTAGATGGAAGGAAAGAAATATAATGGATGCCGTCTAAATAAATCCATTCATGGGTTTAAGCAAGCCTCTATCTAGAGGTCACTAAGACTATAAGAAAGTTTTGGGTTTAGAACGAGAGGACGATTGCGCTTATGCAAAGGTTCAGAATGGGAAATTGTTTTTCCTCATCCTGTATGTGGATAACATCCTACTTACTAGTAGTGACATTATCTACTTCTGGAGACGAAAAGTTTTTGTCCTCGGGTTTTTATATGAATGATCTTGGTGAAGCATCATTCATTTAGGAATTGAGATTTACCGAGATAGAACAAAAAAGGGTATCAGGATTATCGCAAAAGCATACTTAGAAAAGAGTCTAAAGAAACATAGTATGCATGCAAGTAAATCTACGCCTGCTTTATAGTCAAGGGTGATAGTTCTGGGATATTTCGAGGTCCCATGAAACCAATAAATGATCGATCAAAAGGATTCAACCCTGACACACATAGATCAAGTATCCGGAATGTTTTGGCACAAGTCCAATCCAGATATAGATCACTGGAATGGAGATAAGATTGTCTTGCAATTTTGCAAAGTGTTAAAGACCTCATGCTAAGTTAAAAGGACAAGTGCTCTCAAATAGTTGTGGGCACGAAGAAAAAGCTTCTGCGAGATGTGTAAGAAAATCCACAGTAGTTGCTAACATTCGCAGTTGGAGTTTTATTGTGGAAAAGCTCCAAACAAACGATGGTGGTGTCATCAGTGATGAATACCTAAAGCATATAGCATGATGTGAGGCCATAAAGCAGGCACATAAAGTTGATAAATTCATATCCGGAATTAAGTTTTTCGCTCCTGTGACAACAAGTCAAGTGTGCTGCCAAACACATTGACATTAAGTGTTGTATTATCAAGGAGAAAATCCAAAATCATATTGAAAGTAATGAAAGTATAAGTTCCAAGCGAAAGTATTGAGAATATGAGTTCCAAGCAAGTGCTTGCGGATCCGCTTACTAAAGGCTTACCACCCAATGTGTTCAGAGAACACTCAGTCGACATGGGTCTATGGTAAAGCCTATGATTTCTGGATATTAAGGGCCTAGAATAAGAACTGTTTCAAAACGGAGAGGTGTGTTGTGGCTGTTAATCTAACAGTATACTCTGTTATGACGAGGCATGCTCTATGCACTAATCTGTGATGGGATGGTTGTCAAGTATAAGTTCTAATAGAAGATGAGATCAAGGGGGAGAATGTTAGTATTGATCTCATCCAACCCGGCCCAACGACCAAGTCGGAGTCCTTGATCTCGCGCCCTGATCGGGGGCGCCCAACCTTTCACTGGTTGGTGGGCCCCCGTCGCGCAGCGACCTATAAAAGAGAGGTGGGGGCCTGGTTTCACGCATCCAAAAGGTTCGCCGTTCTCCACCTAAACCGCCTACCGATCTAGGGCGAGCGCTGAAGCGACGGGAAGCCTGCTGCCACTCGTTCGTCCACGTGCAGGTCGTGGGACTCCACTCCGCCTCTACAGCCACTCGACCATCGCCGCCGCTCTCCAGAGCCACCGGCGACATGAGATGTGGCAACATCAACTACGAAAGATAAGTACCTACCCATCTGTTCTACACCTAGATCATTCAAGTCTTCTATCACTTCCTCCTGCATTGGCTTGGAGTTGCCATCAGATGGTTAAAGGAGTTTGGTGAAGTGCACCTGTGCCAGGACGTGCGGATTGCGGAGGACCATGACGGGGAGTGATGCGGGGAGGAGGAGGAAGACGGCACGCTGGCCCGTCCACTATGGGTTCGGACGCGCCTCGCCGAGCTCTGCGGCGACGAGTACCCTGAGTGGGCGCAGCCTCATGGCTGAGAGGTCGCCATGGTTGGCGCAGGCATCCAGAAGCTCATTGGACGCGCCATCACCATTAAGATCGTCAGCAAAAGGGGTACCTGCCGCTCCGGCCCTGCGTTGTCATCACCGCCCTGGATAGTCCGGATTGATCTTGGTATGCTCATGTTCATCTGAAGTTTCCTTCCCTGCCATTGCTGGTGTCGCGAGCATCCTTGATGCTTCTCAATGCCCCAGGTCTCTAATCATGACATCACTAATTAACCGTACTGCTTTGCCTCCGTTATTGACTCCCATCTGCCGATTTCTCTGTAGATTCAGCAGGATCAGCAGTGTGCAAAATCATTACTTTTCTTTTCAAATTTCTTTGTTCGTTCAAATTCCCCGTCAAGTTCTGAATATAAATTTTCTGTGAATCGTTGTTAACTGGGACTGCAGCAATGCAAGAAAAGGGCACCATTACTGGACTAAACGTTTCTGTTATGATAAAATTGCATTTATTCATTGTTTAAATTTATATTATTGGATAAAAGGCGCCTATATTCCTATAATTATCAATTGTGAGAATATAATCATTTAGTCTATCATATCTAAATTGTTTGCATTAGAGCATCTCCAAGAGACTGCTATAAAATTAGCCTCATAAACTTGTTTTTGGGAGCAACTAAAAAATTATAAGGGACAACTTTTCTCTCCTCCTCCAACAGTCCTCCCCTAAAAATAGATTAAAACGTTTTTGATTGGGCTATGTCAGCATTTAGGGCCACAAAAATATTAATTCCATAGCAAAAAGAAGAGATGGGAGCCCCAATTCTTCCCCTGTTTGTAGCAACAAATGAGGGGAGTTTAGGAGCTATGAAAAAACTGGGAGTGGTTTTAGGGTCCTGTTGGAGATGGTTTTTCTGATTGGATCCTAATATTTTGATTTAAGAGAGGTTTATGGGCTCTCTTGGAGATGCTCTTAGCTTCAGGTTGTTGCTCATGATTGAAAATGATCTGATCTGTCAACCGGTAGTCTGCTGTCAACGTTGCTGTGATATATATCATCTGGCAGTACAGTAATTATCTTATGGCAACGTTCCATGCTTCGGTGACTGCTGCTGCAAGCAAATGGACTTTCGGCTGCCTTTTTTTAATTTCCATAAGCGAGGTGCTTTGGAAACAAAGGAACGAGCATACAGTTAGCATTATTTGTTCTGCCAAACAGGTTAAATGTTTTATAAACATTGCTTTATGAGTTTGCTTTACAAAATGCTTTGTGAAAAATGAAATTGATTGGTCAAATAGTAGTTTGTGTGGATAACAGGTCAGCAATAGTTTTATTTATTATAATTTAACTAGCTTAAAATAAATTTTAGGATTGCATCAGCAGCTTGGGTGGCTTTGTTGGGACATGACGTATGCGTCAGTATGAGCAGATACAATTCATAGCTAATACCAGGACACTGGTGATAAAAATTACAGAAAATGGAGTGTTTAGATGAAGATGATTTACTGGGAAGAATTTTAAGTTAGAAGGACCTGGGGTGTCCCTAGGGACTGGCAAGAACTATGAGAAGAAGGGAAAGTCGGGTAGAAGGTGCGCATTTAATCAATGGTGAAATGATTAGTCTATGGCTTTTGAAAAATAACAGGATGCGACCGAGAGAAGTACTGCTGGGTATGCTGGAATGAAGTTTCTACATTACAATCGCGTGTTCACTTATGTTTGTTGGAAAGACCGAAGTTTTAATTTTCACTGCATGAGCTATGAAATTATTTCAGTGCTATTATTTCGTTATTTATATATGCATGGTCAGGTTTTCTTATTATCATTTTACATTAGCTTCACTCATCGTCAGTGTTATCTAGTATAACTTTTCAGTCCCGTGGCAATGCAGGGGCAAATAACTAGTCAAAGAAAAGGAAGGGTTTGTAGCGCTGGGCGCGGTTGGTAGTATAGTACTGTAGTTTAATATGCTACCAGAATCAATTGTTTGAAGTTCCAGTTGTCACCTTCTTTTGTAAGTTCGAATCAACGTTCAAAGACTTGAATAGGCGGAAGTATAAATCAGTTGGTACGTAGTTAGGCAAAGATTTTAAAGGAAAAAAATGATCAGACAAAAGACTCAACGCGTGCTTCAGACGTTCTCATGTAATTAAGCTAGGTCTGTCGCGCGCGGGGCCGCGTAAGACGGCTACGCGGCCGGGGTTGGGTTTCGGTGGAAATTTCTCCCCGTATCGGTTGATGACAAAGGAGGAGGAGGGTTCTAGAAAGCAGGAAGATCTCTGCCATGCTGACATGATCATCTTCCTCGTTTCTTTTTTATATTATGTTTTGTTGGATTCGCATGTGTATAGCACTTTATCTTCTTTTCTAGTGCCCCCCTCTCTCCATGCAACTATACCAAGGAAAAGCCCGCTTCCTCTATCCCCGCGCGAAACGACCCACTTATTTCGACTTTCAGGAACATAGGAATGCTTTGTTTGACATATGGGTTCCTCGATCTTCTAGCTCAATTGGCCACTTTTGAGGTTGACATTGAACCCAAAAGAAATGATAATGATGCAAATACAAGATGTACTCCACGTATGAGGCACGGGTTACATATATAGGTTGAGGATTACCGAATCAACCACAATCGGTTTATGGAAACTAGACCGGTGGGATCGGAGTCACCCAGACGTGAGCAAGGCGCTAATTAAGGAGGTCACCTTCTGTGTTTGTCTAACAAGGAAGCATATGACAACAAGAACGTGAATTTTAGACCCAAATAGACATGGGTTTTAGTCTTTTAGATGAACTACGAAACACGGATATGTGTGCAAGTTGGCGTACCGGTATCGGACACCGCACCGGATACGGGTGCGTGAAGGATACGCTCGGATACGTGTCCTGTATGTAGGGGGGCGATCGCCCTCGCCTGCTCGAGCAGACGACCAGTCTCGCGCACTTCGATCCGGCGCGAGCGCGGGGTGTGGATAGTGGGCCCACTTTCTCCCGCGCAGCTGAGTGCCCGCTGATTAGGTTTTTTTTTTATTCGGCTTGCATGGGCGCGCACCGGAATTATTTTTTGGCTTTGCGAGGACGAATGAAGTTAGTTAGTTAGTTAGTTAGTTAGTTAACTATCTTTATGGTGAGCTCATTTGTAACGAGTATGGATGAAGTTAACTAATCTTTAGGTGCTGAAACAAGAGATTACAAGCTAATTTGAGCAGAACTTCATGACAATTCCAGTAAATTTTTTTTCAAATGTTGATATAATCTAGTCAACAGATTGGAACTAACTAGGGATTGATGACACTTGCCTGCGCAAGGCCAAAACGCCGCAGCAAATAAATATGATATGTGAAACAAATAGTTTCATCATGCAGAACAAATAACTACTGCGTACGCAATAAATCAATATAATACGTAGAACAAATAATTTCCTCATGCGGAACAAATAATTTTCGCGTGCGGAACAAATCAATATAATACATGGAACAAATAATTTCCTCATGCGGAACAAAATGTTTCAGCAAGCGGAACAAATCAATATAATGCATGGAACAGATAATTTCCTCACGCGGAACAAAACGTTTCAGCAAGCGGAACAAATCAATATAATGCATGGAACAGATAATTTCCTTGTGTGAAAAATATGCTTGGAACAAATTGTTTGCAAAACCTGGACAAGTAAAACCTATTAGCAAAACGAATTTAAGAACATGAAACAAATGATCTACTTTTTTGACCGAAGTCAGTAGAGAAAACCCCAACCTATTTTTTAACTTTTCTTTTATTCCAGCCTGGTTATTCGCTCCCATGAGTAGTTGAACCCAGGTCTGCTAGATGCTATGCTACTCAGGTGCTCTAACATCTACTTGCTCGGAACAAATTGTTTAGAAAGCCGGAATAAATAAGTGGTTGCTATATGAAACGAATTATTTTGGGATATGGAACAAATCATCAAGGTAGTTGCAAACTTACAGCAAATAAATTGCGGAACAAATGAATTTATACATTCTATATTTTTAGAGATTTAAAACATTATTTTTTTAAAAAAGATGGAGAGGGAGAAACGAGAGGAGAAAAACGAAAGCGCAAAGCAATTCCATTATAGTACTACGTAACTGTAGGTGGGAGTATGTGGCTTCCATGCCTCCGACACGATCCACCACTGCCAGGGCCCAGCAGCCCACCTCATCGGTGTGCCAGAGGGTCGCGAGTCGCGAGTGGGGTGTGGCTGCCGCAGAGCCAACCAATCACGCACCAGGAAACAGCGACGTCGTGGGGTGTGCGAGGGTCGGCTTCTGGTAGCCACGCGCGCGAGTGCGGTCGTTCCCGCTGTACTATATATGTATAGTTTATTTTCCTATTTTTCAGTTAATTCAAATAATCCAGATACCTCCTCAATACGCCCGAGACGCCTTAGTCGATACGCCGCGCAAGGGCTCGCCGAGGAGCTCAGGAGCAGGCCGAGCGGCTCGCCCAAGTGGAGCGTGGGGCAGCAGAGCTCAGCAGCTCGCCCAGGCGTCGCGAAGCCGCGGCGGAGCTCCGCGGCCGAGCAGGTCGCCGGGGCTAGGCGCGGAGCTGCGCAGCCGAGGGCTCTCCCAGCCGCGGCAAAGGTCGTCGGCCACCTCTTCTGTTGCTGCTATGGGCCTGAGGTCGTAGCAAATGGATGTGTGCGCCGGAGAATCGAGCGGGGAAGGAGTTGGATGGAAGGATTGGTGGCCATCTTCACCGGATTGGTGGTTCCATGGTTGGATATAGGGGCGAAGCCAGGATTAAGCATAGAGAGGGGGACAAGTGGATAGTGGTCGTAGGTAGGCTCGAATATGTATGGTAAATTACATTAAAAAGAGCGATAATGTATTGTTAATTGGTTTCAACATAACATGCACGAGTTCTAGATTGATTTTCTGGAACTAAACAGATTATTCATGGCAACATCAGCAATGCTAGTTGATGAAAAGCATCTAATTATCTCTACAACAAGATATCTGCTGGAGATGCTCTAAAGTACATAATTTTAGGAGTAGCCGTTGGGTATGTCGATCAGACGAGAATTTGTTAATACTGGGTCTTGTTGTAGAGATAATTAGATGCTTTTCATCAACTAGCATTGCTGATGTTGCCATGAATAATCTGTTTAGTTCCAGAAAATCAATCTAGAACTCGTGCATGTTATGTTGAAACCAATTAACAATACATTATCGCTCTTTTTAATGTAATTTACTATACATATTCGAGCCTGCCTACGACCACTATCCACTTGTCCCCCTCTCCTGGTTCTCATAGGATACGTTGCCATCTTAAAATGCATCTCTTATATCCCATTATAAGGGAGGTCATCCATCCAATTTTAAGCAATGCCCTCTTCAAGTCACAACAGATTGCTTAAAACAGCTTCCTTATATTGTTCCAAGATTCGTGCATCCGTTGGATTGCTTCTTCCCCGGCGAGGCACGCACATGGGCTCGAGCTCGCCGCAGCCAGATGGGGAGGCGCCAAGCGCGCGGGTGCAGGGGCGCGGTGGCGCACGGGGGCACGTTGCCCAGCGGCACGCGACAGGGGCGGTACGCCGGCGCGGGGGCGGCGGGCGGGGCACGAGCGGCTCTAGGCGACATGGTGGAGCAAGGGGGCAGGCAGGGCCAAGCGGCCCCCATGGCCATGGCGAGGAGCCGCACGGGTGGTGCCGGACGGGGTGCCGGCCTGCTGCGCCGCGCCGGCCTGCGGCGAGGAGGCGGGCTTCCAGGGATGCGACGCCGCGCCGAAAGGCCGGGCAGGCACGCAAACATTGAAGCAGCGAGAGGTGGCCGGGGGCTCCATTGTCGCGAGCTCGAGCTCCATGGATGGCGGCAGTGCCACGGCGAGCTTGGGGCTCGCGCGTGCTGCGGCAGGGCACCGGGGCAAGGTGGGCAGCGTCGGGGATGGCGGCAGGGCCACTACGAAATCCAATGCGGCAGCGGCCCGTGATTGCTTCTTCCTCGCAGAGACAGCGACGCGACCATGCCAATCAAGCTCACAGTGCCTCCATGGCGGCCGATCTCGCCGCGCCTCCATGGTGGCTGACCTTGGGGAGCTGGGGGGAGAGCACGGGAGAGGGGCGTCTGGGAGGTAGCCGAGCGGGCCAGCGGCGAGGTGGAGCATGGGGGCGGGCAGGTCCTGGTAGAGCGGCGGGCGGACAGCTCGATTCCGGCAAGGAGCAGCGGCGGCAGGGTTGGCCGGAGTCGAGCGGGAAGGGGAAATGTCCGGCCGTTGGTCTCCCGCGCGCTGCTACGGAGGATAAGATAAGGAAAAAGGAAAGGGTATGTGGTTGCATATATTTGTGCGATGGAGGGGAGAATATAAGCAACGCCTTATAATTTTTAAGGAAAAGGGAACAGCGGGAGAGGCTCCGTCTCTTATATTGACAGTTTTTAAGGAAAGAGGATGGGATAAGGGACATGCTGGAGATGCTCTTACCAAGAAGCAGCAGGTGAACAAAAGCGCCCCATGCACGGCGTAGCAGGATCAAGATCACATTTAGCCAAAAGCCAGCGGCTACGCATCTTGCAGGGGCGGCCCCCCTCAGAGACGAACCAACGAATACGTGAACATGGACGACTACAAAGAGCCAATGAAACGAACTCTTCTTCGATAGGCTCATCGAGAGGTTTGGGCTTCAGTAAAGTTCTGGTCATCAAACAAGAATTAAGAATATACGTTGAGGGGAGCTTTACTATAGTAAAGCACTAGAGATTAGGAAGTTGATAAAGGAGGCCAGTTATAGGTGCCATGCCACGTATGGGTGTCAGGCTTTAGTAAAGTTTTGGTCATCAAACAAGAAACGGGAGCTTTACTAGTAAAGCATTAGAGATTAGGAAGTTGATTAAGAAGAGGCCACGTAATATATGGGTGCCAGCGCGCCTCCCCCCCCCCCCCCCCCCCCCCCCCCCCCCCCCCCCCCCCCCCCAAACACCCCCACACATCCCACCCCCCCGTCTTCGCCACTGGTTCGATAAGATGGGAGACTACATCATGGTGCACTTTTCTATACTAATCCCTGCAGTTGGGACGTACTCAACTATAAAGTAATTTCTGTATTTGGTGGAACATAAATTAATTTAAAAATCTGTTTTTATGTGTATATATTTATATATGTCAACGTATTGATCACCGTATCGGTGTTTTTAAGAAAATGACGTATCGCGTATCCGTATCCCCTATCCAGGCTTCATAGGGTTTTACACGATGCGTTCAGTAGAAATTAATGTGTACACGTTCATCTCATCCTGCAGTTGCCATGATGCCATCGTTTCGCTCGCTAGCTCCTGCGTGCTACTAGCACATAATACCAGTGCCTTTTTTTTTAATTATTATTTATAGACTGATACTGGTTTGTTCAGAAAGATCGAAATATGGATGTGCTCACAGGTACCTTGTACTACTAAGTACACACTGGCCAACAATATACAACTTATTATTTATGGCCGATACAAGCATAATGACATGTCGCGGTTCTCCCCGTACGTACCAAGGAAAGCCCCGCTTCCTTTTTATCTCCCGCCCCGCGACCCACTTGTTCCGACTTTTAGGAACACACACGTATGCGTTCGCAAATGGGGAATGTTCCTCTGTTTTAGCTTAATTGGCCGCTTTTGAGGTTGACGTCAAACCCAAAAGGAATTGAAGATGATGACATCAAACACAAGTATGGTTTGGCTCCAGTGCCTTTTTTTCTCTTTATTTATAGACTGATGATACTGGTTCGTTCAGAAACATCGAAATATGCATGTGCTCACACCTCACAGGTAGCTTATACTAAGTACACACTGGCCAACAATATACCTATTATTTATGGCCGATACAAGGATAATGACACACTCACTCGCAAAAAAAAAAGGATAATGACATACTAATGACAGATATGCATACGCTTGTTATTAGCTGGCCGGGCAGTGATCGATCGATCAAGCAGGAGGACATGTCGCGGTCCTCCGCCCATAAGTATCATAAGTGCAGCTGGAGTGCGCGGCAGCGGACTCGCCGCCACCCACTCGCGCCGCTGATCCGTCGCCGAATGCCGCCACCCCGGCAGCATCCGCGGCCTCCTCTTGCTGCTGCAACAGCCGAGCCGAACGCACGACGACGGCAGAGAGCAGCAGCAGCAGCAGCATGGTGAAGAGAAGCTCCCTCCTCCAGATGGTGCCTGCCATCTCGGCGTCGAGAGTACGTTCCCGGCCGGTCTCGGTTTTTGAGACCTTCGAGTCCTCTAGCTAACACTGCACTATATCTTGGTTTTTGCTGTGTGACAATGCTTGCTTGTGAGTCAGGAGAAAATGGGCAAGCAATGCGCGGTCTCTTATATAGGGCTCACGCGAACGGTTAATTGGGCTCCGCTCAGATACGTGGAAATTAAAGCAACGCAACTTGCAGTTTGGCCACGGTACGCTTTCTTGTGCCAAGTTTGGCCACGGTACGCTTTCTTGTGCCGCCGACGGTTAGGCCACGATCTGCTGCCCAGGGCATTCAAACGCTGAATCGAACCTAAACTGACGGTTTAATTAGGTTAACACTCCGGTGTGAAATATGTAGTATTATATCACATCCCAGCCCACCCCAAGCATGAAGGTACAATGGAAAGCCACCCATCCACGCATCCAGGCAACAATATGGAAAACCAATTAACTGCATGCAGGCAACCACCTCGGGGGTGATTGGTGGTTCGTTGCATCTGACCCAACCAGGCCGGTGGGATGCAGGATGCATTTGATTGGTTGCGTGTATAGGTTCCTGGGCCTGGCTCCGGCTCCGCAGATGCAAAATCGGCTGCCCGGCCTGGCTCGCACAAACGGAATTCATTCACGTATCTCGCGAGCCTGGCTCGCATGCTGCCATGCGCATGCTTTGAGTAGCCTTATTAATGTATCATTAGCGTATGATTAGTTGATATTAGGTGATATTGATTACATTTAGTGATTATTAAGACTAAATTAAGACTCAATAAGATGAATTAGATATTATTATAGGAGTTACATGATATAATTACCATAAAAAATTATGACTTGTCAAATTTAATCTCATACAACATGTTATCATACGGGAAACCAGACAACATCTGTCCTCAGCCTGGCTGGATATATACAGACAACCAAACAAAATGGTGTTGCATGCACTCAGCCTGGATGAGATGAGCCTGCCTCCAGATACGAGCCAGGCTACAACATACGGCAACCAATCACCCCCGAGCAATGAGGAATTATTAGTTATAGCTTAATTGTTGTTTAATTCCAGCCGCATCTTATCAACGTCACCCAGCTGGCCAAATGACCTGCTTAGCAACGTCACTCACGCGAACGGTTAATTGGCTCCGCCCAGATACGTGGGAAGCATTGCAACTTGCAGTCGTGTGGACTAGCTTGTGGATCGACATCATCTGCATGCTATGGAACGGTACACTTTTTGTGCCGACGACGGTTTGGCCACGATCTGCTACCCAGGGCATTCGTCAAACGTCGAATCAAACATAAAACTGAAGGTATAATATATAATTAGGTCGATGCTAATTAATTAACACCCTGGTGGGAAATACTATATCACACCCCAGCCTACCCACGTACCGACCCACCACCGATCGATCCTCGCATGCAGGCAACAATGGAAAGCCAATATGTTAGCTGCATGCAGTGCAGACACAACCACCTCATGAATGGTCACCCGGCAACGAGGAGTGATTAATTGTAGCTTCATTGTTTCCAGCCGCACCCGCTTAGCAACGTCACCCTAGCCAAATGATCGTAATTTCCTGTATCATATTTACACTTGTAATAGAAAAATTATACTTGTTTGATGCAGCCATGCTTCAAGTAGGAGTAACTTATAGAAGATGTTTCATGCAGCCATGCTACCAAATAACTTTACACTGCTATAGTTAAAAACACTTCTAGTAAGACCAAGTTTTAAATATTTATGATATATATAGTTTTTAACACTTAAAAGCAGCTCTAGCTAGCTTGTGCATCAAACGAATTTGACACTTGTAGTAAAAATGGCATACTACACATGAACTAGTACCTCAAATATGTACTTTGATGAATGCAGTGATATGTTCTCTTGATGAATGCAGTGATATGTTCTCACATCTTTTAGGCCACAAATGTGTACATCTCATTTGCTTAATTTTCATCATATATATAAACCACAAATGTGTACGTCTCAGTGGCTCAGTGCATACATATATAGTAGTTTGATTTGCTAGCAGAATCAAATGTTTGAAGTTTGAATTGCCACCTTATACCTTCTTTTGTAAGTAGGTGACACAAGTATACTTCTGAGAAAACACGTCGTTCCTTGTTCTTCATGAGTACACATTAAGTCATTAACAGACTAATTTTTTTTTCTTCAGATGGCAACTAAGGACGACACAAGCTCAACTACATTGACATACACATGCACACGAGCCATATAAGTTTCCTTCCACAGCTTCACTTATAGATATAACAGTGTTAGAAAAACTTGCATTTTAACACATTCGTCTATGGACTGATTAATTGAGAAAACCGGTACGGGTCCAGATTCCTACTGGTTGGTCTCCAGTGCAGCCCATCTCAGCTGCTACTTGTTACAATAATAACGTCGTCTTTGTGACCTGAATCTACAACATGCCACAAGAACGACATGAATACAATAGTAAGGGGGTTATATAGTGGATCTAAGGAGATGGGATGATGCATTTAGTGCCTACATATATATGCCTGACAAAGAGAGTACTATCATTTATAAGAAATATCAAAACATAAATTCTAATGGTAGTACTCTCTTTGCTATATCATTAGAATTTATGAAACATATCTTTGATATTGCTTGTTACTTGGCCCATCTTTCAATATTAGATATAATGGTGTCACTATCCACATATATCAATAACTTTTGGCTAGGGAGGTGCATTTGTCTTGCACAAAGAAATAAAAATAAAAATCGACTAATGTGCTTGTCTGGCATAAGGAAAGACCCTGGAGTCCAAAACAATGCAACAATACAGTGTTGTACTTCATATTTCAATCTAGATGGCAACCCAAAAGCAGGTGATGTGTTCCGTGCTTCTTATAGTGCTGGCCTTTGCATCAAGTTCTCTCTCTCTCTCTCTCTCTCTCTCTCTCTCTCTCTCTCTCTCTGATTTTGACCAAACAAATTCTAAACCCTAAACCCTAAGCAGGTGTCTTGCTTTCCCTGGTGGGCGAAACCTTATCTTTTTGTTCTTACATAGTTATCCCACGCACATATAGTGTTGTCACTTACAGTCAGGTTTGTGACACATGCAACGAAGCTTCAAGGGATAAATAAATCCACATTCGCCATCGTCGTAGTTTTCTTGAATGCACTCATTTTTGCATGTTATATGGCCAAGGATAAAATCTTGTATGTTTGGTAAAGAAATTGCATACAGATATTGCTGATTTTTTTATGAGTGATGGTTTTAATTTTTCATGCAAAATGATGACGATATGGTACATCTCTTTGAGATGCTGTAGCATAAATGGTTTCATACAGCTCACTAAATTTCCGGCATCTAATTAAACATGCAGAATCACAAAAATTAAACATGGAAAGCAAACATTTCTGTTTCCACTAACCAGAAAAGAATTTCTGATATCTGTACTTGTCAGTCGTCACATGTTTCCGTTCAGTGGTTCTTGGGAGGGAGCATCGTTGCTTCTGCTGCACAATATAGAACCAACAACCACCATGTTTGCGTAAGATATTTCCTTTGACTCCTGAGCTGTGACCCACAGGCGCACACCAAAGTAGAAATAAGAATGCTAAAAGTGTGCCTCAGTAAATTGATATACCATAGTCAAGCAACTCATGCTGGCCAAGCAGAAAATTAATTATTTCTAAAATCAGCCAGCCTGAAACACAGGAGGGATACAACATATATAAGCATGCATTACGAATCAATAGGGGCATGATGACGCCGGTGAATGATTCATGGTGGTGGCTAGCTGGCTCTGCTTCTTCTCACCGATTGATATAGCCTCAGTTGCAGCGGGACTCTGGGCATTACAGTAACAAGCGTCGCAGCACCATGCTTAGTTTCCATTAACCGAGGTCACAACTTTAGCTAGAGGCAAAGCACTATGGAACTTTAGTATATGAAGTTGGAATTATATTTTATTGACTGAGATACGAAATCTCAGTCACCTCGTAGAGAACCCTCCCTCTCTCTCTCCAGCGTATTGACAATTTGACATACTTCTCACCTGATGTGACAGTAAAGAAGGGATTGTAAGCAAGCAAGAGATTGTCCTAGCCATTTTTTCTTTTCGTTTGGAGATTGGGGATATTGCTAGCCAGGCCCAGAGATCTGTATTTGAAGACCATGTTCGATGGGCCGAACGCTGGGAGCATATGGCCTATTAAGAAATTGGAAGCCCAAACAGCCCTGTTAGCTTAGAGGGGCCCAATGAATGCATGCATGTACGGCGACCGCGACCGCGCATGCAGACCAGGGTTGACGAAGTTGTGTGGTTGCCAGGTGCGCCGCTCAATTATGTTGACAGAGTAGTAGTGCATGCCTAGCTACCTTGAATAGTTGGATAAGTGCTCCTAGTAATAAAATGATGCCAGGAGAGAGAGTTGGTCAATTTTGTTGTGCGTGAGTGATGCTGTTCCACTGTCTCTCCAGCATACGTATATTTATATCCAGAACTGAAAGTTACATACACTACGCGTATGAATGATGACTTTCCACGCCGGTGAGCTAGCTAGGTACTCCTAACTAGGTTGGAAGATTTGCATCCACTGGAATAGATCTCTTGAAGTCATCATCAAGCATTATTGCTCGCCACATATATTCCTGACAGAGTGACAGGTGCATACATCGACGATTCTTCGCGAACAGGTACGTCGTCATACAACAAGAAGTAGTATATACATGTAGCCTTGTCGGTCATGCAAGCGGGTGATGATCACAATCAATTGACAGATCGAGCATTCTGTAATCTATATAGTAGAGCAAGGCAATTTTCGCCCTTTTTGTTCAAGTTTTTTTTTTTGAAGGTCGACGGGGGGGGGGGGGGGGGGGGGGGGGGGGGGGGGGGGGGGGGAAGAGCATCCCCACCTGAGATTTTCATTAAAACCGGCCATCAACAGGCCAAGTGTTTTGTTTTACATCATCAGCAGGAAAACATTTTACACCATTGAATTAAAAGCAGAACACCAGGCATCAACGACAAATCTTTCGTCGTTCTTCATCCTACAGCGCCATAGCAGGGCTTCGTCTTTGCATCGGGTGATGACACGGCGCATTGATGTAGGCAGGGAGTTGAAGACCACGTCATTCCTGTGTTTCCACAGCTCCCAGCAGCAGAGTAAGGTGAAGGTGACGAAGTTGGGTGCCGGAATAGTTGAGGGCCTCGGCAGTTTCCAAAATTCTGAGGGTGGTGGTGGTGTTGCTGTCATCATGCCAAGTGCATTCCAGAAATCTTGGGCGAAGGGGCACCCAAAGATGATGTGAGCCGTATCTTCCGACGGGTGCTGGCACAGGTCATTTGATTCGTTGTCGAGGATCTTCTTCTTCATCAGGTTGGTTTTGGATTGGATTCGTTCTTGGACTAGCAGCCATGCGAAGAATTGCACACGGGGTGGCGCGTAGTTCTTCCATACTTGATTGTAGAAGCTGCACTCTGGAGCAAATGCTGAGAGAGAGCCGATTTGTAGATGATTGAGGATTTGAGGTGGCCGTCAGGGGAGAACATTGTGCTTTGTCTTGTGTCGTCTTCGGTGGACAGTTCAAGGCTTGCAATGATTTCTTCTAGCTCGTGCTTCTCTTGTGTTGCTGTGGAGCTTAGGCGTGGCACCAGGTTGGATTGCAGCCCTTGTTCATGTATTTGTTGAACTGATATGTTGGTGTTGGTGCTGTGTGTGAGTAGTGCAGGGTATTTGTTCAAGTTTTTCGTGATGAATCTCTTCAGACTTCACGACGACAAGGACAGCAATATTTTTAGTTCGCACGCCTTGAAATACATACTTGAGTCTAAATCACTAGTTGAACGACCAATCCACGTTGACTCTTGTTTCCCTATGCAAGCTCTTGGCGTTTGTTTGTTTGAACAAGTACGGGGACCAAGCGCCTTGGGACGATTATTCAGCTCAGCCGTCGTCGTGAAAAGGCAGGCAAGAACTGAGTCTCTTATTATTCATAAACTTTATTCTTACAGCAGCTGCAGCCACAGTACTAGTATGTGATAGTAGTAGTATACGAGCTAGGCGCAGCAGCTAGCTGTGTACTCCGATCCACCCATCCACCCTCACGGGCAGAAGACGACCTGGTAGTTGTTGTTGTTGCCATTACAGGCATGGTTCTTCTTGTCATCGGTGGGGTAGAGGTACGCGTCGGGGCACTTGTCGGCTTTGCACACCAGCTGCCTCGGCCCGTTGCTGCAGGAGAAGGACATGGGCACGTTGTAGCCGTCGATCACGGAGATGTCGTAGAAGTCCTGGCCGTGGCCGATGGTGAACTCGGCCAGCGTCAGCGGCGGCTGGCCGGAGAGCTTGCAGGCGAGCGCGCCGCCGCAGTCGCCGGTCTGGCACCGCCCCCTGCCGGCGCCGTTGAAGGAGCAGCGCGTGCGGCCCCACACCCTGCCGGAGCTGGTCCCGGCGGGGATGTTCAGGGTCCACGTCTGCCCTGAGTTGAGCTGCCGACCGCCGCCGACGGGAGTCGCCGCCGGCCACACCGTGTAGGGGCAGTTGTTCTTTATGTTGAAAGTGGCCGCGCTGGCGCTGGCGGCGAAGACGGCGAGGACCAGGAAGAGGCCCGAGGAAGTAGCCCAGGAAGCCATCTTGATATGTCTACGTGGTGAGGTGTAGAGGGGCTTGGTAATGTGGGAGATGTTAGGGAAGGCGCATGGGTATTTATAGTAAGTGGCTGGGGAAGGATGAGGGGTAGCTTGGGAAAGTCAATGCTTGTGGAATCACGTTAATGTCCTCGAGTCGCCAACATTGTTAGTCAATACGTGAGACTCGGCAGTTGGAATGTTCAAGTTATCATCATCGGTGACTCGACTCTGTCCATAGGAGCCACTTCACAATTGTATAGACTGCATAGAGAACCGAAATATATGTAGTTTCGTGCACCACATAACTCACCTTATAGGAACTCATCTTTGTGGAGGCAAATGTTCTCATCGACAATGATGTAACTATGATAATTTTGGTTGTGCGTGAGTGGTGCTGTTCCACGGTCTCTCCTGCATGCGTGTATTTATATCCAGAACTGAAAGGTACATACACTACGCGTATGAATGATGATATTCCAGGCCGGTGAGCTAGCTAGATAACTAGGTTGGAAGATTTGCATCCACTGGAATAGATATCTTGAAGTCAACATCAAGCATTATTCCTCGTCACATGTTTCCTGACAGAGTGACAGGTGCATACATCGACGATTCTTCGCGAAAGGTACGTCGTCACACAAGTAAGTCTAGTATATATGCATGTAGCCTTATCGGTCACTGCAAATATGAAGTTTTGTAGCTATCGGTCGTGCGGGTGCTGAGTCTGCTGACCACAATTCACAGAGCATTCTGTACAGTAGCGCAATAAATTCTTATTTCTCACGGATTGAAAGATATGGTTGAGTCCAAATGACTAGTCGAACGATCAATCCATGCATGTTGACTCGATTCTTATTAGTCGAGGTGCTGGAGCTTTGTTTTCCTATGCAAACTGTTGGCGTTTTGTTTGTTTGAACACGTACGCGGACCAAACGCCTTGGGACGATTATTCAGCTCAGCCGTCGTCGTAAGCAGCAGGCAAGAACTGAGTCTTACATACATCTATGTCAGCAAGAAAGAACCGAGTCTTATTATTCATAAACTTTATTCTTACAGCAGCTGCAGCTACAATACTAGTATGTGTCTATGTGATAGTAGTAGTATATGAGCTAGGCGCAGCAGCTAGCTGTGTGTACGTACTCCGATCGATCCCTCCATCACCCTCACGGGTAGAAGACGACCTGGTAGTTGTTGTTGTTGCCATTACAGGCATGGTTCTTCTTGTTAGCAGCTGGGAAGAGGTACGCATCGGGGCACTTGTCGGCTTTGCACACCAGCCTCGGCCCGTTGGTGCAGGAGAAGGACACGGGCAGGTTGTAGCCGTCGATCACCGAGATGTCGTAGAAGTCCTGACCGCGGCCGATGGTGTGTTGGAATTATTTGTTAACCTCGTCAATATCTAATTGGGCTGAAAGGCCCATTCAGAATCCAACTAACGCCCCTATTAGTTGCCTTGATCGGGAGGCAACGCTTAGCCCATCTAAGGGTCCGGCCCCGAGCCTACAGCCTATATAACCAAGGGGAAACTCTCCGTTTACCCCAATCGTGTGTTAATCACGAGTTCAGCCGCCAGGGGTTATTCCTAACCCTAATCTACCGATCACTAAGAGGCTGGAAGGCTTAGAAGCGCGGTGCCCTGATCCTCTACATCTGCCGCCACTTCTACACCCTCTACAGACTCATAAAGGCTGTGATCATGACGGGTAAGTCATAAGCATCACCTATTCCGCATTAGTTTAAGTCCTAGGCGTGATCTAGACTAGACTAGTGATCCTGTTAGTGTTTTTCTCTAAGTCTTAGATCATTTTGATCTAACAATTGGTATCAGATGCCTAAAACTAGTCGTTTTAGATCCCCTAGTCTCTGTTAGCACTAGATCTAATTAGCTCGATGATCTAGTTTCGCAATTCAGAGGTGTTCTGTTCAGTTTCAGTCAAATCTTAGTTAAGCTACTTAGATCAGAACGCTAATGATTCATGTTTTAGTTAAGTTTCATCTAGCGCAGCAAAGTTTTCATGATTAGATGCCTAAGTTCAGTAAGTAATCTAAGTTCTTTGTTCATGTTTAGTCATGTTTTCTTCTCCTGCGCACTATTCATGATTAAGTTAAATCTGGGTTTAATCTTATGATATTGCTAAGCTAGGGTTTGCACTCACACACCTAACCCTAACCCTAACCCTAAGTTCAGAGGACTTACCTCTTGGTCGCCATCGATCCTGCCGCACCTCAGTTTAGGCGTGCGGACGGCGGCGCCCTCCTCTCTTCCCGGTCGCCGACGAGCCCCTCGGCATCAGCTCGCCGTGTGTGGACTCGCCGGCATAAGGACCGGCCCGCGCGGCATCAGCTCTGCCGCGTGAGAGCCCGCCTGGGCACGGCGTCTCGTCGTCGTCTCCGTCGCGCATCAGATCAGGCGCGCGCGGACGGCGACGCGTCCCCATCTCCCCGGCCGCCGACGAGGTCCGCACGGCATCAGATCCAGCCATGCGTGCACCTTGCCAGCATCAACTCCGGCCGCGCAGCATCAGATCCGCCGCGCGGAAGCCTGGCACGCGCACGGCCTCGCGCCGTTGTCGTCGTTGCCGCGCCGCCTCCGGGTCGCCATCGTCATCGCTTGAGATCTGCGTGCGACGGGCCCGGCCTTAGGGGCGCCACGGCGGAGAAGCTCGACGGAGCCGCGCGCGATTTCTCGCACGAGTGCGCCGGCGAGCAGCTCCCCATGGCGCCGCGGCGGCGGGTCGGCGTCGTCGCGCTCGTCACGTCGCAGGCAGTGGGGGAGAGCGAGTGGAGGCGATAGTGAGAAGAGAGAGTGAGGATTGGGGGCTAGGGTTTCGGCCGGTCTCCTTTACGCCGAGTTCCGCCGACCCTGGCCGTCCGATTCCCTTCCCTCTCCATCCGATGGCTCGCTGCGTCCCGGCCGTCGGCTGATCATTGGGCTGGGCCATTTCGCGCACGCAAGCGCGCCAGGCCGGACTGGCGGCCTGCTGATTGTCGCGCCCCCGGCTGTAAGTTTGGGCCGGGCTGGCTGCGCGCCTTGCTTGTTGGGCTGGGCCGTGCACCGAGCTGCGCCGCGCGTCAAATTTCGTGCGCACGCGCACGGGCCTCGCTGGGCTGGGCTGCGCGCGCGAATGAGTTTCGGGCCGCGCTCAGGGTTTTATTCATTTCTTTTAAGTGATTTCAGCATTAAGTCTTAAGCATTTTGCCCAAATTTAAGATAAATTTATTATGGAACTTTGTTCTAAGTATCATTTAAGTATAAGAAAAGTTATGTATTTTGCCCATATTTTAGCTTAAGATTTCGGGCAGAAGACGACCTGGTAGCTGCATCGAACATGGGGATCGAACATGACGATGGGCCGTTGTTGAAATATTCTGACGACGGGCCATCGAATATTTGTAGACTTAAATATTCTGACGACGGGCCGAAATCTGAGAACAACAGCTACCAGGTCGTCTTCTGCCCGTGAGAATATTTAAGTCTACATATTTTAGCTTAAGAGAAGACCATGCTCGATGGGCCTAATAAGAAATTGGAAGCCCAAACTCTTGGCGTTTGTTTGTTTGAACACGTATAGGGCGCGCACCAAAGCGCCTTGGGACAATTATTCAGCTCAGCCGTCGCCGTTAAGCAGCAGGCAAGAACAGAGGTCTTACATATATCTATGTCAGCAGGACAAGCACCGAGTCTTATTATTCATAAACTTTATTCTTACAGCAGGTGCAGCTACAGTACTAGAATGTCATAGTGTATACGATCTCTCAATCACACTCACGGGCAGAAGACGACCTGGTAGCTGTTGTTGTTGCCGTTGCAGGCATGGTTCTTCTTGTCGTCGGTGGGGAAGAGGTACGCGTCGGGGCACCTGTCGGCTTTGCACACCAGCCTCGGCCCGTTGCTGCAGGAGAAGGACATGGGCAGCTTGTAGCCGTCGATCACGGAGATGTCGTAGAAGTCCTGGGCGCCGCGGCCGATGGTGAACTCGGCCAGCGTCAGCGGCGGCTGCCCGGATAGCTTGCAGGAGAGCGCGCCGCCGCAGTCGCCGGTCCGACACCTCCCCCTGCCGGCGCCGTCGAAGGAGCAGCCCGTGCGGCCCCACACCCTGCCGGAGCTCGTCCCGGCCGGCACGTTCAGGGTCCACGTCTGCCCTGAGTTGAGCTGCCACCCGCCGCCGACCGGGGTCGCCGCCGGCCACACCGTGTTGGGGCAGTTGTTCTTTATGTTGAAAGTGGCCGCGCTGGCGCTGGCGGCGAAGACGGCGAGGACCAGGAAGAGGCCCGAGGAAGTAGCCCAGGAAGCCATCTTGATATGTTTACGTGGTGAAGTGTAGAGGGGCTTGGTAATGTACGTGGGAGATGTTAGGGAAGGCGCATGTGGGTATTTATAGTAGGTGGCTGGTGAAGGATGAGGGGTAGCTTGGGAAAGTCAATGCTTGTGGAATCACGTTAATGTCCTCGAGTCGCCAACATTGTTAGTCAATACGTGAGACTCGGCCGTTGGAATGTTCAAGGGGTTTATCATCATCGGTGACTCGACTCTGTCCATAGGAGCCACTTCACAATTGTAGACTGCATAGAGAACCGAAACATATCTTAGTGGAGGCAAATGTTCTCATCAACAATAATGAGGTAACTATGATAAACTCATTGTCAGACCCGGTCTCTTGACCGGAAGTCTCTCGACTATAGTTGTTCATAGCGGTAAGGTGTACATTCATGTGTTAGTAGGGTGATTATATGTGCATGTACAAGCATCTACGGATGTACGTATGTTTGGTGTTCAGAAAAAGAAGCCGCCGTCCTATGCGAGAAAAATTTAATTTCACTTGTATACTATTATGACTCGCTAGACTTTTCCTGCCTTGCCGTGTATTACATTAATTGCTTATAATTTGTCATACGGCTCATCTAGATGAAGCTTAATCCTTTATTTATGACAACATCACAAGGGCAACACATTGATGTTTTGGGGATAGGAAGTGGCTAATTTTAGTCCTTAGCTCGTTTCAAGAGAAGGACTAATATACGGACTAATTATTAGCCAACTCACAAACTAACTATATATTATATATATAGTTGAGCAAGAAAAGAAGCCACCACGTTCGCTCTCAAGGCCAAAAAATTCCCACGTTAATCAGAAAAAATAAGAAATTCCCACGTTAATAGGAGAAAATAAGAACAGAAAATTACCCACCACTGCCATTATGAAAAATTAGTCACAAAACCTCCTATAAATATTTATAAAATATTTAAATTTGGAATAATTAAAAAATAGCCAAAATACTCTCACACCTATTTCTATATTACCCACCATGCCATTACAAGTAAAAAATAGCTAAATTCGGAATAATAAAAAATAGCCAAAAATACCCCTCACACCTATTTGTTAATTATAGCTAAATTCGGAATAATAAAAATAGTCAAAAATACCCCTCATGCCTATTTGTAAATTACCCACCATGCCATTATGAGTCAAAAACAGCTAAATCAGAATAATAAAAAATAACCCAAAATACCTTTTCATCTTGGATTTAATAATTATTAATTTTGCTCGGATTGTAACAAGTCCTTACGCAGGATTCTTTTGAGCAATTAACCGAACAGGTTGCGAGCATTCTTAGGGCGTGTACAGTGCGGTGACGTCACCTGTCTGGGAGAGATGCCACTTAGGATTTTGGTTGATGTGGACGAGAGAGAAAGAGGAGAGAGAAGAAAGTCGTCTAGTAATCACCAGACGGCTCATTGCCGTCTAATAGACAGCCCTAGCCGTCTAAACCATTGTATACAAACTTTTTGCTGTCTGTAGTGTTGTATTTAGTTCTTTCAGACGACCTTTAACAGACGATGCATTGAAACAAGTAATTTGTGTTGTCTAGAACAAATCTTTCAGACAGCTGCTGTCTGTATCATTGTACATGCCCTTAGTATGTGGGAGGGATGCAAATACCTGGGCAGTTGCTTATTCCTCTCCATGGCAACACAGAGCAAGACAACAGTGGTGCTTCGGTAGTTGCTAGCCTTCTGTTGTCTCCACACATCACTGCACATCACCATTTTTTCAGTTCAACGACCCAACGTCCCCTGTTTTGCTATGCCGATGCTTGTGCTTCACATCAAACATCACCAAGAGCGAGAGGGAGAATGGTAATGTGAGCATCCACTTAGGCAGATCTTCACGAAACGGCTGTTAGGACGCAGGGAGAGTCTGGGCGCACACCCTGTGCTTCGCCTTGTCCGGCTGGCACTCCAAGCACAGCACAAGCGGCTTCACCCATGACCGGATAGCTGCAGCCTGCAGGGTTCATGCTTGTGGAAGACGGGCACCTTGGGGAGCACCGCAGAAGACTCGGATAAGATCAGCGTGATGCAACGTCGGGTACTTGCCATCTAGTTTCTCTCGAAGTCGCAATCGGAGCAGAGGAACATTCTCCCGCTGTCGCTGCGACAGAGTCGCAGAGGAAGAAGGTGGAGAAATCGGCAGAGTGGAAGTCGCTGCGGCAGAGTCCAGACAGTTCTGGGTAAATCTCAGTTTCTACGGCGATTTTATTAGCTACTGTAGCTTGTCTTTGTAGCCATCGTACATTATCCTCTCCATGACTCGGCAGTTTTGTACAGCAATTCCCACCCAGTGCTGATCGACTGGATGGGAGCCTCAATAGTCAATTGCAGCGGGGGCTCTGGGCGAATGCGATGGCGGGAAAATACACCAGGTACGCCGGGACCTTGAACCTGACCTGGTCGCCAAGGCAGCGCATCTCGCTGACGTCGAGCCACGTGGACCCCAGCTCCATCGTGATGCCGTAGGTCCGGGTGATTGACTGGTTGCCGAGGACCCCGCCGACGCAGCGGCCGAACCGGACCCTGTACGTCTTGCCGTCCGCCGCGACGGAGACAGTGCAGACGTCGCCGGGGAGCGTCACGTCCAGGGCGCCGCCGACGTGGACCTCGTACGACTGGACGCCTTGCGGGAGGAGGCCTCGTGGCAGCCTGTTCTGGGCCAACATGTCGTACACTGTGCAGTTGGACGTGGCGGCGGCGGCGTGGGAGAACGGAAGCTGAAAGGACGACGGCGAGGAGAAGGTGCTGCTGCTGCGTGGCCATGGCTAGCTGGTGCTTCGGATGGGTAACTAAGAGCAACCACAAAGGATGATGGTGTTGGGGGAGATCCCGGCCGGCTTTGTATACATAGCTGACAGCCAAATCCAAAACAAGGAAATTTTTATAATCATATTTATTTCTGCAGATTACGTTCTTCAAATGAACATGGGAACTAAAGCTAAAATTTGCCATCTACAGGCATTCCTGCATATATACTTTCCATTTTACTCGCATGCAAATCACAGAATCAATGCAGCAAAATGAATGCAAACGTATAAGCATTTATTTGTGTTTGATTTTGCCAAATCAAATTCCTCAAAAATGGCTACCTCACATTGAAAGCGAAATATACAATCACATAAATGAATGCCACATATATAGTTTTATACATAAATGAATGAGGACATATATCAGGTACAGAGAAAGTATTTAGTGCACATGTGCACAAACTTTTTTGGCCGTAAGATCTAATTTTGATGGCCTGAAGTATTGGCAGATTGGAAAGTATCGGCCATGATTTTAGCAACCTTAAATCCAGATTGTGTTTCCAAAAACATTTGCTTCATCAATGGAAATTCCCACCTATAATTTTAGACGTGTAGATGCAATCCAATGACTCTCAATAAATTTGTGCACATATGCACCAAATATTTCGTTTGCACCAAAAGGTTTCCTATGGCACTGCTTTGAGAGTTCTTTTATATCTCAACATTGTGATTGATTAACATGCATCGCTATCCAAAAAAGATCATAGCGAAGCACATTGAATGGATGCTTGGAATTTTCATTTCTATTTATGATAGTTAGATCTGTTTGGATCCTCTAGCCAACTAAAACTGGCCATCTAAACATTTAGCCAGCTAATATTGAGAGCATTTCCATAAAAGCCTCTGTAAAACTAGTTGATTAGCTAAAAATAGCAAAACTGGGATAAAAATTGAATCCAACAGTATCTTCAAAATCATCTCATCGCTATCTAGCTCAGTATCCAGCCCCTCCGCTAGCCATCTTTCGCGAGCCACCTCCGCTCGCCATCACCTCGTCCAGCACTTCGTCCTCCTCCCGCGCGCCCTCCCCGACCCAACCCCTCCCTACCAGCACGGCTGTACGCGCCGCCCTTCCCCTGCCTGCGCGGCTCGTCCCCGCCGCGTCCGCGCGGGCCTCGATGCCCGCGCGCAGCAGCCGGAACAGGAAGCCGCACGTCACGCCGTCGTCGTCGTCGGTCGGAGCGCATATACTCCCTCCATTCCGCAAATGGTGTATATCTAGGATTCAAATTTTTAGCGTAAAATATTGATGTAGTGGCAAGCAAGCAAACATTGCTATTTCTACTCAGAAGAAAAGAATTCCGGATATCTTTAGTCTCCATATATTTCCGTTCAGTGGTTCATTTTCTGCTACTGATGGCGCACACCTGGTAGAAATAAAAAAAAAATGCCAAAAGCTTTTATTACTATATTCCTCAGTATATTGATACTAGTCAAGCAACTCATGCTGACCAAGCACAAAATAAATCATTTCAAAAATTCACTCATATAGCTAGAAAACATATATATGCAGGATAGGAGCAGTCATGATGCCCAGCTTCTTCGCACTAATCTACTGGATATATATAGGAGCCTCAGATGCCCGGCTTCTTCGCACTAAGCAGAAAAGAATTTCCAGTATCAGCACGTAGTCGTCATATATTTCCATTCAGTGGTTCCTGGAGCATGTTTGCTTCTACTGCACGATTTAGGTCCTGTTTGGATCCACCTCCTAAGCTTTTTTTTTATTGAACCTCCTAAACTTTTAGCTGGCTAATTCTAGTCACTTGGAATTCAAACATAACCTCCTAAATCTCCTAAACTAAAGCCCACCCCTTCCTAAACTTTGGCCCTGTTTGCATCCACCTCCTAAACTTTTAGCTGGCTGGCTAATTTTAGTCAGTTGGGATCCAAACATAATCTCTTAAAATCTCCTAAACTTTTAGCCCACCTCCTCCTAAGAGCATCTCCAAGAGAGCCCCGTAAACCTTTCTTAAATCAAAATATTAGGATCTAATTAAAAAAATCATCTCCAACAGAACCCCAAAACCATCTCAGTTTTTTCATAGCCTCAAACTCCCATCATTTGTAGCTACAAACAGTGGAAGAATTGGGGCTCCCATATCTTCTTTCTGCTATGGAATTAATATTTTGTGGCTCTAAATGCTGATGTGGCCCAATCAAAAGTGTTTTAATCCATTTTTAGGGGAGGACTGTTGGAGTAGGAGAGAAAAGTTCCCTCTCATAATTTGTTTATTGATCCAAAAACAAGTTTATAGAGTCAATTTTATATGAGTTCTTGGAGATGCTCTAAACTTTTAGCTTCTAGTCACCTCAAAGCTACTAAAATCGACTAAAATATAAAAAAAGAAAGAAAACACATTAAAAAGGCAAGAAAGTCTAAAAACTAGAAACATTACTCAAGAATCAAAACAAGTACCTTCTAAAGTTAGTTGGCTAAAAAATTAACTGGCTAGAGGATCAAAACAGGGCATTAAAACCAACAACCAGCCATGTTTGCTTACAAGTAGAAATAAGAATGCTCAGTCAAGCAATCGTGCCGACCAATAGCACAAATAAATTATTTTCAAATGCACGCATAGAGCGAGAGAAACACATGCAGGACAGTAACACAGGCCGGCATCATCACGAATCAAAATGGGGCGGGCATTTTTTTAGAAACGGGGCGGGCATGCATGCATGATGCCCGTGAACGCGGAGCACTGGCTTCTTCCCGCCGCCGATCAATTAACTGGATACATACATAGGAGCTTCAGTTGCAGCGGGGGCTCTGGGCGAAGGCGATGACCGGGAACCACTGCGTGGACGCGGGAGCTCGACCCTGAGCCAGTCGCCGAGGCAGCAGCGCATCTCGCCGACGTCGAGCCACGTGGACCCCATCTCCATCGTGATGCCGTAGGCCGGGTGATGGACTCGTTGACGAGGACGCCGCCGACGCGGCGACCGTACCGGAACCTGTACGTCTTGCCGTCCGCCGCGACGGAGACGGTGCAGGCGTCGCCGGGGAGCGTCACGTCCAGAGCGCCGCGACGTGGACCTCGTACGACTCGACGCCCTGCGGGAGGAGGCCTCGCGCAGCCTGTTCTGGGCCAGGATGTCGTACACCGTCCAGTTGGACGCGGCAGCGTGGAGAAACGCCGAAGCCGAGAGACGACGGCGAGGAGGAGAAGGTGACTCTGCTTCGCGGCCATGGCTGGTGGTTCGGACGGATAACTAAGAACAACCACAAAGCATATGTGTACTGTACTATATAAGCGCAGCACGGATAGTACAGGGAGAGGTGGTATATCACTGGTCTTGTATACATTAGCTGGACAGCCAATAGGCAATCAATACAAGAATTTTTTTTGGATAGTATTTATTTGGCAAAATAAATGTTCTCCAAATGAACATGCATGGAAGTTAAGCTAAAATTACCATCTAGCAGCATGCCTGCACACTTTCCTGGCTTGCAGAAATCACAGAATCAAAGCACCAGATATGATGAATATAAATGTATCAAACTTTCTTTGTGTTTGTTTTCAAAAAAAAAATCAAATTAAGTTCCTAAAAATGCAGATCTCTCATTGAAAGTGAAATATACGATCTGATATTCTGTCCATGCACTGCCCTAACCCATATATATATGAGCACAAGCATGCACACCCCACACCCTATGAATGGTTAAGAGAGACGGGTCTTCTTGCAATAAAAAAACACGCGCACGCACACTTACACCCTAAACCCTTGATGGGCACGCCAACTAATAAAAAAAAAAACCCACCCTCACCAGCCTAGTAATTATTGTTGCTTATTTGGAGGAGGCACGCCAACAACAATTTATTGGAACATATACACAATCTTGATACAAAGTTCTTGTTCCGTTAATAACTGGTGAAGGGTTTAGCACGTGATCGCTTCCCCGTTTCACAGCCGTGGTTGCAGCTGCGGCCTGTAGCAGCCTAGTACTAGCAATGAAGTTAAGGCCATGTTTGGATCCTCTAGCCGGTTTAAAAGTAGCCAACTAAAATATAGCTACCTAATTTTTTAGCCAACTAATTTTAGGAGGTTCTTGTTTGAATCTTTGACTAATGTTTCTGGTTTTTAGACTTTCCTGCCTTTTTTAATGTGTTTCTTGCCTTTTTTATATGTTTAGTCGATTTTAGTAGCTTGAGGTGACTAGGGGCTAAAAGTTTAGGAGGGGGTGGGCTAAAAGTTTATTGGCCAGAAAAAGTTTAGGAGGAGGTGTGAATCCAAACAGAGCCTAACTGCCGCAACCGCAGCTTGCAGCCGCAGCTGCTAAAATCTCTATCGAATGTCTGGAGCTAGCTAGCTAGGCCGCAACACTTAAGATTTAGATAAGAGAGTAATGGCCCTTTTTTAGTAGTGTTTGCTAAATGGCCCTTTTTGTAGTAGTGTTTGCTAAATGGCCCTTTTTGTAGTAGTGTTTGCTAAAGCTGATATATATTATACTGGTATCATTCCTATGGAGAAGCACAAACGCCAATTGAATACGCTCGGTCAAATTTATGTGGCATGAGAATAGAGACCTCGCTCCAATCCAAGCCATCACATTTCTGTCTTCCCATTGCCGCTCGTCACCTGCTATATATATGTGTCCACAAATCGGCTTTCTCACTCACTCCATGCACCATTATACCCCATATAAGTAGTGGACGTTGAGTATGTACGTTTTCTAATGTTAATCGAATGACTTAGAGGCATGACTTACACATTATGTGCACGAAAAGGCGTCTTATGTCATTGCTTTGAGAAACATTGTACGTACGAGTTTTTTATATCAAAACATTGTGATTGATTACCATATGCATGCAAAATTAAAGCATTAACTAGAAGCACATCGATGAATACTTGATATTTTCACTTATATTCATAGAAGTTATTATCTTTAAGGCTTTGATCAGAATGTACTTCGCGACTATGCAGGATTGACCCTTCAATTATGTGTTATCATGATAATTTAAAATACCAGACCGCTAGGGTTATCCATGGAGCGAAAGGGAGCTACCAAACATGCTTTTACAAAATGGCTAAGACTCATTCTAATTATGTATTTCTTAAGTATTTTTTGTTTAGTTTATCTGTATAATCTTTAATTACTTATAATATATAATCGTAGCAAAAATGATTTGCTCCATAATTTGGTACTTTTTTTGCAAAGATTTGGTACTTATTTCTGCTAATCTGACGAGCTCTGTTCTTATTGACCAGGGTCGCGGTATATTGGACAAAGATTACTAACGGCGTGCCGTAGATT